>JANAVB010042020.1:29455604-29598138 GCA_029216955.1 Iris pallida | reverse complement strand
CCTACTATGTCCAAACCTCTGAGTATGAAGATTCCGACATTTGAACCCCATATTTACCACGTCCACATTACCTCTGAGCAAATGTTGGTTCTCTCAAAATTATTATATGTACCTAAAAACCAAGGTGCACAAAAGATAATAGGTCCACACAAATTATCAAGTTCATGACAGCAAGAATGAACACACCACAAAACTCTTTATTCTTTATTTAAAAGTAAAGGATTACATCCTCAGCAGGAGTTGTAAATTACACAAAATAATAAAAAAAGGAGAGGCTACAATCCCTAAGCATCACCGGGATTGGCTAAAGCTCTTCGATCCGACGCTTCAAGTCTTTTGCCCGAGTCTCTGCGGTCGCCAGGACTCGGCGTTCGGCTTCTTGACGCATCATTTCTACGACCTCAGGGGAAGTGTCATCCTCATACTTCATCTAGCTGTTGCCGCTGCTGAACCAGGGAAAGAGCCTGGCGGGTGAAAGCTGCTTCCTCCTTCTTAGATGCTACATGTTCAGCCTGGACTCGCTCAGCATCCAACAAGAGTTGGGTCCGCTAGTCTTCAAGGAGGCGAGTCTTGGCATTGACCTCCGCTGTACTAGCGTCCAATGCAGCTTGCAACTCCATCTTTTCCTGCGCGATTGAAATAGCCTCTCCACGCAGCCTCAGCTTAGGCTACCTCGCGCTCTCCGGACAGCCACGGTGGCTCGATAAGATAACTCAGTTTTAGCGATCAACTTCTCATTTTCTGCCTCTATCAGAGCGGAGAGATCATTTCGCTGGATACTCTGAAACTCAGTAAGCAGCTGGTCAAGCTCGGCCACCGATGCCTCCAAAATCTTGGCCATATGATCATGGCCCTAGTGGGAACTTATCAGACCGAAGTGAGGGAGCGCCATGGTTTTTGCCATCGCAAACTCCCGTTGGCATTCATCACTGTCGATACGCCCCTCTGCAGCATCTTGTACACCGCCTCAATGATAAACTTCACGTACTATCCGCATCGTCAGCACTTACGACATCATAGCCAGAGTTGGAGGAGCTGCTCTGGACGGTGGACCTGAAGAAGACCCGCCGACTCAATCTGCGAGGCCGGAACCTCAACTTTTGCGGACCCTCCTCGTCAGAAACTTGAACCCCGCTACTTGCCCGAGGAGCCAGAGAGCGGAAGAGGTCGAGAGGGGCGTCGATATAGTGCCCCAAGTGGAAGGAGCAACAGGGGGTTCCAGCAAACCCTTACCATTCTCAGTTCAGAGGGACCACTAACGCCAGGAGCTATCTCCTCCGCATCCAACACACCATCAGCAGGCCGCATGAGACCTTCTCCCTCTGGCAAAGCAGCGAGATCAGCACTCGTATCCTAACTCAGCTCCACTGGAGTCAGGCTCGGCGGACGAGTCTCATCTTCCTCATCGATCCCTCCTCGGGGATAGAATCTGTCGCTACCTCCCGGTCGGCAACCACCTCAGCCTCCGCTGCTGAGTCTGGGGTAGGGCTCGGCAATGCTGCAATCGACCTCCCTCATCATGACAAGGAGGGGAATTAGCCCTCTCCTCTGTTTCAACCATGTCTGTTGCTCCCGCAACAGGCTCACACATCTCAGGAGGAACATCATCTGAAGACGACGAACTCCACTCCACTTCCTCATCTGGAATCCCCGTATCTGCAGGATCCTCAATGCCGAGACCCCACGGCGTCTTGCATCATCCCGGGAACTGCTTCATCCGCAGCTTCTCTTCCAACATAATCTGGAGATACTAAAATCTCTGTGGGAACGACATCGTCCGGATTCTCCTCCACGGAGACATCACAATCGACAGAATACGCTCTTCAGATGAGCCTGCCACCTCCTTTGGTCTCCTTGCACCCGATTTTGGAGTTCGGGGTCTCCTTTTCAGTGGCTCCTACAAAAAGAAAGCATATGTCAAAAATGGTGGAACTAACCAGACTATGTGGGACTCCTTACCTCCATAGGTGCTGAGTCTGTTGACACTGCCGGTGACAATGCCTTCTTATGTCTCTTCCAGGTAACACTGGTAACACTGGTTTCTATTCCGATACACCAGATGGGACGGCCGGATGCTTTGCACCACGGACTCCCCATGGAGGCAGAGTTGTGGCATCTTCACCCGAATCTGTTAAGTCTTCGTTGGCCTCAAAACCCAAAAAGACGGGGACAACTTTGGTGATCTCTAACCCCTAAAGTGGGATAAAACTTTTCTGCAAACAAGAACACCAGTACAACCAGGTCCTCTGGTGGAAACGGCGGAGGAATGCGTCTCCGGCCCTGTGGTCTTCTTTCGGGCCCGAGCTCATCACGTTGGGATGGTGCAAAATTAACCACCCCATCAAATAATGAAACGGCAGTTCGGTACAGGAAAAGTTTTCATTCCTACCTCGTTCATGAACTATTTCCCAAATTCTCGTAAACCTTGCAGCAGGTTACACACCATTGCGGGGAGTAGAGCTAGGCGACAGCCAAAGACCAACTTCACAACTGGTAGGATTAGGTTCTGGGTTACCCTCTCCACAGAGCCTGACCCGCCTGAAAAGACATAATCCCGGAGCCAAATTATCAGATAAGCAGCCAACAATGCTTTGGATGGCATCCATGAGTAAGATGCCAGAAACGCTATAGGAGCGTTCGTCCGACTGCCAGGTCCTCGTTTTCCCGGGGACTTTTCTTCTCACTTAGCCTGCTCATTTCAGAGAGTACGCGGTACTGGAAAGCGCTGGCGAGTTGTAAGCTGACAGGGATTCTCCTTGTCTTGCTTAAAGACATAGTCTCTCCAAGCAGTCACATAGGCTGTGACCCGCCCTTATCCCTCTTTCGCATATAATAATGATGACTCGCCACTTTCTTGAAGACGGCCATCATCTCCTCTGCTTTGTCCCCTAGGACTTGGCATTCCTCGTTGGTCAGAAAATATTCCTCATAAGGTTCTGATCCCCAAGGGAGCCTTGACACCTCGTACATTTCATGAAGTACGAATCCCAGCTCCCCCACGGAGTAAAAAAAGTTCCAGTCTTAGTGTTAAACATCTCCAGAAGTGCAAGGAACATATGCCTGTTGATGTCAACGCCTACCTGGGTAGCCTGAATTGCGGCAGTCAGCCCAATTCTCGGAGTTTGATTCTAAACTGCGTCAGAACCCAGAATGTCAGCTTGTCCCACTTGGAAACATAGTTACACCAGCCCTCTACCTGAAATTCACTTTCGGGTACGACCGCTTCAACGACATCATACATTTACAAAAGTCGAAGCGCCAAAAGCAAATGTGTTGATAGGGACATCACTTAAATGCTCCCAGAACGCAGTGTCCGCCAGGTGAAAGAAGGCCCAGCCCGCATGGCGGCCAAAGTATCCCTCTGATTGGAGGTAGCATCGATCTTAATGGTGCCTGCTACCGCTCCCCCTGAGACGGGGTTAGCTCTCAGACATCCTCCTCTTGGAAGCAAGGCGACAGAAAGCCATCAAAGGCCATTGACGCTCAAGTTGTTAACAGTCATATGCACCCCTCTGGCTGTAAAGAACCAATCTTTCTTGATCTTTAACACCTTTGCTTCAGTAGAAGTAAGGCGGTCCCCAAACAGGAAATCAGGCTTCAAGAAAGTCACATTATCAGAAATGGCAGATTTCATAACGCCACGCTCTATCATCCATTGGAGGAACCAATGCTGTTGTTCCCGGATTTGGGTCATTCTCTCGGGAGGCTGATCCAGTATAATGGCATTTTAGGCAGGATTTATCACCTTCTTGTTATAATCTACTCACCTGACAGAGAGTAGCATCTAGAAGCACTTCGTTCAAGAGCGGGACGGTGTGGTCAGCAAAAAGAAGTCAAAAACTCAGATATGTTAGAACAACAAAAATTCTGAGTTACGCTCTCATCAGAAGCGCATACACTGAACCAAGGCTCAGGCGTATCAGAAAAGAAGCTTCGGCGCATCACCAGGGTCCAAACCCATGCGCCTCAATAGGGAAGCTTCGACATATCATCAGGGTCTAAACCCATGCGCGTCAGCAGTGAAGCTTCAGCACATCATCAGGACCCAAGGTCCATGCGCGCGTATGTGAGTTCTAAAAGGCCTAATGGAGTACAGAAAGATATGGTAAAGAATAAATCCACCAATCACTGCGGCCGAACGTCGACGGGCACCCGAGGGACATCATCCGCAGCAGCCTCTACAGGCTCTTTCCCTTTGCCTCGTCCTCGGCCAGCACACTGCGAGGAGTCTTAGGAGCTATTTCGTGAAAGAAGAAGTTAGGATTTTTGAAAGAAAACTCTAGAGAAGAAGAAAGCAAAGTGAGAAGAACCCTCTCTCTCCAATAGACGCCTATTTATAGGCTTGGGTATACGCAAAAACGATGAGGAGTGACATCAGCCGCGCTTGGGGTTCTGTGAAATGATAACTGTAAATAATCCAAAAAGATCATCATTAATCTTTTGTTGATTACTTCGAAGCGTTATCATTTAACAGAAAGGAGCATGCGCCCCATCACTGATGCGCGGAGTAATCATGCGCCCGAACAGTCATGCAGCCAGAGAAGACACCACCATGCTTCTTATTCAAAGTATTCCAAAACTAGGCAAAAAGTTTTGAAAACTTTGAAGGGGGTCTTGTAGAAGCATGGAATTTCAGGACCAGAAATCCTATGCTCCTAACATTATATGCGCCAGGGAGCTCTGATGAAGTACTTGGCACAGCAAACAGCAAAAGCATAGACATCAAAAGAAGATTTTTTATTTTATATAAAAGTCTATTACATGTCTAAAAGGCTTTACATAGGAGAATTTCTAGAAAAAGAAAGATCTTAAGACTACAGCCAGGCGCAGCAAACTGCCATGTGCCCCCCACCAGGCGCATCATCAGGCAGGCGCATCACTTCAGCGTATCCCATGCAATAAATTTGCATTAATGGTGATGAACCTGACGTTCGAATTCGGCCAAGTCAAAAATAGCTATTTAAAGCACTCGAAGAACGTAACAGTCGGACTAATAAAGATGTCATACAAACGGATAAGCCGGTCAAACGCGCATCATACAGACACGCCCATCAGCACCAAGCACCCCGTAAGAATGTACCCTACGCGTCCTCATATGCCTAGTGGAACACAGATCGATGCGCCTACTCAACAACCCATCATCCGTCAAAGAACATTAAATACTGAAGTCTGACACGACAGCAGCCAGTCCCCGAGGACTGAACAATTGACAGTTTTTTCAAAAAATGAAGCATCGCTGATGTCAGCACATCATTACTTTCCTCTGGCAGTTACAAGCCACATGGCCGTCCAACCATTTCGTATGCGCATCCGCAGCCATACACCCAAATCTCTGCATGTGCCTCAAAAGTCGTGTACCTCAGACTTTTCTGATCCTAAAGACAGAGGTCAAGTCACTACTGAAGACTCGTATGCGCCTCAAAAGCTGTGCATCCAACGGTTCGTGACTCTTGAAAGTTATGAGCCGAAGTCTTCTCATGCGTCCAATTCCAGGCGCATCCTATCGTATCACTCTCCTCCAAATCCGAGATCTTTGAGCCATGGACCTACGACACATGTCCTTTGACTCGATTCAGCCTATGAAGGGGTGCTAATCACCCAAGATTTTAGCAACAGAAAGATCCTCTCCCCTGCTACGTGTCAGCCTACAAAAGCAGCATGAAGGATTCAACCCACAAATGATGGCGCATCATCCATGCGCCTCCCAGCTTCAACCACGTGGCGTCCCTACGTACAGGTGCATCCTACATATGTGCACATGAACAGCCAGCCTACAAGCTATAAATAGAGGGATTATCTCCTTCTTACACACACATAGAGAGATATACACACCTACGAACAGAGACCTACATACACACAGGAAGAGACAGAGACACTCAAGGTCTTTTTCCTCTCCGCAAACTCTAGCACCCATAGCAACTCAGACCTTCAGAAAACCGAGAACCATCGTCAGATCATCAACGGAGTCAACGCATTACCACTCGCTCCATCGACATAGGGACCCAGATAAACAAAAGTGTACTCATAGACTATCTAAGTCCTACATTGTAACACTGTTCTGTTTGTAATTTCGTGTATTAATATAGACACTGATTCCTAAGGGACTTGTTACCCTCTTATGGAATCCCGTGTCATGACGTGTCATGTCCAGATCCATTATACTATTCGAGATGGAGAATTATTAGGGTTATGTGATCAAAGCCCCATGTCACTATTTTGCTTGTGCCACTCTCACCTTACGTAGGGTGTCGCAGATTCTTCCGTGTGCTTGTTATCCAGGTTGGCCAACATGACTTTCGTGAGAACACCGTATGATTGTCGGGCCAATTGGATAACCATCATAATTCCTTAGCCGATCATATAGCGCTCTAATAATTCAAGTCACATTTTACATTTATTTATCGTAGCTTATATCCTGCTCAGTTCTACTTTCAGTACTTTCTCACCATGCTATGATATTCATTTACTCATATGCTCCATATTCATTTATGATGTATCTTGATTTGAGACTAAATTCTGTTTGGGAGAAGGGTTATAACCCCGGTCCTTGTTTGGTTTAAGGGTTGTAACTCGGCTTTGGAATGGTTCCCAAGTCATCCTATATCTTTGTCTTGTATTCATTATACTGTCTCTTATAAAATTTGTCAATTCATATGGAACTGTTGTTAGTGTTTGTACTTGCTCATTTTTCTGACAGGATACGTTGACAATATTACAGATGTTTCTGAGGCAGGCTGCTCGACCTACTATGGGGTCGAGACAGATGGAGACTTAGGCCAGGGCTGTGGCCTGATAGTTGAGCTACTAGATTTTATACTTCCTGAGTAGTTAGCTTAGTTAGGCTTGCCTGGACTGCGATCCAGTTTTTTTTAGACTGTAGTAGTTTATATTCATATTTTGTGACTCTGTGATGTATTTGTTTCTCTCTAGCTGTGTTGGATGTTGAACTCATTTTTCGTTTTCATATCTATCATATTTCTATTTCGTGCTATCTATCCTAGTTTGCTTTTGTGATTGAGACTGTATTGCTATGTCACCTCCATTTGGAGTGTATATACTGTACATGTATCTTTATACTGTTTAGTGTAGTTTTTGTAGACGACCTATACAGCGTTCTACTGTCGATTCTGCGACGTAGGCTGGACATACCCACTTTTCGTGCCCCTAATCAGGGTGTGGGTTGTGACAACTGTGGAAGCACTATTTGCATGGAGAGCGAGTGGACATCTTCACGGACTATAAAAGCCTGAAGTATGTTTTCATTCAGAAGGAGCTGAATATGAGGCAGTGCAGATGGCTGGATGAATCATGAAGGATTTCGACATCAATCTGCAGTACCATCCTGGAAAGGAAAATATGGTAGCAGATGCTCTCAGTCGATATCCTGTTGCTATGTATCTCACTATGGACCGGTATCTACTGGAGGATCTTGAGATCCTTAGGATTGAGATTGTTCTTTCGGGAGCTGGGGGGCAGCTGATGCACATGCAGATACAGTCAGGTCTGATAGAGAAGATCAAGGAGATCCAGTTTCTAGATGAGGGACTCCAGTGTCTCAAAGGCCAGGCACAGGCAGGATTGCTCGACGACTTCACCAATGCAGAGGATGGATCCCTGAGGCACGGAACTCAGTTGTGTGTGCCCAAGGATTTAAAGAGGAGGTGATGCAGGAAGCCCACCAGTCGCAGTATTTTATTCATCCTGGGTCTACCAAGATGTACAAGGATTTGTGAGAGTATGTTTGGTGGTATGGAATGAAGAGGGAGGTTGCCATATTTGTTTCCAAATGCTTGTGTGCCAGAAAGTCAAGGCGGAGCGCCAGAGACCAGCAGGACTACTCCAGCCTTTACCTATTCTGAAATAGAAGTAGGAGCACATCACCATGGACTTCGTCTCTAGATTACTGCGTACTCCAGTGCAAGGACTATTTGGGTGATCATGGACAGACTGACAAGTCTGCTCATTTATTCTGTTCAAGGTTGGGCTGTCGACCGAGAAGCTGCAGACCTCTACATGCATCAGATCGTAAGGATTACGGGGTGTCAGTGAGCATTATTTCAGACAGAGACAGCCGCTTCATATCACACTTCTGGAGGAGTCTACAGCTGAGCTTGGGATCACAGTTGAAGTTCAACACTACCTATCACCCACAGACTGATGGACAGTCCGAGAGGACCATTCAGACGCTGGAGGACATGCTACAGGTTTGCATACTCGACATCGGCAGTTCGTGGAGGATCACTTGCATCTAGTGGAGTTTGCCTATAACAAAAGTTATCAGGCTAGCATCGAGATGACCCCGTTCGAGGCACTGTAAGGACGAAGATGTCGCACGCCGTTATCTTAGGACGACGTTGGCGAGAGGGCTTTGCTGGGCCAGAGATGGTGGTAGACTCAGCTGAAAGATCAGGCTGTTCAGGGAGCATCTCAGAGTTGTACAGGATCGGCAGAAGCACTGGGCAGACAGCAGCAGACGGCCCTTGGAGTTCGCAGTTGGAGATAGAGTGTTTCTGAAGATCTCGTCGACCAGAGGCGTCATTCGGTTTGGCAGAAGCAGAAAGCTCAGTTCGAGGTACATCGTACCTTTCAACGTGACGGCACGGATTGGTGAGGTGGCATATCGACTAGCACTTCCAGCCAGCTTGGAGGGGATACACGATATTTTCTACGTGTCTCAGCTCCGACGTTATATTACGAACTCGAGCCATGTAGTGGACCACTCAGAGCTAGAGGTGGGCCCGAGTTTGACCTACGAGGAGCAGCCAGTGGAGATCCTTGATCGTAGGGAGAAGCGCTTGCGAAACTAGACTATTCCTCTCGTCCGTGTCATGTGAGACACCACTCTCCGGAGAGTCCACGTGGGAGCATGAGGACGAGATACGAGAGCGCTATCCTAGATTGTTTACGTGATTGTATTTTAGCATTTTGAATTTCCATATTTTTAATAAATATTTGTGAGTTTCGTAAATCAATTTTGGGTTACTTCAGAATTTCGAGGGCAAAATTTTTCAAGGGAAGAGATTTGTAACTCCACCTTTCTAATATTTAAGTTTTTAAAAAAATTTATTAAGTAATTAGAATTCATTTTATAATTATGTGAAGTTATATTTATTCTCTTATGTTTAACCAATGGGATTCCATCTAAATTAACTATTTATTTAACTTGTTCAGCCCATTATTTCGTTCACTGACCAGCCCATTAACTTCTTTCCTTGTTCAGCCACTGGTTTAGTTTCACTTAGGTTCTTTTGGGGGAAAGGAGAGCATGTGCATTTCACAGCTATTCTCTTCCCTTCTCTAACAACCCATGTGAGCCGTTGCAATTTGAAATCCTAACGATTTCTTTTCCTCGCTGAGTATGCGCTGGCAAATCTGCGCCAAACCTTGCGTGAGTCTCAAGCCGATCAACCTATTTAACCTTTCCTTCAGGTCGGTACTGCCAAATTGATTATCCTCTTTTCCTTCCTCAATGCAAAGTCTTGAGCTCAATTTGAAGAGATTGGCCATGGAAAAGTGACGCTGGGCTCTTAGTTGTAGCAAATCCTTCTCCGATCACTTGTCTAATCGATTCATGCTTTCCAATTGAGCAAATTCGTGTAAGAATTTCTGATCATCGCTCGAATGTCCTTTATAAAAAAATTTCTTCTGAGTATTGAATTGATTTTTGTTAGTCACTATTGATTTCTAAGGTTCGATTCTTTCCTTGATGAATTTCTTAGTAAACTGATCGATCTGAGCTGTGTTCATTTCGATGCCTCTTTGAAGCAATTGATATGTTGATCTAACCATTCGATCGAGCAACTGCTCTGGATGATTGTGTGGATTTTGAGTCTTCACCAAATCACAGAGGTAAATTGTTGTTGTGATTGAAGGTTCGATCGATTATTGGTAATTGTTAATCTATAAATTCTTATAATATCATTCGATCCATGTTAAACTTTTGATTTCTGATGTTATTCGATCATTCGATCAATCAACCCTTGTTCTTATGTGTGTGGATTCTTCAGTCGAAGTTGTGAACCAAGTATTTCACATATCCTGCCAATTAGTTCTTCAACATCATCTGTAAGTGTTGGTTTCCTGTGGTTGGATTTGAGTATTTGTTCAGAAGTTTTAGCTTGCTCTTGAGCTTTTGAGATTTCTTCAAGTTCATCAAATCTGGTATCGGAGTTTATTAGTAAACTCATAAATCGGATTTTGTATCAGAACAGAAGATTGAAATCGAAGATTTGGTTGGTCATCATTCCCAGGTAATTCTTTAACTGATATAATTTTTAGGAATACATTGTCATATTGTTATGTAGAATTACAATTATCAGTAGAAATGAGAGCTGTGAAGATTAGTCAGTACTCCTGAGCATACTAATTTGTGGATGTTGAATCCTGAACTTGAATGTGAGAAGATACATGATGACAGTGGTATTTTCATTTGAAGTTAATATTGAAGGGTAATTTCCAGTGGGGGTTGAACTTAACTGTTTCAAGAGTGGATAATTCTCTAGTTTAATTGATGTTGTTGTTATAGAGTTCCTTATGACAGTTGGATTTTAATCTTCATGTTCCTCATCTGTTAGCAATTTTTATTATTTGCATTTCGATATTGATTGGAGTTTCCTCATTGAACGGCATATAGCCTAACCTATGAATTCAGTGGTTGATCTCAATAAGCCTTCAGGAGGGAAACTGAAGTTTAGAATGTATAGGTAGTAACTGATTACAGTGCGATTGACACTTAGAATGATTTGACTAGGTTAAGCTCTTTTGAGTATTCAGGGGATCACCTTGGATTATAAGGAGGATGCTGCAGGTTACAGTATAGTTTTGACCTGTACATTATGGTAATATAAATACTGGTATCAAGATTTAGTTTTGACTGATTACATCAGTCCTGAAGCAGGAATGACTTTAGGAGTAAAATCCTGAAATTGAGTATGGACTGTTGAAGGAACCTAGATTGACTTGTTTCAGTCCTATTTAGGACTGAATGTTTCTGAGATTGAAGGATCACCTTCAGAAAAACATTTTGAGGCAATAGACTGGTATATATATATCAACTTGGGAATGATTTGTAGCAGTGTTTACCAGGACTGAGAAATCAGTTATCCTAACTAAGATGGTCTGTACCATGCCCTGTAAGGCTGTGTAATACCAGTATTTAATTAGGTTGTGTGGGTCCCTAACTGAAACTGAAATAGAGTGGACTGTAGAATGAATGTCCAGTAGCTTTTTAAGCCTTACTATTCAACTGTCTCAGCAATTGGGTACAAGTAAAATTAAGGGGTTAACAGATGAGTAGTTGGTATTGTTATATTGAGAAGGAGGATGGCTAGAACAATTGGGATGGTTGGTTAGGAATAACCTAGGACAGTTATGGTTTTGGAATTTTGGAATGATGAGTATCAGGGATGCTCATGGATATGTGTGTATTTTGGTTGAGTTTAAAATCCTGAAATGGTGTGGACACAACCTAAGTCCCAATTCAATTTAGAAATGATGTGGGACTGTTTGGTTCAAAGAATTTGTGGCAGTCCTATTTAGGGACTGAGTTAGATGTTCCTATGTAAGGATTGAACCTAATTGATTTAATGATTAGGCTGAATCACTAGAAGTAAGGGGCAGGATGACATATTAAATCACTCTTTTGTGAATCAGAATGATGGTATAACCTTGCACTATTTGTCATATTCAGTATAGTGTGGCTTGGAATGTCATGCTTAACTGATTATATCAGTCCAGTTCAAGACTGAACTTTAAGAGCTGACAAATTCCTGATTTTCTTAACTGAATATCTTAGTGTATAGCATATATATTTCTGGCAACACATAACAACAGTCATGGTTAGGAAATGATGAGTAGAGTGATTATTGGCCTTTAAACAAAGTGCAATAGTTAGTGTGTTAGTTAAAGTCTAGTTGCATGTAGTCTAAATTTAGGAGATGGCCAATAGCCTATTTTTTGTGATAAATAAAATTAGGTGTTAACTGTCAACTTAATAAATATTACAAATTAATTTACAGGAGGATTCCCAGTTCTACTACCTTTCTCGATCACCCGGAGCAAGGCAAGTATACTCCTCGGATTTGTTTATTTCTCATGTCTTGCATGTTCATCCCTATATCTCCTTGATTGACACGATGTATCACGGTATTTTCTGGTTTCATGTTTCATGTATTACTTGTGTTTGTGAGGGAAAATACTATAGATATGTGATCAAACCCTGTTACTACTCATGTGAATAGCTTGGGTCCCGTACCGTGCACGCGGGACCAAAGCCGTACAATTTTATGTTTTGCATCTACCCAAGCCGATCACACAATCTAGATGTATTTCAATATTGTACATGTCAGGATTCAGGTTGTATTTCAGGATTCATGGTTGTATTTCATGTTCAGTTTGTATTTCATGTTCAGGTTGTACTTCATGTTCAGGTTATATTCATGTTCAGGACTCATACCATGTTCCATGTTTTACTTTCAGTATTTTTGTTCAGTTTCATGTCTTGTTCTCATTTCCTGTACTATATATATATATATATTTTTTGTTCCTTGATTCATACCATGAGGTACATGTTCATTTCCTTGGATATACTTAGCTCCGCTCCTGACTAGGATATGTTGCAGGTGAGTTGGATGCTCTGTGCGACACGTATTATGGCGGAAAGCCATTAGATGCAGGAGAGTTAGCTGGAGTTGCTCTTGACTTAGAGGCTGCAGAAGCCTAGAGCTTACCTTAGTATTTCCATATTGTTTTCATGTATTGAGACTAGTAGACTTACTTTCATTTGCTGGAATGTAATAAATTCTGAGACAAGTACTTTTATCATGGGATACGTTTATAGATGCTGTGTTTTCATACTTGTCTTGATATGTGGTTAGTTTTCCCTAGATTGGTACATCTTACTTTGTCGTGTCTAACGACAAAGGCTGGGCGTGTTCGACTCGTATTCGATTATTCGGAGCGGGTCGTGATATATTGGACTTACCTATATAGAGTACGACTTTTATATACAGTAAATATGAAGTTCAGTATGTTATATGTGTTTACCTGTGTACTATCTGTGTTATGTGTCTACCTGTGTGTTATCTGTGTTATATGTGTTTACATGTGTGCTATTTATGTTATATTGTTTACCTGTGTGCTATATGTGTTATATGTGTTTACCTGTGTGCAAGTATGTGTGACAAAATATACCAATTTGTTAAACTATCTGATCCAGTATCAGGACTGCCACCCCCTGGCAGTCCTACATTAAATTAGGACTGGCAGGGTGTTGGGAGTCCTAATTAAAACTTGTTGTTACAGCAAGTATCAATTAGGACTTCCAGGGGGTGGCAGTCCTATTTGTAAGTCTCTGTGATGAGAGTTTTGAAACTCTCTATCACAGAGAGTTTCAATTAGGACTGCCACCACCCTGGCAGTCCTACACAAAAAGAAGGCCTGCCAGGGTGCTGGCAGTCCTAATTGAAACTTGCTGTTACAGCAAGTATCAATTAGGACTGCCAGCACCCTGGCAGTCCTAAATGAATGTAGGACTGCCAAGGGGTGGCAGTCCTATTTGTAAGTCTCTGTGATGAGATTCAATTTAAAACTCTCATCACAGAGTTTTATAAATGGCCATTCTTCTGTATTTTAACATTTGAATGGCCATTCTCGTGTAATTTAGCACGGAGAATCATTCTCCGTACTAAATTACACGAAAAATGGTCATTCTATTACGTTTTAACACTGGGAATGGCCATTCTTCGCGGAGAATGGCATTCTCCGTGTTTCTAACACGAGAATGGCCATTGTCCTGCGTTTTAACACTGGGAATGGCCATTTTCCGTGTAAATTAACACGGAGAATGGCCATTCTCCGTGTTTCTAACACGAGAATGGCCATTCTCCTGTTTTAATACTGGAATGACCATAAGATGAAGAATGGGCATTCTCGTGTAATTTTGTACGGAGAATGGCATTCTCCGTGTAAATTAAGACGGAGAATGTCATTCTCCGTGTTACTGACATAGAGAATGGCCATTCTCCGTGTAAATTAAGACGGAGAATGCCATTCTCCGTGTTACTAACACGGAGAATGGCCACCCTTGTGCGAAATTAACATTCTTCGTGTTCTAACACGGAGAATGGTCATTCTCCTGCATTTTATGGTCATTTAAAACTTTGGAGGGCCATAACTTTTGACTGGGATGTCGAAACGAGGCCCGATTTGTCGCAAAATGAGCGTATCTTCGAGGAGCCGGAGATTAACAGCTTCTTCGTTAGTCGGCCTTTCAAAATTTTAGAATCGTAAAAAATGTTTGGACCTCCCTTTTAGCAATTTTGTCGTTTGTCTTGGTCTTCCTATTTAAAGGAAAAATAGGACTGCCACCCCCCTGGCAGTCCTATACTTATGTTGGACTGCCAGCACCCTGGTAGTCCTCCTTTTGTAGGACTTCCAGGGTCCTGTCAGTCCTAATTGAAACACTCTGTGACAGAGAGTTTCAGTTTCAAACTCTCATCACAGAGAGTTATAAATAGGACTGCCACCCCTGGCAGTCCTATACTTAAGTATGACTGTCAGGGTGTTGGCAGTCCTATTTGAAACTCTCTGTAATAGAGAGTTTCATTTTAAAACTCTTATCACAGAGGGTTTCAATTAAGACTGTCAGGACCCTGGCAGTCCTACATTAGGACTGATAGTCCTGATACTAAATCAAGAATATCAGGAATTGGCCAACAACTTAAGTTTTCAAATGTAAATAACAACTACATATCAGACAACTATATATCCAACAAGTACTGAATAACAACATAAATCACAACTACATATCAGACAAAATATCCAACTTCAAAAAAATAACATAAGTGTCAACTACATATCCTTCAAAAGTTTGCCCAACAACTTAAGTTTCCAAACAAAAAAATATCCTTCAAGTTTCAAACAACAAAAACATATTTACAAAAATATCCAGATTACATCCAACTAATGATCATTCCACATCCAACTACATATCATGTCGGGCCTTTGAACGAGACTCCCTATTATTCATGAAGGGAAACTCGACCACATCGCGATGTGATCAAGCTCATTGGCGACCGCGACACTAGTGTCACTTTGGCAACCTTTTCGAAGTGTCTAGGCCATTTTTTTTACCTTTTGAGACTGTAAATGAAAGTATAAGTGAATTAAGTCTACAAACATGAAAATCTCAGTCTAATTATAAATACAGAACTCACCATCCTTACTAACCCAGCATACAAGATATTTTTGGAAGAAAGAGCTTCAATTGCCCGACGGCCACGGGACCCAGGTTTGTAGGGTTCGACAACTTAGGATGTCCGACCCCCAGAAGTACGGCATGTAGTCCTCACTGCAGTCGGCCATCAGGGTGATCGATCGTCTTTTAGATTCCCAAAGTACATGTCGTTGTCACTCGGAGTAAAAGTCGGTCACCCAGTCGAAATCCGTCGGTTTGTAATTTAAAGGTTGGGTTCCACGCGGAGGCTCCAACCTTCGTAGTGTGCGCTTCGGTATAGTTTGCACAAATCCAAACTGATGAAGTACTCTATCGGGCATGTACGGCTCCGAAAATTATAGCATGTGATCATGCCATGAAAAAAGAAACTGGTTGGAACTCACGATTCTGCTCATATAAATTCCGGTATGGATTCCAAAAAATGTGTAGGAAAACAGTTAACAACAAAACAAAATTAACATAAAAAAGTAAGTCAAAATTTAATACCTCTTCTGGCACCAAATTGTCTAGTACTTCACGAATGGAAGCCAGTGTTTGCCAATTTTTGGTTTTCATCTGGGATGGTCTCCATCGAGACACTCTAGGAAGGTTTTCAACATACTCTGGGTTCAGGTCACCCCGTCTGAGCATCGGAAAGTGCCCGTATATCCATGTCTATTCAATTTTTAAATGAATAGTCAAAAAATAAACAACAAAATAAAGTATACAAGATTAAATTGTTATAAGTTTTCTTACATGTAGCAGAGTCTGACAGTCGGCCATTATCTTAGTCCCGACACGGGATGCGATGCCGAGCTCATGGTAAAGGTTGGCTAGGATACCGTTTCCCCAGGATATATCAATGAAATCATCCACTTCAAATAAATTGAGCATGTACCTAGCATGTATCGACGTTCTGGACTTATCCGAAATGTCGACCGTTCCTAGGACGAACAGTATGTACGCACGGGCCACCGCGTCGACCATATCATCGTCATCGTCATACACCTCCATATCCATCAAGTGGTCCACCAGAAATGACAGAGGAATTCCATACGACTTCTTGAAGCTTGGCAGAGTTGTAAAACTGGTAGCCTGAAGTCCAAGGTGACTTGAGACAAACTTGACGATCTTCTCGTATATTTTACGGATTTCTCATTGGTGTAATATTCTTTGGTCATGACGTTCCCGGTCACTGGTAGCTCCAGTATCTGGTAGACGTCGTCAAGTGTAATGGTCATCTCCCCTGCTGGGAGATAAATATGTTGGTCTTCGGGTGCCATCTCTCCACAAAGGCGGATATGAGGGCACTATCCATTGTCTTCGGGTGCCAAATTATGCAAGCCGTTCGGTATGATTTTGCTCTGGACGGCCCGATAAGCTTCCAAACTGTCAAGACACGGTTTTCTTTCCGTGACTCACAGCCCTAAGGATATGATATGTCCTCTGTATCGAACAACACAAAAATAACAATTATGAAATACATATATATAGTATACTAAACTGGTAGCTTACAAACGTCATGCATATACCGGGTTCTTCCATATTTTATACGCAATATGGTTCTCAAAAGAAACCAACATCGAGCAACCGGACGGACGGACAGCGGCTCAGAAGGACCGGCCTCCTCAGAAGGATCGTCCTCCTCAAATGGCAGAACCGCCTTGACGTGATAGGAGTTGGCCAATTGGCACGTCATCGTCGTCATCATCGGAAGAACGCGTAGGAGTATGAGCTCGTTGCTTCGACCGAGCTTGACGTGCCGGTGGTAGCGTCCGAGACCGAGCTTGGGGCGCCGGTTCGAAAATTATAATCAGACGCTCGAGAGGACGTCCCTCACGTTCCTTCCGCTTTGACGCGGTGGGCCTTATTCTTTTGTTAGCGGCTGGAGGACAGCAGGACAACGTACAGTTAATAAATAATAGAAACAGAAATATAGGACATGCAGTTTCCTCCCGCATATGAGTATTTGCAGTTACCCACCCCCTCTCCATATGAGCAACATAGAGTACCACCCTCCCCCTCCTTCCCCCATTTCCACCCCCATATATCATTACATTAGGACTGCCAGGCCTGTGGCAGTCCTAATGTAAAGCAGGACTGCCACATTCGTGCTTTACATTAGGACTGCCAGGACTTGTGGCAGTCCTGCTTTATATTAGGACTGCCACAGGCCTGGCAGTCCTACTGTATTCAAATCTGAATATTACAGCCGAACGGCCAAAACGAGATGCTCGTTTGTCGTCTTCTAGGGTTAGGGTTTCAAGAAAAAATGTGGTTTGTCGTGTTTGAAAATTCCTTTCATGAACCATAAAGAGATTCTAAACATAATTTATCAAAAAATTTAGAGAATTAAAAATATTCTAGGATTTTGAATAGAGTGTACAAAATTCTTGAAGAAATTAGAAAAAAAAGTACCTAGATTCTGGTTGCTTCGACTTGCGTGTCATCTCTTCGAATCTACGAATGTTGTTGAAGAAATCTTGGTGGAGGAATTGGGAGTGGAGTGGTAGAGAAGAAGAAAGTAGGGTTTTGGGAGAGGAAGAAGGAGAGTTCTCTTTTTTCTTTTGGTGGAGAGAGAGTGTAGAATGGGTTATGCGAAGGAATAAAGGGTTTGGGGGGTTGGGCTTCCCCTTAGCCAAATGTGGGTACCCCCTAGCAAAATCTCCACCTCCTTGGGCCGCCCCCAAGTAAAGGTTGCCCCTAGCAAAAATGGTGGTGCCTTTAGAAAAAATCTTTTTCAATTATAATTCTTTTTTTAGATAACGCTCTCAGGTGAGATCAAATACATCCAATTAAGAAGAATATCTCCCACATGACCACATGAGTTAAGGTATTTAACTATAGTTAGATAATATTAGGTAGGTAAACAATTATTAATTTATTTATTTTTTACTTTTTAGTTACGTAAGAATATACATATACGGTTTAAATGATTCATTTTGAACCTGTTTTTGAGCCTTTTATAAAGAGCAGATGTATGCTATTGCTATTTCTATTGCTATTGTAAAAGATTTGAATTACTTTGAGTGCATCTCTACTCTACATCGACATCATTGTCAGCTCGACTTATATCTGGGATCATTATCAAAAAAAGACAATGGCTAAAGGTATTACATAAGTTACCTAGGACCAAGGGCAGAGGCAGAGAAATTTTTTAGAGGGGACTGAAAGTAGTCGAGAGGGAAAAGAAATTCAAAGAGTAAAAAATGCCATATCAAAGATTCGAACTACTATTACACAACAAACTAATTTACCAATTGAACTAACTCAATTTCTTGTTGTTATGTGTAATATTATGTAGTTAGCTCCTTAGTAAGTCTGGACTACAGCCCAGGCTAGTCTAGGCTAGACTGTCTAGCTTATGCTCCGCCACTAACTAGGACAACCCAAGACTTGGTACTAGTTCAGTCTAAAGCAACTTTTACTCAAGAAAGACAAAAATTTACTATGGTCTGTCCACCCCCAAATCTTCCCATCACCTGCTACTAGGGGTGAGCGTTCGGTTTCAACTAACCGAATAAACCAAAATTTTAAAAATCCAAAATCGAAACCGAACCGAAATTAGTCAAAACTGAAACTGAACCGAACTGAATAATTATTCGGTTGGACTATTTCTATTGTATAATGGATAGGGTCCAAAGTTCAATCGTGGTTAAATAATATTAAAAATTATAATTTTTTACACACAATTGTTGTATTTGTGTCCAAAGTTAGAATAGTTGTTAAATTACCAAATTTGGTTTTCAAAACAAATAAATAGTTGTTCCTTTCAAAATATACACAATTTAATTACAACATACGCATAGATTTAAGGGTATTTACATAATTGCAAGGGCTTGAACATCCGACCTCCCAGGCCGCAATGCCTCCCTTCTAGTACTAGGCTAGAGGGTCGTTGGCTATATTTATTGATTGTCTTGCATGCATGAAAAATGGTAGTCCGTGTGGTTGGTATGGTGGAAAATTTTACTATAGTGCAATGTTTAAATCCTCTAAGAAACAATTATTTTTGTCATCCATTTTCTGGAAATTTTCCTTACAGTTTTGAATCTAGGCCTCAGACTTTGACAAGGACAAAAAATGGTGCAGGTGCTTTGATGGCATATTTTGTACTTCGTATCGGGATTCTAAATTTATGGATAACCACACATATTGTTAGTGGACGGTTACGACTGCTAAGTGATTGGCTCCATTATAAAATTTTTTTTCATTGGGAGAGAAGCTTTTCAAGAGAGATGTTTTGAAAAGAGTGAGCAACAACAACAACCAAATTGAGTCTCACGTCCAAGTTAATTATGTATGACTTCAACATGGTGACAAATGAGCGTTCAAAAGTACTACCGAGCTTGTTGGTTCCTGAGAGCATATTGACAGAAATGGTCCAATTATACTTTAAACAACAATGATCAGGATAATAGTTCTTAAATGCCACTTTGTTAAGGACTATAAATATGTCAACATACATATTTGTATCGATCGATATGAATTTGTTTTGTTCCCATGGCCCATCTCATGCTGATTTCCATGCTACCGTCTGATACCAACATTTGGGGCTTTTTCATAGTCAATTCTAAAAGGAAAGAAGGACAAGAAAAAAAAATACCAAAGAAATAAGTGTTGACCTAATGATTTGGTCATGTCACAGATCAGCATATTGCATTCCGGTGATTATGGACAAGTTGCAACTATTATTATTTGTTGAAGTTGTATATGTGTATTATAATTTTAAATGCACAACATTCTTTCTTCTTAAAATTATTCAATTTCAAAACTATCTATTGTTGGTGTTCTTTGTCTGAAAACAAGTAAATAAAAAGTATATATCTGTTGTTAGTAAAATATTAGCAATGCAGAATATCAATTCAAAAGTATGAATAAACGATAAATGAATAAAACATTTTTCTGTAATGTATACATAGAGAAAATATTTTTCTAGAATTTCTAATAAAAAATTGTTATTACTTGGCCTTTTTTTGAAACTCCATCGTCAAAACTGATATTCATAAAAGAATCTGAAATCGATTTTGATACCATACTGCGAACCTTGAAAGCGGTGCATACCTCCATCCTCTTCAGGACCAATTATTGTAGTTGAATTCTGGGGGAGAAACTTGGTCAAATACCACAGATGATGGTGTATGTTACTTTGATGATGGTGTATGTTACTTGTATTTTGAAGTATAGTGCAAGAGCAGGAACGAAGCTATGTTAAGACCAAAGGGGTTTATCTTCCGTGAATTGTGCATGACTTTTTGGCCCACTGTCCTCAACTCTAACAACTAATAATAATAATAAATGGAATGAAAAATACATTATCGTGGCTCGATCTACTGATCTTCACCCAGCCAAGATCTTATACCTCTCATCGATAACCATAAGAGCCACTCGAGTTCGGAGTCCCTAACAATGCTGTCAATACTTGAGAGCGAATGTGTTGGTTGGTTTTTGAGGGAATAAGGTTTGCTAATTATTGAACTGAACCACTATTATCGATTACTTTTGTTGCTAATCCATATGGTTAATTAGGAGAATGTACGATGATTAAGTTATTTTGGTACCCGTATTTAACTATAGAGCACTGTTATCTTGTCTGTGCACGGGCCAACCCACCGCCACATGGTGCCACCCCATTGGCAGGTCAACCAGCATGAGACCCAAATAGGAGGGGGCCAAAGGGGTGGTACCACGCAGGCGGACGGGCCAGCCCGCCTGCGGGCAAGTTAGCCTTTTTGTTAGCTATATGCTTTAGTGCTATGTAAGCATAAAACATGTATGAATTTACTGAACGTTAACAAAACATTTCCACTTGACCTACATAGTACTTAGTGACATCTTCGAATTTTTTTTGAAGTTTCCACTAATTAGTTGGCCGGTCCTATCAAGAGCTTCACCATCTGCTCGTCGTGGCCCATCCGAGGTCGGCTTCGCGTGACGAGGAGCAAAAGGGAGAGGCCAAGGACGAGAAAGATCAAGAGGGTCCGGAGGAGACGGAGCCGGAGGGGGGAGGCCTGGGTCTGTGGAGAAGGTCCTTGGCGTCGTCGAGGGACGAAACCCTAGGGATCGTCGTCAACATCATCGAGGAGTACTTGTGGAGTTAGGGTTTTCTTTTTCTTTTTTTGGCCGAGGTGGTCGATCGAGTCGTTCGCATGCCACTCTGGGTCGCACACGGGGAAAGGCGGGGGGCGTGAGTGTAAGCCCCCTGAATTTCAGGGTTTATTTTTTTTTTCTGAATGAATTATTTTCGATAATGTTTTATTATTTAATTATTTTTTATCATTAATGTACCTTTCCATGACTTTGACTTCTGGAGCGTCAGGGATGCCAATCTCTGTAAACTCTCTTCACGAGTTTTGAAGTAGACAAGATTATCTTCGTCTTGATATATCGTGTCCCACTTGACCTCGTTCTCTTGTGCTCTTTTTGTATCGCGCAACTTCGGGTCAACTTAGACCAAATAATCGTTGAATAATTATTCCCACTTTTATCTTTGATCATCGTTTGTACGTCACCGTGACTTTTAATTTAGGAGCACCAGACCAGTCATTTTCTCAGAACCAACTTCTCATGAATAATCTAGTCGAGACATTCTTCACCCATGACCTTTGTGTCCCACTCAGACACTACATTTTGTGTTTTATTTTCTTCGCACAATTTTCGGGTCAATTTAGGCCGATTTATTTTCTACCGTAAAACCTGATTTATTTTCCAATTTAATTTCGGGACCCGACATCGATCCAACCTAGTCGATCAGAAGCATGGACGTGGCCCACACGAAGCCTACTACCCACATGAAACTTGTGTCCCATTTATTGGAGTCCCCGCATGTTATTTACTTGCCCATGTTCATAAATACCTATTTAATTCAATTATTGCACCCAGTCCGATTTTGACCCGACCCGGCTCGACCGAACCCGAGCCCAAGCTCCATATTGTTCTTTTATGACTGCCCAAATACCCCACATAATTTTCTTATTTTTCCTATTTTGAAAATATCTCTTTCTCTTTCTACTTATTAAATATCTTAAATATCTCATATATATATATATATATATATATATATATATATATATATATATATATATATATATATATATACTCTCTCCAGCTTTACACCTACTCTCCCCATACCAGCTCATAGCACCCCCTTCAGCCGACTTCACAACCCCTCCCTCTCTCTAAATATCTCCCCCTCTCTCTTTATATAATTACACACCCATATATATATATATATACATAACAATACCTCTCTCTCCTCCCTCTCTTTATTTTTAAGACACACAACACCTCCACCCCCCCCCATGGCTGCCGACCACCACCACCACCACTGTGAACTCCACCACCCTCTCCTCCCTCTCCTCCTCCTACACCACCATCATCATCACCACCATCATCATCATCAAGTTCACCACCATCTTCAACTCCATACACCACTACCACCTTCACCATCATCTACATCCCCACCACCACACACCACCATCGACGACGCCGCCGTCGGCATGCCAGCACCATGGCCGGCCTAGCCCGCCCCAGTGTCGCACGCGAGCGCAACAGCAGCCACAGCAGGCAGCAGGCAGCAGGCAGCAGCCGCAGCACAGCAGTGTGTGCGCGGCCACGCGTGCCGGCGCGCCGCGGCCGGCATCCGCCACCGCGAGAACCCCACACCCCCACGACCTACGGCAAACTCCCCGGGCCAGCGCCTCCTTCTCCGACGCGACGCATAGGCTATTTGTGCATTTACGTCGAAATCCCGCCGTGTCGCGCAATTTCAACTTCAGAATTCGCGTCTCGGGACAGCAACTTCGCACAGATGTTCTGGTCAATCCGACCGTTGGATCAGCAAAATTTTTGCTCCGTCGCAATCTCGGTATATCCATCTTCACTCCTATCAATTTCGTCCGTTAATTTTGTCGTTTGATACCTCAAAACTGGCCACCAAATTGACGTTTTAAATTGAACTATTTTTGGACAGTTTCGTGGAGCCGACTTCGTCAGCTCGTAACTCCGCCGTCGCAGTTCCGGTTGGCGCAATACCAGTTCCTGTGCACAGCTGGTATAATCATCTTCCTGTCTCCTTTAGGTTTCGTTTTATTATAAGCACGTTCGGTTGGTCGAATTCGACGCCAAAGTTGGTCGTCCGAATTCTTTAATTTACACTTGTAAAATTTTATTTTGAACCCGGGACTCCGGATTCAATTTTTGACACCACAAATAGACTCGTGGCGTCGTTCTGGCATATTTTCATATAAAATTTGCTTAATTTGGAAAACATGGGCCCTGGCACGCATTTCGGTGTAAAGTGGATCCCACTTTTCGAGTCAACGTGTCACTTTGAGATCGGCTCATCGGAATCCAATTTCAGATATACCGTTGAGTTCGTATCGTCATTCTGGACTCGTTGACATATAATTTGCTGAGTTTTGAAGACATTTGCCCGGCACGCATTTCGGTGCAAACTAGATTCCAAGTGTCCGCGTCAATGTATCATTTTGAGATCGGCACATCGGAATTCTATTTAGGACATACCGTTGGGTTCATATTATCATTCTGAATTCGTGGACATATAATTTCTAGGTTTTGTAGACTTCTTTTTCGACACGTTTTTCGGTGCAAAGTGTCCAACGGTGGACATCATTTTGTCCCGAAATTACCGTTTTGCCCTTGTGTCCAAATTGGACTTATGGGTAGGCTATCCTAGCTAATTTTACCATTCTGGATTCGTTGGTGATATTTATTTTATCATCCGACAACATCTGTAGATTTTGCTTATGTATTATCCTTAATTTATAATTAATTATTTTTCCAGAAATTGTTACTTTCTGTTTTTGAATTTTTATATACTTTAATTTCTGTAAAATCTGAAAAAAATTATATTAATATAATGTTAATTATCTAATTTACTATAATTTTTCTAGCATTTATTAAGTGCTTTTGGTATTTTATAAAAATAGGAAAACAGAACTCATTTTCAGTATATTTATGTTTGCTGATTTTAATAAATTTTTATGAGGGTTTATAAATTCCAGAAAAATTAGTATAAATTTCTATAATTAACAAGGATTATTTTGGTACTTTATTTTAAATATAATTGAGCTTTGTCTATCTCAAAAATTATTGGAACATAGGGTATAGTTTGATTTATTTATTGAATAATTACGACTTTCAATATTTTGTGTTGTTTTGAGTTATTGTAGTATTGGACCTCTCCCTACACTAGTGTAAAGACCCTAAAAATTAGTTTGGATATAGTGGCACTCCATATTAGACTTTTATGCTAGTTTTCCACTTGACTGGTATCTAGTTAGGAGTCGTGTCACACCACTAGTGTAATATTGAACATAGCTTAGAACTGAGTTTGTATATCATTATTGACAGGACACCGGACATCTATATCTTCGTACTAGTATTCTTGCTTTGTTCGAGGCAAGTACATCTACAAACTCATTTACTGTCTTTAATGCTAGAGCATGTATTAACCCTGTTAAAATACTGATCCTTGAGGTAGCAAGCTATGTCTTCACATGTTGTATTACTTACAGTACCTGATATGCTTAGGACAGTTCTTATATCTTCACATATTTCTTACTGGTTCTCAGTACATGTTTATTATGCTTTATACTACTCGGAGTATTCATATGTTTCATACTGTTCCCAGTACCGGCCATGCTTATATTACTCCCAGTATCTCTCACATGTTTTATTGTTCTCGTATCTCTAACATGATAGAATATGGGTTATGGAAAAACTGTTAGTAGCGTACGTGATCATGTCTCCCTACTCGTACGTACGTACCGAGCAAGGTTGACATTTTATGTATACCTTGTCGTAGGCGCACCAGCTGTATTTGTACGTATGTACAACTATCGCTTGTTTTAATTGTACGGAAGTACATTTTAGATACTTGTACCACAGTACATTTTACACCTATTGACGATCACGTACCTGCTACAGTTTTAAACATTACATATGCATCTGTCTCTATGACATATGTGTCCTTGCCATAATAGACTATGAGATGCCATGTTCCCTATGCTACTATGATACTGTGATTCCAGTCATACCATGATTCCAGATATGCCATGTTCCCTATGCTACTATGACACTGTGATTCCAGTCATACCATGATTCCAGATATGCCATGTTCCCTATGCTACTATGATTGTACCATGATTCTATATTTCCAGTATTTCCTATTTTATAGACTTATCACACCATGTTTCTTGTTGTACATCTCTTTCATTATTATATTCAGTACTTTAGTTGTAGAGGTTGTACTTGCTCCCGTCCTGACAGGATAACGTTGTAGGTTCACTTTCTGAGGAGAAATGCTTTGTGTTACATATTATGGTACTGCATTGAGGACCTGGCCTTAGCTCCAGAAGAGGCCCCAGCGGGGAACCTTGCTTAGATATTTTTTATGTATTTTGAGACTTAGACTTTATTTTGAACTTATAATTGGATACTGGACTTTGTCTCCAGTTAGATAATTTGGAAGTGTATTATTAAGTCTGTGCTTGTTTACCTTCGCTTATAGATGCTGTGTTATGATGAACCTTTAAATATGATATTAGAACTGTTAGCAGCTTAGATCCTTTATTGTCTATTATTAGAACAGCTTACTACGCTTTAATCAAGCGTAGGCTGGACATGGCTCGGCCCGGCCCAACAATTTGGGTAACGGGTCGTGACAGTGAGGCGGAGAGCTGCGGGTGGTAGCGCGGAGAAGTGCGGCGGTAGGACTGTCAAAACAGTGACAGTCCTATAAGAGGTTAGGACTGTAAGTTTTTCAGACAGTCCTAAAGTATACTAGGGTTGGGAAGCCCCAACGTAAATCTGGAGCTGTTCTGAGTGAAAGTTCCACCAAACTGGATTGTCCTGAAGTAATAGGTTGGCCTGGAGCAAAATGTTTGTGCAACTCGGGCGTGTTGGGTCGGACTTGAGGTCAACCCGAGCCCAAATCAATGAATCATAAGCCTAGTCCGAGCCCAAGGTCGACTCGACCTCGAGTTCAACATATGCAGCCCAAGACCAAGTCTGGAAGATCGGGTTGGGCTCGTGTTGGGTTGGATCCATCGAATTTAGCGGACTCTAATATAATATTTTACATAATTTGAAACAAAAATAATATTAAAAATACAATCAAATAGCAATTAAGTCTCGATTATTAGAAAATACAAATTGAAATTCGATTATGATAAGGAGTTAAAGAGTTTTGATGGAGAAATTTAGAATTTTATTTACGAAGTATGAAATATATATATATATATATAATTATAATATATATATATATATATATATATAAATATATATATATATATATGTCGTGTTTCGGATTCTTTGGGTAATCCGGCACATGAATCCGAGCCCAATCTAATTTTTGATCGGATTCAAATATTTTAACTCAGTCCGAGCCCAAATCCGAGTATTTTAAACCCTAACCTAACCCATTAATGGATTTACTCGATTGGGGGCTCGGGTTTAGTTCGCCCGAATTGCACCCGTAGTAAAATGTGGAATGCATGTAAAATTTGGCTAATTTTAAGCGGAAAAACTTTAATCATCTTGTGAATATTTTTTCATCTTGTGAATATCAATTCAAGCTTTTGTAAAGCGCAGAAACGCAAAGTTCCAACAGCACGGGACTGCTAGCTTTCCATCCGATCACCAGAGCTTCTCCATGAGATGAAGAGTAGATCTCCAGTCTCTCTCTCCTCGGCCGGCAGCAGCATCGATCGGCACACGGGGCAGGTGAGCTTGCCCCTATCCACCCACTCGTCGATGCACCCCTTGTGGAACACATGCCTGCAGTTGCCTAGCTCCCGGACCTCGTCCCGGGCCTCCATATCGCACAGGCAGACCGCGCACGCGGCCGTCTCTTCGCAGCCGTGACGCACAGAATACTCCACCACCCGCAGACGCTGCTTCGTAACGGCCGCCGCCGGAGGGGCGCTGCCCCTCTCGGAGATCATAGCATCGTAGCGCCGGTCATCCCACGCGAAGGACCGGGAATCAAATGAAGGGTTCAGGCCCAAGCAGTAGGCAATCGCGCAGAGCAGTAGTTGACGAGCTCGACGCACTTGAGCAGCTTCACGAGAGGCTTCGGCACCTCTGGGTAGTGATCGCAAACAATATTCGAGGTGTCCATGAGAACTGGAGGAAGAATTCACCACACTAGTAATAGTATGCTCACGAGTGTGCTGAATTTAAAAGTTAGTGGTATGGAAAAGTTTGAGCAAGTGCACGGAAATTTTGTTTAAGCTCGTCTATTTATAATTGTTGAGGCTGACTGTGATGTTTCTAGCTCGGCCGGCAGTCAAGTCGCCGGGGGCCACATCTTGTCGGTGTTGCGTCTATTGTCCGACCGGGGATTCAAGGTCAGTACATGTGCCTCACGTTTGGATTTAATTTGCAGAAAATTGCAGTGAAAGCATGTAATTTAGTGTTTTATTATGTAAAAGACATGTAGTTTGAAAAAATTTTAAACTGAGGATAAAATCGCCATAATTCAGGGCGTAAGTTTTAGTGACGCCCTAAATTATGGTGTAAGTTGGCGGATGTCAGTGATACTTTCTCCAAAAAAAAATTAACCGCTTATGTTCGTTAATAATTTTTTAACCACCATATTTGTAACTTACACCCAAAGAAGGGTGTAAGTTATTTTTTTATTTTGCAAGTTTTTAGTAGAAAGTTTTGGCTAGCATGATTATAGCAAATTAAGTGAACATTAACATATTTTGTATCTTACGCCCAAAAAAAGGGCGTCAGTTTGTTTTTATTTGGGAGTTTTCAGTAAAAAAAAAATGGCTAACATGATTAGCCAATTAATTAAACATTAACGTATTTTGTATCTTATGCCCAAAACAAGGGCGTAAGTTGGTTTGGTTTTTTTTTCAATATCAGATTTTGAAACGGTCATATTTCTAACGGTAAAAATGTTAACTTTTTTATTTTTTATCAATTTTACAACGGTAATATGTAGAGTGTAATATATACATCTTATCCGAAACATCTTCCCTCTCATATCTCTCACTCCTCCTCCATAACTCTCATCCAGTGAAGTTTTTCTACGCGATGTCTCATCCAGTGAAGTCTTTCTACAAGTTCTTGTAGCCAGAAGTTCTTGTAGCCAGAAGAAGTTATTCTCCAAGAAGTTCTTAGCCGACAATTTTATTTCAATTCCAAATTTTATTCATGGATCAAATTTTAACAGTAATTTGCTATCATGGAGGTACACTAAACGGATTATCCTATGAGGGAGGTACAACTAATCTAATTTTTACGTATCAGAATATCTCTTTAGAAAATATACGAAATATTATTGTAGAAAGTTTTCTATTACTTATGAATTCGTAATAAGGTGGTTTTTTACGGATACATTTTAGTAATAGATAGTGAAGAAGCATGAAATTTTATTATTCAAAGTAATTTAGGTGCACACTGTATAAATATTTATATTAATCCGATATTACCAAATATTAGCACAAATATAGCATCTACTAGTCAAGCTGTTTTTAGTAGTCAAAATTTTCATGTTGGTCCAGTTTAGTCGAAGAGAACGTTGATGATAGATAGTGATGACTTAGTCGAAGATTTAGACTATTATTTATCCAATAATGATGATAATTTAGATGGTAGCACTCTCGAATTGTACGTTGGAAAAGAGTTTACTTCTTCTTATGCATTTCAAAATTTTATTAGTGATATAGCAATTATACATTTTAGTTGTAGAGCTAAACATAACAATTCTCAAAGAATTGTATATATTTGCGACACTCCAGATTGTCGTTGGAGAGTGTACGCACATGCAATTGATAATAGTGCAATATTCGAGATTCGTACATTTGAATCTCGACATTTGATGTACTGGGGTGTTACCTAGAGGACGTCATCGACAAGCTACTGCTGCATGGATTAGTGAAAAAATAATGGACAAAATTAGAGATAATCACTCATATAGTGCATCACATATTGTAAAGATTACTTAGAGATTATCGAGTACATATTACGCATTCTAAAGCTTAGAGAGCCAAAGAACTTGCATTATCTGAAATCAATGGCAGTTATATTGATGCATATGGTAGTCTTGAAAAATATTGTCTTACAATTGTGGAAACTATCCTGGTAGCAAATATTTTTTAAAGACAGTAGAAAATAATGTCTTTCAAAGAATATTTATTGTTTCAAGGCATGTATGGATGATTTTTTTTACATGGTTGTTTACCTATAATTAGTATCGATGCAACTTTTCTAACATCTAGATATTAAATAATTTATTTGTGGCTTGTTCTCATGATCCTAACTACCAATTATATCCTATTGCTTATTGTATTGCTGAAAATGAGAATACTGAATCATAGACATGGTTTTTAAACAATTTGAAAATTTTCCTTTGAAAGTTATTTTGATTGATGGGATAGTATTTCATTCATATCAGATAAGCAAAAAGGATTAATTCGTGGAATGTGCGATACTTTTCTAAACTCTCCACATTTTTTGCATTCATCATTTTAAACAAATAAGTCAATGTAGTAGTAAACCAAAATATCTAGAATGGTTAGATAAACTTGCTAGATCTTATAATGTTGTGGATGCGACAGAATGGTTTGAAAGAACTAAATCGGCAAATATTAGGGTTTTTAATTGGATTGTTGGTATAAACGATAAAAATCATAATTTTTCACATTAGATTACAGCTTATGCATCATGTTCTAGACTCGATATTAACACATCCAACATTGTGGAGAGTTTAAATAATTGGATTAAGGATTTACGTGATAAACCAATAACAACATTATTTGATGGTATTAGAGCCAAAATTATAACAATTCATGAAAAGCATCGACAAAATGCTGAAATATGGAGGAACTTTTATCCAAGTATGCTTACGACTATGGCTCACCTCAAAAGAGAGATACATCATTTTCAAATGTTACGTATTGAAGGTTATTTATTTGAAATATTTGATCACGGAACAAGTAGATGATATGTGGTACATTTAGAAAATAAACATATACATGTTTCGTTGGCAACTGTCACGACCCGCACCCGCTAAAAGGGCACGTAACGCGACAACGCCCAGCCCTCACCGAAAAATCGCGTGGAACGCTGTAGATTTTTCTACTCTAAACAGTTTATATATATACAAAAACCTGTCGAGAATATGGTCAACTCCGAATGGAGGACAAGCAATGAATATATATAAGAGTACTCAATCACGACTCTAAGATAACAAAGTAAAGACTGAAATGAAAACAACACCGATAAAATAATATATAACCTGTCAAGTCCAACACAAAATATATACAGTCCAAGTCTCTAATACAGTCCAAATAATAACAGTCTCAAAAGTAGCTGGAGACAATGTCCAGTACAAAAGACCTACTCTAACTAAGTAATAATAGGGTCTCGTCAGGCGGGCTAACCCCTGCTGGACCAAAGTCTCCAAGTCTATTCCCACTACGTCATCCGACCGTAGTAGGTACTGTAGTCTCCCTCATCTGCATCTATAATATTTTCACATATCCTGTAAGGATGGAACGAGTACAATCCACTAACAACATTTCACAAGATATGACAAAAGCTATAATCTGTAAATAGAGAGTATATACAAGAAAATCATGGAATGTACATGTGAGAATTATGGCAAGGTAAGCTGTAAAACTAGAGCTAGAACAAGGCAAGTAAATGATCATGGCATGTACAAGAATCAAGAATCATATATCTAGGTGTGTGAATACTAGCTACAACATGTGGCAGGCTTGGGTCTTGCACAAGGTCTACTGGTCTGGTTAATCTACGTGGAGTGTATGATTAACACTCACAAGGTCTACAAGAGTAACAAGGTGGATAATGACCACATGTCTACACTAATACTCCCCATCCCCGACTGGTAGAGTGGATCCAAACAAGACACGTCACGACGCAGGATTCTACGAGAAGGGAGCAAGTCTCCTCGAGAATCGCGTCCATGTACTGCACAAGAACTACAAGGGGGCTTGCACAAGACATACCAAGACAACAATAATAACACCTCATGTCGGGATCCATGAATACCAACCCGTGTGACCAATGTGTCGAGAACAAGCATATCTACACTAATTACATGGATTATATCAATCAACATAAATTGGAAAAGTGTCAGAGAATGTACTCACCTAAAATATGATATGGTACGTCAACCGGAGTAAATGTAGCGTCTCGAGGACCTATAGAGAACAAGACGTATCAATACTATATTTAGGAAATAAAATCAAATCAATTTGAATTCTATTAAGTCATTCTAGGTCAAGGCATGTCAAACTAGGTTGTAAGGATCAAACTAAGTCATATTAGGTCTAACTGGGTCAAACTGGGTCAATGCAAGTCAAACAGAATCAATCGGGATCGATTTGAGTCAACAGTTGACTTTTTGGTCAACCGGTCAACTCTGGTCAACCTTGTCAACTGTGGTCAACTGTGGTCAACTATGGTCAACTCTAGGTCACTGGTGACTAACAGTTGACTTTTGGTCAACTGCACAAGTCTAATGGAATTTGGGACTAAATTGGGTAAAGTGTTGACCCATAGTTGACTTTTGGCCTAAAAGTCAACTGTGGTCAACCGGGTCAAGACTAGGTCTAGGCGACTATTCTATCCATTACCAACCTCTACAACCTATATCCAAGTCCATCTTGGACTTCGCACTCATTTCTTGGCCATAGGCCAAATTCCTATTTTACCCTTAAAATGGCAAAATTCCAACTTCGGCGATTAACTAGTTAGCCTATCTACGCTTGATATTTTGATCCGATCTTCCCAGGGTATATGATACTAGCCTATACATATTATCTACCAAAATAACTAGGTAACATGGACATCCAGTCCATGTTCGGCCCGTTGTCAAAATCTTGAATATTTTAAGATACGTACCGATACGGCGCGATACCGGCGCCCTACGATCCCTATTTCAACTCGGGAGCCTACCCAAAAATCTAAATCACTATCCTAGGCCTACGTCAAGTTTCATCGCTATCCGATACTCCGGCTCAAATTCGCCCTCTAACTCGATTCTCCTAAAACCCTTCTTTCCTTTCTACTTCTCTTCCTTCTTCCTATCCCCTTCTACTCCTAACTTCTTCTAATTTCCTTACCCTCTAATCTAATCTTCATTTCCCTCTCTAAAACATCTATATATATATATATATAATATATATATATATATATATATATATATATATATGTATATACATACATATATATGGATAGGGGGGTTTAATGGTTTAAAGGGAAAAAGGGGGGGGGGGGGTAGCTGCTGTTGCAGCTGCTCCAAAGCACTGCTGCTGCTGCTGTGGCTCCTGCCACAGCTGCTGTTCCTACTGCTGCTGCTGCTCTATGTTCTTCTTCTCCTTCTACTTCATCTCTTCCTCCTCTCTACTTCTATCTCTCTCTCTCTCTCTCTCTATATATATATATATAATATATATATATATATATATATATATATATATAATATATATATATATATATATAATCTATCATCCATCCAACTCCACAAACACACCTCCTCTATACATACCTATACATACACACACACACACACATCTCCATATACATCACACACACACACACACACACACACACACACACACATATATATATATATATAGATATATATATATATATAGATAATTATAATATATATATATATATATATAAACACCACACACCACACACACCCTCTCAACACACCACAGCTCACTCACCTCTCTCACCACAACTCCCATGACAACACCACCACCATTTCCATTCCTCTACCAAACAAATACATTAATATATACACATATCACACACATACACACACATATATATATATATATATATTATATACCATATACCAAAAAAAAAAAAATATATACATACATATACATATACCACTATATTATTAAACCCCTATTAATTTCCTTAACCTAGATTCTAGGGAAAACCTATAAATTGGTGGGCAAAGTGTGGAGAATGTCATTCCGACAATAAATGTGAAGACATTAAATGGGAAAGAGGAATTTATTAGGTTTAAATGCATACCTAGGTTCCTGGAGAGGGAGAGAGAAAGCTTGGAAGAAGAAATTTGTGAGAGAGAGAGGAGAGTATTTTCTTAGAGAGAAGCAAAGGGGGGGGGGGACTTATCATGGCCGACCATGGCTTGGGGGGCTATTGGGTTGGGATCCAATAAGCCCCCAACCCATTTGACTTGGTGTTGGGTTTAAATGAATTCGGTTTGGTTCGGTTTGTTTCGGTTAACCAATTAAGCTCTAAAATGACAAATTAAGCCATAAAAAATTGGGTTTAAGATTTTAACCTAATTATGATGGTATGTGGGCTAAGCCGGGGTCCCACTAGGGTCCAGGCTACCCGGATCTCCAATTTGAGTCCGAATTGGATAAATCCAAACCAACCCAAATAAATCCCAAAAAATCACATAAAATAATAAAATTCCTAAAAATTATATAACTTGAAAAATGACAAAATACCCTAATTTGAAAATGGGGTGACAAATCTACCCTCCTTAAAAAAATTTCGTCCTCGAAATTGAATGAGAACTAACACAGCAATCATGAATAGAACAAGTAAAGAAAAGATAGAATTTTACCTCAAGGCTCGAAGAGATATGGGAATCGCTCCCGCATGTCGTCTTCCCTCTCCCAGGTGGACTCACCTGGAGAGTGGTGTCTCCATGCAACGCGAACCAAGGGAATGACCTGGTTCCGGAGCACCTTCTCTCTTCGGTCCAAGATCTCGACCGGCTTCTCTGGATAGCTGAGTGTCGGTCCCACTACGATCTCTGAGTGGTCCAAGACGTGACTGGGATCTGCCACGTACCATCTCAGCTGCGACACGTGGAACACAGTGCACTCCCTCTAGTGCGGGCGTAACTCCAGTCGGTAAGCCACTGCACCGACCCTGCCCAAGATACGGAATGGTCCGATGTATCGTGGGCTAAGCTTCCCCCGCCACCAAAAAGAATCGTGCCACGCGTCGGAGAAATCCGCAGAAAGACAAGATCATCAACCTAGAACAAAACACAAGACTTAGAGCTTGATCTAAAACAATCACAATCAGACTCAAATACTAGAAAAATCTAAACTATACCTCAAACTCCAATGGCCTCCTGGCTATCGGCCCAATGCGCTGCCTATCCTGCGCCACCCGAAATCGATCTCTGATAACCCTGACCTTCTCCGCAGCATCCACTACCATCTCAGGGCCAAGCAAAACCCTCTCACCGACATCATCCCAAGACAAGGGAGTACGGTACCTCCGTCCGTATAGAGCCTCGAAAGGTGACATCTCTATACTGGCTTGGTAGCTGTTGTTGTAAGCAAACTCTACCAAGTGAAGGTGGTCCTTCCAAGATCCCCCGAAGTCCAAGACACAAGTACGCAGCATATCCTCGAGGGTCTGAATCGTCCTTTCCGACTGCCCGTCTGTCTGGGGGTGGTATGCGTACTGAACTTGAGCGATGTGCCCAAGCTAAGCTGCAAACTCCGCCAGAAGTAGGAAGTGAATCGGCTGTCCCGATCCGAGACTATACTCACTGGCACCCCGTGTAATCGGACTATCTGTCGCACGTACATCTCGGCCAACCTCTCCGTCGACAAACCCACTTTGAAAGGCAAAAAGTGGGCCGATTTGGTCAATCGATCAACAATGACCCAAATCGCATCCTTCCCTCCTGAGAGCGCGGAAGCCCAGATACAAAGTCCATAGTGATATGCTCCCACTTCCACTCAGGAATGGGGAGTGGCTGGAGCAATCCACCGGGTCTCTGCCTCCCGGCCTTCACCTGCTGGCACACCAAACATCTCGACATGAACTGAGCCACCTCACGTTTCATGCCATACCACCAAACATGTCTCAAGTCTCTATACATCTTGTTGGCTCCTGGATGCATAGAGTACTGAGAACGGTGCGCCTCCTGAAGAACCTCCTTCCGAAGTCCTCCGCTCGGCACGCACAATCTGGTACCATGCCTCAACGACCCATGCCCTGCTAAAGAGAACTCATCCAACAGCCCTATCTAGACCTGCTCCTGATGACCCTCAGAGCCTCATCCTCAAACTGAGCTGCCCTGACTCTCTCCATCAGCTCCGACTGCACCTACAGACCCCACATCTGTGCCTCGAATCCATAACTATCACCTCTATGCCCAAGCTCTCCAGATCTGCCAGAAGGTGATCCATCGTCAAACACATGGCCACGGGATACCTTCTCAGAGCATCCGCGACCACGTTGGCCTTCCCTGGATGGTACTGTAAGGATATCAAAATCCTTCATCAGCTCTAACCATCGCCTCTGCCTCATATTCAGCTCCTTCTGGGTAAACACGTACTTCAAGCTCTTGTGGTCAGTATAGATCTCCACACGCTCTCCGTACAGATAGTGTTTCCACAGCTTCAAAGCAAAGATGACCGCTACCAGCTCAAGATCGTGGGTAGGGTAATTCCTCTCATGAGGACGTAACTGCCTAGATGCATAGGCAATTACCTTCCGTGCTGCTGAAGCACACAACCCAAACCCCGTCCTGAAGCATCACTGTAGATCGTATAACCACCAGATCCAGATGGCAGCGTCAAGATAGGAGCTGTAGTCACCTCGCCTTCAGCTCCTCGAAGGCGGCCTGGCACTCATCGGACCAAACAAACTCCTCGTCCTTCCTGGTAAGGCGGGTCATCGGCTGGGCAATCCTGGAAAAGTCCTGCACGAACCTCCGGTAGTAACCTGCCAGACCCAGAAAACTCGAACCTCTACTACTGAGCTCGGCGTAGACCAGGACTCCACCGCAGAAATCTTCTTCGAATCCACTGAAATCCTCTTGCCAGAGACAACATGGCCTAGGAACTCTACGCGATCCAAGAAGAACTCGCACTTGGACAGCTTCCCATACAGCTGCTCCCTCCTAGAGTTTCCAACACAATCCTCAGGTGCTCCTCGTGCTCCTCTGGCGTCTTCGAATAGATGAGGATGTCATCAATGAAGACCACCACGAACTTGTCAAGGTACTGATAAATACCTTGTTCATCAAGTTTATGAATACCGCCGGGGCGTTGGTCAACCCAAACGGCATGACGGTATACTCATACTGGCCATAGCGAGTCCGAAAGGCAGTCTTCGGAATGTCATCCCGCTTCACCTTCAGCTGATGGTACCCGGTGTGCAAGTCAATCTTCGAGAACACTCTCGCCCTGCTCAACTGGTCGAACAAGTCATCAATCCTTGGCAAAGGATACTTGTTCTTGATGGTAAGGTTGTTGAGCGCCCTGTAATCAATACACAGACGTACCATACCATCCTTCTTGGGGACGAAAAGAACTGGCGCGACCCAAGGTGAAGAGCTAGATCGAATAAAGCCCTTATCCTCCAGCTCGTCGACCTGCTTCTTCAGCTCCGCTAACTCACTGTTGTTGATTCTATAGACGTGCTGGGAGATAGGCTCAGCGCCCGGCACTAGATCTATAGAAAACTCAACATCACGATCTGGCGGCATCCCGGGCAGCTCCTCGGGAAAGACATCCAAGAACTCAGCAATAAGTGGATGTGGCAACACCGGCCCCGCCAACAACGCTCCGCAGAATCCATCTCCCTGCTCCACTCACCCCTAGTGAACTCATACTCCGCTCACCGGCACCTAAACAGAATCCTGCCCCCTCTGCAGTCGATGCTAGCGTGGTGCATGCTCAACCAATCCATACCGAGTACCACATCGTAACTCGAAGAGGCATTACGAAAAACACGCACTCAGCTCCCGGCCTCTCAAAGAAACTCTCCGCCCTTGCAAACATTAACTAGGATGATGCCATTTTCAGTCATAATCTTGCAAGTCCTACCCAGATATTCAGCAATGATATTGTGCCTAAGTGCAAAAGAAACTGACACAAAACTGTACGTAGCACCTGAATCAAACAATGCTAAGGCAGGAAAAGAATCAAGAAGAACCGAACCTGCAATACATCTGCGACTGGCTCGATCTCCTCGGTTGCAAGAGCAAAGGCTCTGCCTGAACACCCGCTGCTGGTGGTGCTGTGCAAACCGCTGCTGCTGGGTCAGAAGCGGACCCCTCTGCTGTACTGCAGGAACTCTCGCCGGTGCCCCTTGAGCTGCTACTGCTCCACGGGCTACCCTGCGAGGGTTCCCAGGACAATCCCTCAACTGATGGCCTGCCTCCCCAGTAGAGGCACAAACCCAGCCTCTTCCGACAAACCTCCCGACGTGACCAGGCCTTCTGCAGAAGTGGCAAGGAGCCCCATGCTGAGCCTGTCTCGGATGAGTGTGCTGCACCTGCTGAACCGGTGCTCGGTCTGAACCTGCGGCTGGTGATGCTGGAAAGAACGATGCTGAAGCTGAGGGCACTTAGCAGCCCCTGCGCTGCTAGTAGCCCCCGAGAAATGATCCCGCTCCCTCTTGGGCTTCAAGCCCCACTCCCGCTCAACCTTGCGGGCCTCCGCATAGATCTGGGCATATGTCTCATAGAAGGAGGAATGAGGTGCTTAATATCCCAAGCGAGTCCCTCCCTGAACCGGCTCGCCCTGATCTCTGGGTCTCGAACCATGTACTCTGCGTATCGGTCAGACGACCGAACTCCGCTGCGTACTCCTCTACATAGACTGCCCTGCTGCAGATCCTGAAACTGTCGCACCAGGTCAATCTTGTCCGTAGGGAAAAGAACTTCTCCTTGAAGAGGAGCGTGAACTCTGCCCAAGTATGGCCCTCTCCAGCTAGGGCTGGCTCATTTCTGAACCAGGTGCGCGCAATGTCTAGCAACTGCAAACCTACCGCCTCGACCTTCAGGTCGTCTGCCAGGCAGGCCCTCATCTGTCGCTCGATATCCTCGAGCCAATCATCTGCATAGACCACGCCCTCGTCCCGCTAAAGTCACGGGGCCCGAGCTTCTTGAAGTCCTGGATATCCCCGTACCTCGGTCGCGTCCCCGGATGAGGAGCCCTCTGCTCCACGGCTGCAAGGGCCAACTGATGGGCTTCCTCCATGCCCTGACGCATCGCGTCTGTCTGCCTCTGCTGAGCCTCGGTCTGGGCTCTCTGAGTCTCCAGTATCTGCTGGAGGAAGGTAAGCATCTGCCCCATATCTGTAGGCAGAGGAGGTGGAGGTGGAAGTACGCCTGCAACTGACGGAGGAATCCGCTGCGCAGGAGAGGAAGAGCGCCCACGACAGCTCCCGACACTACGGGAAGAGCACCCGCAACCCCAGGGACTGTCATCGAGGTAGCTGGAGGAGTACCTCCGAGAGCTCCAACAGAAGTCCCATCTGCAGGGAGGTGACCGGAGCCTTCCCGCCAGAGGTGGCAGACCTCTCCGTCTCCCCGTGCTCCTCGCCAGGAGAATGAGTCATCACTATCCTGGAGACAAATTGAAAAGAAGATATCAATATGGCACATGAAGGCAATATCAAAGGAGGACAGCTAGAATGCAGTAAATCAATATCAAAGACGATAAGCAAGGAAAGATCCTACTTGATTGAGCACTCTTAGCCTACTGCCACCTATGTGTAACACAGGCTCGTAGTCAACACTCTAAGACGAGTGCCGCCACGACATCGCACTAATTGCGACTACAGGACCTGCGTGGGCCACCACTAAAATGTGTCACGACCCGCACCCGCTAAAAGGGCACGTGACGCGACAACGCCAGCCCTCATCGAAAAATCAGCGTGGAACGCTGTAGATTTTTCTACTCTAAACAGTTTATATATAACAAAAACCTGTCAAGAATATGGTCAACTCCGAACGGAGGACAAGCAATGATATATAATAGTACTCAATCACGACTCTAAGATAACAAAGTAAAGACTGAAATGAAAAACAACAAGACGATAAAATAATATATAACCTGTCAGTCCAACACAAAGAATATATACAGTCCAAGTCTCTAATACAGTCCAAATAAAATAGTCTCAAAAGTAGATGGAGACAATGTCCAGTACAAAAGACCTACTCTAACTAAGTAATAGGTAGGGTCTCGTCAGGCGGGGCTAACCCCTGCTGGACCAAAGTCTCCAAGTCTATTCCCACTACGTCATCCGGACCGTAGTAGGTACTGTAGTCTCCCTCATCTGCATCTGTAATATTTTTAACATATCCTGTCAGGATGGAACGAGTACAATCCACTAACAACATTTCACAAGATATGACAAAAGCTATAATCTGTAAATAGAGAGTATATACAAGAAAATCATGGAATGTACATGTGAGAATCATGGCAAGGTAAGCTGTAAAACTAGAGCTAGAACAAGGCAAGTAAACTGATCATGGCATGTACAAGAATCAAGAATCATATATCTAGGTGTGTGAATACTAGCTACAACATGTGGCCGGCTTGGGTCTTGCACAAGGTCTACTGGCCTGGTTAATCATACGTGGAGTGTATGATTAACACTCACAAGGTCTACAAGAGTAACAAGGTGGATAATGACCACATGTCTACACTAATACTCCCCGTCCCCGACTGGTAGAGTGGATCCAAACAAGACACGTCACGACGCGGGATTCTACGAGAAGGGAGCAAGTCTCCTCGAGAATCGGCGTCCATGTACTACACAAGAACTACAAGGGGCTTGCACAAGACATACCAAGACAACAAGGAATAACACCTCATGTCGGGATCCATGAATACCAACCCGTATGACCAATGTGTCGAGAACAAGCATATCTACACTAATTACATAGATTATATCAATCAGCATAAATTGGAAAAGTGTCAGAGAATGTACTCGCCTGAAATATGATATGGTACGTCAACCGGAGCAAATGCAGCGTCTCGAGGACCTATAGAGAACAAGACGTATCAATACTATGTTTAGGAAATAAATCAAATCATTTGAATTCTATTAAGTCATTCTAGGTCAAGGTATGTCAAACTAGATTGTACGGGGTCAAACTAAGTCATATTAGGTCTGGGTCAAACTGGGTCAATGCAAGTCAAACGGAATCAATCGGGATCGATTTGAGTCAACAGTTGACTTTTTGGTCAACCGGTCAACTCTGGTCAATCGTGGTCAACTGTGGTCAACTGTGGTCAACTCTAGGTCTGGTGACTAACAATTACTTTTGGTCAACTGCACAAGTCTAATAGAATTTGGGACTAAATTGGGTAAAGTGTTGACCCATAGTTGACTTTTGGCCTAAAAAGTCAACCATGGTCAACCGGGGTCAAGACTAGGTCTAGGCGACTATTTCTACCCATTACCAACCTCTACAACCTATATCCAAGTCCATCTTGGACTTCGAAACTCATTTCTTGGCCATAGGCCAAATTCCTATTTTACCCTTAAAAAGGGCAAAATTCAACTTCGGCGATTAGCTAGTTAGCCTATCTACGCTTGATATTTTGACCCGATCTCCCCAGGGTAGTATGATACTAGCCTATACATATATTACCTACCAAAATACCTAGGTAACGTGGACATCCAGTCCATGTTACGGCCTGTTGTCAAAATCTTGAATATTTCAAGATACGCACCGATACGGCGCGATACCGGCGCCCTACGACCCCGATTTCAACTCGGGAGACTACCCGCAAAATCTAAATCACGTATCCTAGGCCTACGTCAAGTTTCATCGCGATCCGATACTCCGGGCTCAAATTCGCCCTCTAACTCGATTCTCCTAAAACCCTTCTTTCCTTTTCTACTTCTCTTCCTTCTTCCTATCCCCTTCTACTCCTAACTTCTTCTAAATTTCCTTACCCTCTAATCTAATCTTCATTTCCCTCTCCAAAAGCATCTATCTATATCTATATATATATATATATATAATATATATATATATATATATATATACATACATATATATGGATAGGGGGGTTTAATGGTTTAAAGGGGAAAAAGGGGGGGTAGCTGCTGTTGCAGCTGCTCCAAACAGCTGCTGCTGCTGCTGTGGCTCCTGCCACAGCTGCTGTTCCTACTGATGCTGCTGCAGCCATCTTCTTCTTCTCCTTCTACTTCATCTCTTCCTCCTCTCTACTTCTATAATATATATATATATTTTTTTCTACTTCTATATATATATATATATATATATATATATATATATATATATATTATCTATATATATATAATATATATTATATATCTATCATCCATCCAACTCCACAAACACACACTCCTCTATACATACCTATACATACACACACACACACACACACATCTCCATATACATATATATATACACACCACACACACACATATATATATAGATATATATATATATATATATATATATATATAAACACTTACACACACACACCACCCACACACACACTATATATATTACTTAAATATATATTTTTTTTTTTTGAAGCAATGGGTACTTGTAGCGAACTCGCCTCTACTGAGGCTCGAACTCCCGACCACTTGGGCCGCATGCATCTCCTTAACCACTAGACTAGGTCATTTGCATATATATATATATATATTATATTATATTATATATTAATATATATATATATATATATATATAGAGGAAGGATCAAGATCCCCATACTTTTGCATCCCCATGCATCCCCTCTATTTGCAACCGTTTGATGTGCTTAAGTCATTTAATCTTAACCGTTGATTTACCACCATGGTTAAGATTAGATGACTTAAAGCACATCCAACGGATATGAACATGGGGATGCATGGGATGCAAAAATTGTGGGGATGCCTATCCTTCCTCATATATATATATATATATATATATATATAGATATATATATATATCTATAACACACACACACACAACCACACAACTCTCTCAACACCAAGCTCACTCACCCCTCACCACAACTCCCATGACAACACCACCACCATTTCCATTCCTCTACCCAAACAATACACATTATATATATATATATATATATATATAATTATATATATTATATATTATATATATATAATATTATATTATATAATATATATACCACTATAATATTAAAACTCCTATTAATTTCCTTAACCTAGATTCTAGGGAAAACCTATAATTGGTGGGCAAAGTGTGGAGAATGTCATTTCCTACAATAAATGTGAAGACATTAAATGGGAAAGAGGAATTTATTAGGGTTTAAATGCATACCTAGGTTCTTGGAGAGGGAGAGAGAAAGCTTGGAAGAAAGAAGAATTTGTGAGAGAGAGAGTGTTTTCTTAGAGGAGAAGCAAAGGGGGGGGGGGAACTTATCATGGCCGGCCATGGCTTGGGGGCTATTGGGTTTGGGATCCAATAAGCCCCTAACCCATTTGACTTGGTGTTGGGTTTAAATGAATTCGGTTTGGTTTGGTTTGTTTCGGTTAACCATTAAGCTCTAAAATGACAATTAAGCCATGAAAAATTGGGTTTAAGATTTCTAACCTAATTATGATGGTATGTGGGCTAAGCCCAGCTAGTATGGGGGTCCACTAGGGTCCAGGCTACCCGGTCCCCATTTGAGTCCGAATTGGATAAAATCCAAACCAACCCAAATAAATCCCAAAAAATCACATAAAATAAATAAAAATTCCTAAAAATTATATAACTTGAAAAATGACGAAAATACCCTAATTTGAAAACTGGGGGTGACAGCAACACATCTTTTACCATGTGTACATGCTTACTTTGCATGTCAGTCTACTAACTTACAAATTGAAAGTTATTATCCTGCTCAATTTTTTTTGAAACACTTAAAAATGTTTATGCGCCATGTATGGAACCAATTCCATCTCCATACAGTCCTAGAGGTGAATTGATAAGGGGTGAAATTGGAATACCAAATGTTGGACGTAGACCTGGAAGACCTAAAAAGAATCGTTTTATGACAAGGGAGCTGGCAATCAGGGATCTTCATTGCGGCAATTGTGGCGGGCTTGGACACAACAGGAGAAAATGTACAAGACAACCAACCCAGTAAATGTTGTATTTATTTGTAATTACTTTGTTATATTTATTTGTTAATATTTATTTGTAAATGGACAAACTTTTTTTTGTAGTTATTGTAATTGAAATTGTTTAAATATAAAGATAAATAAATTCACTGGATATTTTAAAAAAATTGTCGTTTTTGTATTTATTTGTTAATATTTATTTATAAATTGTTTAAATATAAAGACAACCAACCCGGTAAATGTTGAACATTATTTTTTGAACTAAGTGGTCTCACAGAATATTGCTACATTTCCAAAAAAAGAAACACTAGAAGCCTTTCATGGTTCACCACGATCCATCCTGTCATAATGCCTACGAGAACTGGTCTAAGACCTAGTCTCAATCTTCTGGCCGCCGTTTGCTCCGGCGTCTCTCCCGGCAATGGCTGAAAATCATAATCCTCAGAATCATGTGTAGGAATTGGCGATGTTGGAGTCATTTGTATATGAGTGGATGGATAAAGGTGGGGTGTGTCAAATAATGAATAACCACTCTGCATATAAGAATCCCAGTCAAAACACCCATCGCATGTTGTGAACCACCAGGATGTGATGTGCCCTCGCCCGCCTCTCGATCAATCTGTGATGTGCCTTCACCCGTACCATGTTGTGAACCACCAGGCTGTGATGTCCCCTCCCCTGTCTGTCAGTCAGTATGTCGTTGGCGTGGCCTACGGGGAGGTGCATATCTCTGCCTGACAAGGCCTACTGGTTGATCCTCGGGGATCTCCAATGGTAGCACTGGGGCCTGTGGGGTTGGCTCAGAAATTGTGCAGATACTCCTAACAACTCACGTGGATCTATATTAGGGTCATGGGACATGTCTTCCCAATTTTGCAGCTGAAATTATATCCATAGTCAATGACACACATACATATCATGTTTTATTTAACTAAAATTTAGACACATACCGTTATATTTACTTGTCTGTTCCGGATTCGCAAACTAGCATCATCTAGAGCTCGATGTGGAAACCGAGGCTCTTTATTGATAGCGTCGGTTTTGCATGCGTGGTGTGCCATACCAACGTACAAATCATTCACTACCATACGCTGCAAAATTAACACCTAAAGTTAATATAGAACTTAATTATATTTACGGGTTTATTCTAAGAATAACTTACCATCCAATAAATATGTCATCAGTTCAGACAAGAGTTCCACACCGTGTGTCAAACCTGTTCTTCCAACGTGGAAGATGTGAGTGAATCCGCGATGCGATAGTACCTCTTCTCTGATCAGTAGGCAAAGGCTTTTGAGGTATCAACTGTTTCATCCCGAACTCTCGTATGACACGATCACCGAATGAAACATGATATATGAATGGTAGATGATATAGTATCTATGCATACTAGCTCCATATGCACCATTTACCATATTTTATGGTACACTCTGAGGTTGCCATTTAACCTATGTGACATTTAAATAGCGTCAAAAATATTTAAGCATAACAAATTAAGCAACTAAATATCTATGCATACTAGCTAATCTCAGTTACAGCCAATGTGTCAAATAGGTGCCGATAGATCGATACCACTTTACTCAGACCGTGAGATGTATATACATCATCTGAATTCCACCTCACTCCTGCAGGCATCACCTGCTGATCAAAACTGTATCTGCTATTTGGCCTACCGATACTAAAATGTTCGTAGGACCATAGCTGCAAATAAGAAAACAATGATAATGATATTAATTGTCTAATGTATATAACCATATATAGAGATTATCACTTTCAATTATACTTGTATAATGTGAGGCAACCAGATATATTTGTGTGTGGAACATGTCCTGGTCGAAGACTAACAAAAGCAGTCATCAAATGGTAGACATAGGCTAACACGGCCGCACCCATGCATGCTGTGTGAAGGTTCCCAAGTCTTCAAAATATGGCAGAGGGCTGCGCTGACCTTATTTTCCTTCTGGTCGGAAATAATACTCCACCGCATAAGCTCAATAAATAAGCCCTAGTGCAACATATGAGCTGAAAACATGAATAAATATTAATATCAGATATAGTACATAAACACTACAATAATTAATATGAAAACTATATGACTTATCCGGTGCTCATCTACAAAAACTGGTGTGGTGCCGATCCGATGAACATGCATAAAATTCTCTCGGAGCCAAGTTAGTTTGATTCCAAAACTAGTGCCCTGATCCGGTGCCTTCTCCACACCAAGATATGTCATGATAAGATCATCAACACTTCTCTTCTTATCAAGATATATAGGAATACCATTAATTGGTAATCCTAAAATTATGGACACGTCAGCCAACGTGATCGTCATTTCACCCATAGGAAGCTGAAATGTGTTCCATCATGGCCACCATCGCTCGATCAAATCAGCAACAAATCTCTATCGTGACGCCTAACACGGATATCATTAACATAGTTAAAGCCAAAAGATTCTACAAGTTCCTTTTGGCGAACTGTGAGCTCCCATCCATGGCGCCAGTCTCTATGCTCACGTAATTTTACCATTGGGTAATCAAATGCCTATATAATATACATTTTGTTATTGAATATTAATATTATCAATGCTAACGATGATTAATCATTTTAAGCAACATTACCTCTCCCTCAAATAGCAAATTCGAGATGTGAGACACTCATTCCTGGATAATAGCTTGTGTAGTCGGTCCACATGGTATGCGACTGTCGTTTTCAGTCGCCATCTGTAAATTAACGTGTCACACAACTTTTGCTTTCAAGTTTCTTTTAACTTTTTTGGCCTTAGGCTTACGCCCTAAAATAGGGCGTAACTTACTATTTTCTTAATTTGCCACCCGAATTAAGCCAAATTAAGCACATAATGGTTTTATTTTTCTAAGCTTTTTTTTCTTCTTACTATTTTATTAATTTACACATAATTGTTTTATTATTCTGTTTCATGTGTTTAGAATTCAACAGTTCAACCTAATTATCTAATATCATAGAATTTTATTTATTTTCAATTCACATAATTATTCTTTTATGGTTGAGCATCATGCTTATTTATTTAGTTCTAGACATTTTCTTTCCTAATTTTTTTAATTAGTTTAGTCTTACTATTTAGGGTTTAAAATTCAACATAATTATCTAATATAACCTACAAAGCAAACATTTAAAAAAAACTATTTATTTTATCTATAAAATAATTTCTAAACAAATTATCTTAATTTGGCTACTTCTTTCTGGCTCTCTTATGCTCTGGCTCCTCTTCTAGTTTCTTACTGATTGGAAAAATTTATACTTCTCAAGAGGAAAAAAGTTTCTGCTTACTCAAGTGAAAAAATTTCTACTCTGACTCTTAGTTATATATAATTCCGTAGCATTGTCTCCAATTTATTTTTTCATGACAAACCCCCCCCCCCCCCCCCCCCCCCCCCCCCCACCACCACCCAACTGTTCTGTAAAATTCACCCAAATGTCTGGTAAAAAAAGAGTGAAAAGGAAACTAAGTGTGGTAAAAAAAAAAAGTTGAAAAGAGGACATCAACTGTACAGTCCAAGTAAGAAAAGGCCGATCAAAGACAAGAATGTTGCTAGCTAGCTTTATGTTAGCTTTTAGTTTCTATATTCTAGCTAGCTGGCAAACTTAAGAAAGAGCTTTTAGTTTCCTATTGCTAGCTAGCTGTCAACTTAAGAAAAATATTGCTAGCTAGCTTTTAGTTTCCTATATTGCTTTATGCCAAAGTTATGTCCTAAAAAGGGCGTAAGTCACTAATTATGATTTAGTTTTGCAAATAAATACCAAATCAACTTGAAAAAATATGTATAAATTTTTTTTAACAATTTACATAAACATAAACCCTTTTTTAGGGCGTAAATCACTAAATATAGTTTAGTTTTGCGTAGATACCAAACTAAGTCTAAAATACATACCAAATCAACCAGAAAAATATTTTACAAAAATCTTAAACATTTACATAAACTTACGCCCTAAAATAGGGCGTAACTTACTAATTTCAAAAAATTTAATCCGGCATAGGTCAAATTAACTGAAAAATTTATTTCTAATTTTTTTCCGTAAATTTACGTCTTTATTTAGGGCGCCAAAAAAAAACTTACGCCCTAAATTAGGGCTATTTCATGCTCATTTTAAATTTTTTGCAAACGCTACGATATGTCTTCTCGTAAATTTTCATGATGCTGCATTCGAGCGTATCAAATTGTACGTTGAGCATCGCATCATCCATTTGTGGCTGAGACTGGAATTGCTCCACAATCGTCCTTTGTATCTCGTCACGCAAATCAGCAACCTGTCGGCAATGCTCTTTTCAACTCGAGCCGACTCCTATGAGGGCTATGGCGAACGCACACTAGCAGAGAGGGACCTGGATGACTGCGTCGCACAAAGGTGCCGTAGGATCTCATACCATCGTACGTGCCCCTCTGAAGACCACCAACGGTGGTCATCCAGAGCTCGTCCACCGACGAAGCCGAAGAGGGCTGCGAGAAAGTACCAGCCTTTACCTCTACAGATGCACTAGCACTCGCCCGCTCACGTAGCCTAAGATACCCATCCTAAAAAAGTACACATCTTGGTAAGCATGCTTTTCACTAGAAAGGCCAATTCTAAAGTCCTAGGATTTAGTTTCCAATTCTAAATTTCCTAAAAATGCCATTTCTAAATTCTCTAAAAATGAATTCATATACCTAATTTTAATTCTAAATTCCCCAATCAACGACAAATATTTTGTCAAAGTTTCCAATTCTAAATTCCCTAAAAAGGTAGGCCTTTCAACAACATATTTATCTGAACATATGAAATAATGAATTCATATACCTAATTTCATCCATTTCCAAAATCAAAATTGTATATCTAGGTTAGCATATCATAATAAATACAAATAAGAGTTTTTATCTCAAATATCCATGTGTCCGAGCTCTCTAGGCTAGTGGTATTAGAACGGACATCTGGAGGAGAAATTATTAGGTGCTCCTGGCTCACCACTGGACGTGCTGAGTGGTGAGTCCGGTCCAATGAACAATTGACACTTGGAATAATCAATTAATTCCATATTTTTCACATCATAACCGGACAATTCATAAGTTAGCTTAATATTAATATTAATGTTAATATTTATCTTAGTATTAATATTAATATTAATATTAATATTAATATTAATGTTAATTTTAATATCAATGTTAACATTAATATTAACATTAATACTAAGATTAACATTAACATTAATATTAATTTTAATTTTAATGTTAATATTAATATTATTATTAATATTAATTTTACTGTTAATATTAATGTTAATCTTAATATTAATTTTAATGATAATATTAATATTATTGATTTTGTTAGTATTTTATCTTTAATATTAATGTTAATATTAATATTAATATTAATTTCAATGTTAATATTAATATTAATTTTAATTTTAAAGTTAATATTAATATTAATTTTACTGTTAGTATTAACGTTAATTTTAATATTAATATTAATTTTATTGTTAATATTAATATTATTGATTTTGTTAGCATTTTCTTTATCTTTTCATATCTGGTTATGATGTGAAAAATATGGAATTAATTGGTTATTCCAAGTGTTAGTTGTTTATTGGACCGGGCTCACCACTCAGCATGCCCAGTGGTGAGCCGGGAGCACCTAATAATTTCTCCATCCGGAGGGACCGGTAAAGTTCTAGTCTCCCAATTGTGTGCTTGGGATTTAAAAAAAAACTCAAAAATCCATGTAAGAGACTTTTTAACAAACATGTTAATATAAAATCAAGGTTTTTTTTAACTTCGGTCTATTGCCATTATTCTTGCATGTTAACCAACCGAAGTTGATGAAATATTAATTGAACGTAACACTTTTATCAACTTTGGGGACTATAAGCCTCCTGTGAATTCCCACATTCGGATCCGAGTCGATATCCAGTCTGGCGAGTTTTTATATTTGTGAAGTCTGGGGGACAAAGGGCCTCCAAGCTAAACCCGTTGTCAACTTTTAGGCATTGTTTGGGAAAGGAAAAAAATGGGAGAAAGAAAAATATTGAGAAAAAAGTGAGTGAAAAATTAAAAGTAGTTGTGTTTGAGAAGGGGGAGGAAAGATGAATGATAATATATCTTTCTCCACAAACAAATAAAATACTTTTTAAACTTTTTTTTCCTATACTTTTTGGTTATCCAAACAAGTGAGAGAAAAATTAACTTTACCTTCGTTTTACTCTCCTCCATTTTCTTTTCCCTCAAAATTTTCTTTTCCTCCTCAAAAAGATTCACAAACACAGTATTAGTTAGAGGTGATAACCACATTGGTGAAAATTCAGACAGAAAATTACGATCAAATACTAAAGTCGAACAAATTTCCAAATATATATATATATCATATTAATTTACTTAATTTATTCTGCCAAGTTAAACCACATGTTTAACCCATTTCTAAGGTTCGTAGACTTCAAAGACACCAAATTGATATAGAACTCGTCAAATACCATCCCATATTTTATACACAGACAAGACAAATCATTAAAACCAACACTAATTATTGTGCTCCCATAGGCGCTCCGGATATTAGACAGCCAGTAGCTTCTAAAGTATGGAGACGGGACCGCCATTAAGTTTGGTGATATAGGTGTTTTTTTAATGGTGGTCTAGTCTAGTGTTTGTAGTGCTTTTTTTTTTTTTTTTTGGCGGTCCTTGTGTCCACGACGTTATTGTCTTTGGCGACTTGTATCTTCGTCTTAATTTAACAAAAGATATCACCGGGTTTCTAATATCTAGCTTTGGAGTTGGCTAGAAAACATGTGGCATGCATCGTTCCTGACTGAGCTTTCTGGCATATGCAAATCACTGTCAGTTCTAAATGCATTTGGATCTTGCTAAAATATTGTCGAAGATGCAACTACAGCCTCAGGTCGCAGACCTGTTGGTTTTGATGCGTGTGATTAGTAAATTCTCTGCTCCAACTCCACCACCACGTTCAATCCGAATTCTCAGCTGGATAAAGGTTGAGCATTAGGATCTTTTTGATGGTATATTTTGAGGAATAGGCAAAATGAGGCTTGGTTCTTATGATTCAAGCGTCTGAAGCATAGTTGCGGTATCGGTCGATATCGATCCGATACGGTCAAATTAGAAAAACAAATTGGACGGAAAAAACAATCAAAAAGAGTGTAAAAGTACGAACAGACTATAAAAGCATGTAAAGAAAAAATTTATCTATTGTAGATAAACCAATCGGCAAAGTAACTATTATTTCATTCAATTTGAAATGATGACTACTATTTCATTCAATTTAAATTAAAACTACTAGGAAATAAGAAATACTTAAAGTTATGTCTAAATGTAGAAAAAAATTATTATTATTTTCTTTTCAATATCCAAAATATTCGATGCTCTGATTCGTTGATAGTGCCGATACCGTCGATTCGGTACTCATATGAAAGATTCGACACCGATTATGATATCCATACTGCGAACCTTGGTCTGAAGTGAGTTAATTGTTTGATTTAACTTTGCAGGCCATTGAGTATTTTGAGAAGCTCCTGTTGGTGTTTTTTGTCTTTAGACTAGGAAAGATAGTCCAACATCGGCTACACCAAATGGTAAGTATCTCAATATAATGCATTGCTTGTGTTGAGGTGTGCACATGAGGTGTGGTAGGGCGCAAGTATGTGCCATGTGGGAGTATTTTTCTAAAAGAAAAAAAGGATTAATTCCAACAAGGATGCAAGTTGATTTTTGTTGTGCGGACTCGGACTCGGACACGGACTTCAGGATGTCTCGTGCATGCACGGGAGTGTTCGGGGGGCAGGCGTGGACTGGCACCCTTCTATGATGATTGTGGGATGATCTAAAATATCAAATCTATTTTTGAGTATTGGTATTTTAGTCCCACGTCGGATAGGAGAAGAGGTGAAGTCTCACTCCACTCTATAAATAGAGCCCCTTGGCCTCCTTTGAAAGATGCACCAAGAAGAGAGTTAAAGGAGTCCGTAAAGTTCAGGAAGCCCGTTCAAGTCTCAAAAATTGACTGACGAGCGTTCCAGAAGTTCTCTAAGAACTTGCTGGTTCCTGGAAGCGGATCGTTTATACGCGAATCTTGCTTTGAGCAACGGTGATCTGATCACCCTAGCAAAGCTACTTCTCTCTTTCTTCTCTCATTCTCTTCTTTTCTGATCTAATCAGAAACTCCTTGTGGGCTTTCGTCGCTGTTGCTGCTAGCAATTCGATTTGTACTTTCTTTTTAGAAGCAGTACATTCGTTTGCTACAGTAATAAAATCTTTTTAGATATTCGTTACACAGAATCCTTCAAGGATCTCTGTAGTCCACCTTCTTTGAAGAGTTGCTACGAAATATTATTTTTACAATCGTTTCATTTCTCAGTTTTCCTTCAAAAATTATACCTCGGGAGTAACAATCTCAAAGCAAGATTAGAAGATAGAAAACTCTCGTGCTTCTCTCATCGATACCGGCTTTAACAAGTTAAAAAATTCGACGAAGAACATTTCCAAATCTGGAAGAGGAAGGTCACCCTTAATCTTTAACTCGTGGACGTAGACCATGTGTTGATTGAGGATGAACCGACGATTCCAGAAGGAGGAACTGCAGATGCTATTGCTGCTGCACTCGTCAAGCAGAGCAAATGGAAGAGAGAAAAAAATATCTGTAAGTTGCTGATTCTCAATTCTATGGAAGTCTCTCTGGCAGAGTCATATTCCAAGAAGAAGAAGGCCAAAGAAATCTTGGATTCTTTGGGTAAGGTATATGAAGATGATGAGAACAGGTCCAAAATCTTCATCATCGAGAAGTACCACAAGTGGCTCTTTGAACACGAGACGGCGATGCTACCTCAAGTGAAGAAATTCCTGAAGTTGCGCCAGAAGTTGGATGACGAAAAGATGCCCCTCGTCGACACATTTGTTATTGGAGGAATAGTCTCGAAACTTCCTGCTGGTTGGAGCAACTTCTATGCTAGAATGCATCGAAAGAAGCTGGATATTAGCTTGGAAGATCTTCTACAAGAGATCCATGTTGAGGACGAAATGCGATCTCAATAGAAGATGGACTCTCTGTCCAAACAACTTGCTAAGGCCAACATGGTGCAGACAAGAGAGTTCAAGGGGAAGCAGGTAGCTTCTCATCACAAGAAGAAGGACTCCGCTAATCTAAAAGTGAAGGATCTTTCGTTCAAGCAACAGAAGTCCAAGTCCCATGTGACTTACTTCAACTGTGGCAAGAAGGGCCACTACAAAAGCGAATGCAAATCCAAGCCCAAACAAGCTGAACAAGGTGAGCCTAGCAAGGTTTCCATGGTTTCTAATATTGTTGCTATGTTTGCTCAGGTCACACCTATGGGGGCTGACTCTGACTGGTGGATAGACACTAGTGCAACCTGCCATGTCCGCTCTGGCAAGGAATGGTCCATCACGTACTAGGCAACTTCTAAAAAAGTTATCATGGCGAACCAGGCCCAAGCTGAAGTTCTGGGGATTGAGACTGTGGAGCTGAAACTTAATTCCGGGAACACTATGACGCTTCAAGGTGTGAAGCATGTTTCGATGATTGCCAAGAACCTGATCTCTTGGAACCTGCTTAGCAACGCAGGCTTGAGGATGGATATCAATGCTGGCCAGATGGTGATGTCCAAAAAGGAAACATACTTCAGAAAGACTTTTCAAATCGAAGGAATGTTTAAAATTCAGCTTGTAAACCAGTCAAATGAAATCAATGCAATCGCTCGTTCTGATTATTCTCTTGAGTTGTGGCATAGTAGACTAGGACATGTTCATTGTAAAAGATACATAAAATGTCTAGTCTAGGACTTATCTCCAAATGTGGGGGTAAGGTAGAGAGGTGTGAAGTATGTGCTCAGACGAAGATCACTAGAAAACCTTTTCATCAGGTCAATCGAAGCACAGATCTTCTTGAGTTAGTGCACTCAGATATCTGTGACTTCAAGCAATTCTCTAGAAAGGTCGGGATGAAGTACTTTATAACCTTCATCGATAACTTCTCAAAGTATGCGTTCGTCTACTTGCTCAAGTCTAAAGACGAAGTGTTCGAGAAGCTTAAGGAGTTCAGAGCCGAAGCTGAACGACAAACTGGACAACAACTCAAAAGGCTAAGAAGTGATCGAGGCGAAGAGTATCGTTCTCATGAATTCACATCATTCTGCAAAGAACATGGAATCATCAATGAGACTACGGCCGTATTCTCCTCAATCTAACGAAGTAGAAGAGAAGAAGAACAGAACGTTAACAGAAATGATGAAATCGATATTGTTAACTGCGGGCCTTCCAAAATGCTACTGGAGAGAAGTTGCATTGACGACCACATTTATTCTGAATAGAGCGTCATATGCAACTTTGGATATAACTCCTCATGAACTCTGGTTTAAATTCAGACCTAACTTGAATATCATTTGAATATGGGGGTGTCTGGCTTATGTCAAGCTTCCAGATCTGAAGATTCAGAAGATGGGAACAAGGACTACAAAGACGATCTTCTTGGGGTATGCCGAGAAGAGTGTTGCTCGAAGATTCCTTGATATTGAATCAAATCATATCATTGAATCTCGCGATACAGAATACTTTGGCGATAAGTTTGCAAGACACAAGAACATTGTTCTTACGGACATTCCAGATATTGATGAAGGTGCAAAGGAGACTGAGATCTCCAATGAACCGGTAGTCCAAAATAAAGTTGTTGGTGAGGAGACAACAATTGAACCAGAACTCACTGAGCCATCGACGAAGCGAACGAGAAGACCAAAGAATTTCGGAGATGACTTCGTCACCTATCATGTGGAAGCAGATCCGCTTACATATGATGAGGCAATGAAGACCAGAGATGCTGTCTTCTGGAAGGAGGCGATAGATAATGAAATTGACTCAATCACTTCTGTCACGACCCGCACCCGTTTTTTTAAACGGATACGAGACGTGTCCAAGCCAGCCTACGCCGCAGTGTTGGCGGTAGAACGCTGTCACGGCCATGAAGATCAAAATCACAAATAATGCTCATTCACATAATTAATTTAACTTATAATGATCACAAGTTTTACATTTGTAGAAAAATATAAACTTGTACAAATAAATGAATGACTACAACTCGACTATCTAGCTAGTCTCTAGGCTTTTGTCTGCAAGTATTCCCGTCACTCCCCAAGCTAAGTGAATCCACGGCTAACCTGAAAATGTTGGTTTCCAGTCAGGAATGGAACAAGCACAATTCACTGAATGTAATTTCAAATAAAGAAAATGACTATAAAACAAAGGTTAGACATCAATCATGAGTTTTGAAAATAAACAGTAAATACGGAAAACCAATAGCAATAAATAGACACAAAATACTTTTCCCAACTGTTAGAGGTACCTTTGATATGTGATGGTCTGGGGCACTACACCGCATGGTCTACGATGTCTACTTGCATGAAAATAAGCACTGTCTACAATGTCTACTTGCAGAAAATAAGCACTGTCTACGATGTCTACTTGCAGAAAATAAACACTGTCTACGATGTCTACTTGCAGGAAAATAAACACTGTCTATGATGTCTACTTGCAGAAAATAAACACTGTCTACGATGTCTACTTACAGAAAAATAAACACTGTCTACGATGTCTACTTGCAGAAAATAAACACTGTCTACGGTCGGATCACACATCCTTGGTACTTCTCATTCCCGACTCAAAAATTTATAATAGAGTATAAAAATCATATAACCAATGTCCAATCAATAAAATATAGTAAAGATCAATATCGAAATGCAGACAATAATCGGTACTCGCCTGTGGTCCTGTGCTGGTGAAACCGATAATCTGAGCTACTCAGTATGCCCCAATAGTAAAAACCCAAACAATAGTCTCCAGAAGCTAAAATAAACATTACCAATATTCTTATAATAGTCAAATTAGCGAGGATTGCCTGTCCTTAAGTCCAATTCTGGACACAGGAGCAAAACGGTAATTTCGGGCTAAAACAGTGTCCGCCGTTGGACCCGCTTTGCACCGAAAAGCGTGCCAGAGTCAACGGTCTCTAAAGTCATCAAAATACATGTCTACGGATTCGATTTTTTGATATGAACCCAACCGTATGTCCTAAGTTGGATTCCGGCGGGCCGTGCACAAAATCGTCCGTTGAGTGGGACTGTGAGGACCGCAAAACGGCAATTTTATCAACTGTCTCAGAATCTGACCAAACTTGGCATATAGGACCAAAAAAATGATACGGTCCTGTTGGCACAAGTTTCGTCTCGATCTGACGAGCATGCTCAAAGTAATTAGGATTTGTACAAAGTTGTCGATACGGTGAATTTCGACGGATACAGATCAAATTCGTCGCGCACACGCAACCAATTTGAATTCCGTCAAAGACCACACGACCACGAAGCCGTTATATAGCTTTCAATGCTTTCGGTTCGCGTCTACGTTGCCCGGCTTGGCGGGACGCACGTCGTATCGGAGCGTTTTTCTATTTTTGAAAAACAGTTTTCTCTCAACTTGTCGGCTCGATAAATTTTACATTACGGAAAATAAAAATAAAGTAAAATAAAGGTTTTACTCGTGTATATGTTGTCATTAAGTTCCATGTTGGTAACTTCTCGAGGCGGCGCACGGTTTGGTGTAAAAACGGCCTCCAAGTTGGGGTTCGAGAGGGGTTTCTAGTCCTGTTTTAAACAGATTTTTCGGCCACTTTGGCCTCAATTCTCGTCGCGTACACAGCGAAATAAAACTTTCTACTTAAAGGGAAATAATCTTGTATAAGTCGGGGATATACCCGAGAAAGCGGCTCGCAAAACGATCGAGCGATCGTTGCGAACCGTCGCTGTGAAGTCGCTGCCACCGAACTGCTGATGCTGGCGCTTTTCTGTCGCGCGCGACCACGCTGCCGACGGTCGGCGGCAGCCCTGGGCGGCGCGCGCGCGCGTAGGGGTGCGCTCAGTACTGGCGAGGGTCGTGGGGGTGGAGAGAGTTTAGGGTTTCTATTGTTTTCCCTTCGATCTCTCGTGTTTTCCGATCGCTGCATATATATCTATTTGCCGATATCTGCTCTCGGGCTAACAGGCTGGATTAGCTATGCTTGGCTAATCATTAGCCTAATTCTTATATGTATTTGCACTCGGATTCAAAGGAAGGGGTCTCGGCTTGGAGAGACCATGGGCTGGATTGGCTACTATTTGGTTAGGCTGTTGGTTTGGCTTTGTGGGAGGGGTTTGCTTGGCTTTATATCCTATTAACATATATACATATATCCACAAATACATAAATACCTATACACCTATATATACATGACATGTATATATGTATATGCTTCCAAGTATATTTACATACATATATATGATATATGCATACACACATCCCTACATGCACACATATATATACATAATATATATTTATATACGCATACCCATACACATATATAAATAAATATATTTATTTATATCTATATATATCTATATACATATGAACTATATATATATATATCTCTACATATATATGTATATTTCCTATATGCATGAAATACTCCCAAAGTCCAAAGGTAAGTCTTAGGAATATATATTCTAATAGTGTTGGCTTATAATGAAATATATACATACAACAATAATATTTATTTCACAAATACTCTAGAATACTAAATAGTATATTTTATTATTATAAATCTAATAACGTTATAAATAAAAATAATAATGATACAAATAAGAAAAATCTATAATAATTGTTCAGACAAAATATGTAGTCTAAATATTCCAACATGCCTAAGGGTAATTAGGAAGGTATTTATCCTATTTCTAAAAATAGAATATTAATTCAGTAATAATAAATTATATAAATCCTTTATATACAAAATGCCTATTTAAAAATCAGAAATAATAAATGCAATGTGTACGTCTACATGGACGTCGCTGATCGTACTGCATTGACTACATGGGCTAGGCATAGTTCGGTTCCAGTCCAGACTGGTTTGGTACAACCGGGTCTTCCACAAGTCAATAAAACTTGATAATAAGTAATTAAATAATATATAAAATCTTCGGTAAAGGTTAAGTCGTAACTTGGCCTGGTTGTCTTAGTTAGGACGTCACTATGGCTCGGTCTTCCCTACCAGGGCTAATACACTAGTCAAAGCACGCCACTGCACTATCCGTGCCATGATTCCTAGTCACCTTGTACTCTAAATCTCAACTATGACTAAGACCATCTATCGTAATAATTAACCAAATAATAAATTCTAAAATTCTAAAGATCACCTTTTAAATCAAATAAATAATAAATAAATAAAAATAACTCAAACTTTTCGGGAAGGGGAGCTACAAATCTACCCACCTTAAAATTAATTTCGTCATCGAAATTCTTATTCATAACTATTCCTTAAATTCAAAAAGGAAAACTTCCATTACCTTAATCTCCTCGAATTTTTAATTCCTCAAAAAATAGTTCATATCCTCCTCCTAGCCATTTTGTAACTACGATACTCCGAGGACTTCTACCCACCTTTGGGCACACTACTCCCTTAAAGCTATGTCACAAAAACTTTATAATCTTCCAACTATTTGCTAAAATTGTTACAAATAGATATCTACTGCTTTTGGCCTCTATAATCCTCTCCTATCTATCAAACAACCCAAAATTTAACCAGCAACAAATTTACACAAGTAGCTAAGAAATATTGGTAATTCTAATAAGCATGACCTTCGTCACTATACAATAGGAAGGACAAAATGATAAGGAAGAATAATCGGGAGCAATATGAAGTTTTCAAAGTGGTAGAGAGTATCCAATGATGCTGATAGAAAGAAAATTTATAAATCATTGCCTTATTTGGTAGATTAGGCTACTCTAGTTCAGTCGCTTGTGAAATCGAAGAATCCTTCGTTTCTTAGAGGGGCATGCAATCCGTGCAATACAGAAGTCCCATTCTCGAAATTCTGAATAGGTTCCCTATTAGAACGAAATTTGAGAAATCAAGAATGCGATCCTTTCCGTGGTTATTTAAACACACAAACACACAAACACACAAACACACAAACAAGGGATATAAATGCAATACAAGATCGTTTCGCGACTTCTAGGTAGATGGAACAAGGGTTACGAATGACTTCTCATTCAAAAAGGGGGAGACTACATAATAGGTATGGGGACCTATTTCAAATGGTTTGGCTTTGTAGTCCAAATATAGTGGTATGCATGAATAGGTATTACTGGGTCTTAATGGTTCCCCAATTGGACATCAATTATCGGTTGGATGAACCTTGGACTTCAATCTATATTGACTGGACAAGATCCCAATGGTAAAACTATTTCTTACTAGGCTAGGGTAACTTGGAATAAGTTTCCATCCAAATGGTTGAGCTAGTTGCCGGTCCAGTTGGTTAGTTAGGTCCCTAAAGCCCAAAAATGCGTCTTTCCTGACTTTTATGTTTAAGTAGCACGAGAAGACATAATTGAGTGGCGCACTAGTGACAGGTGCGTAGTGGGTTTCGAGTAGATCACAACCATATATTGAGTTGAAAGGTTCGAGTCAATGTTGAGGCTCTAATGGAAGTCATGAAATTTATCGGTATTATGGTAAGGGTTATAGCTAGTCCTTTTGACCTGAAAGTCGTACCATAAAAATAGAGTACAAAGGGACGTATTTGAGTGGGACATGATATACCTAGATGAAGGTGGACTCGTCTAGATCTTGTATATAAAATTTGTTGGAAGATAACAGCTGGTCTCGTGTTCCGAATATTGATGACATGGCCGGGGACACAAAATGATCTAAATGGAAAGTAGGAGTCCATGAGACACTAATTATTATCCTAATAAAAAATTATTCTAATCAATCGATAATCCTCGTATATCCAAAGACTTTAGGAGGCTTACAGTCTACCCACCTTAGAAATAGGACATGGTCTTAGGAATATTGAGGTTAGAGGGTTCCCAAAGTCCGGATACTGTACCTTGACTCTTTGTTAATAGGAATAAGATACGGCGTATCGGGATACGGTAGATATAAGTCAATTCAAGGATCGTTCCTCAATAAATGGAGAACGAGTGTGTACAATGACACATGGTCGATAAAATAGGATGATCTACTCGTCTATAGTATACTAGAGTCATCGACGGGGTAACCAACTCTAAGGCACAAGATTTCTAACAACTGAGTCGTGAATTTCTATTTGTGTCAACCTGCCAGACTATCATCACAAGATTTGTAGTGATCGTGTATTGCTGTTGACAACTGGTATATTATAATATGATAGGGTATTTAAGCTATGGTATTGGCTAAGCTAGTGACTGTGGTGTCCCAACACTAGTTAGGTCTTAATAATAAAATTTACATAACTAGAGTAATATTTGTTGGAAACCAATCTCGGGATGAGTGTCATGGTAAATGATTACCCTATTGTCCACTCATCTCATGTCTAATTGTGGACTTTGGTCGATAAAGGGTTGGTTCAAGGCTTAAGGGTTGCTAGTTAAGGCAAGCTTTCAGCAAATAATTAGAGACTCACAACATTTGGTTTCTTGAGAATAGATAGTCTCCTAGGTTGGCGTTCTGACTAAGGGTAAAACCCTAATCATTCTCAAATTCAGATGGCTCGAAAGTCTCAATAGTAGTTTGAGGGTCGATGGGAGAACGAGTAACTCAATCACATGACTGGCCGATCGTAGCTATACTTGTGCCTACCATTATCATAGCCATGGGAATACTCGGTATCTCTCTACCAATTACGAGCTTCTGTCTTTCCAAATCAGTGAAAGACAAAAACAATGAAGAGTTCAAGAAAGGTGTTACTGAATACAATCACGTGATTCAAAGGCGAACGTATAATTCAAGAGGAATTGTCAAGCAGTCGCGGATGAGATCCTAGATACCTATATATCTCCATCCACGTAGTGTAATTAAACGAAGAGCGAACCAAATGCATCATGGTTGATCAGACCATAATACACTGATTTTGATTAGACAATAAGTTAGCAGGCGTCCCCACTAAACATATGCCTCGAATCAAGCTCGAGAACAGAGTGAGCTTGCAAAACTAAGCTGTAACATCAGCGTTTGTTAAGATAGTCGAATACAATTATGCGAGATTTTTGAAAAAAGGCACAAGTAGCTCGAGTTTTGAGAGAAGCAAAAACCTTACCCGGTGTTCTTGCTTATACAGTCTTCCTACTATCTTCTTATACACAAGGACTTGGTCAACCCTGGGTTATGGACCTCTATATTCTATCTTCCATGTAAACCTATTAGTGTCGGTCAATATCCTCGTCAATAGGTAACAAGGACCATGGAATGCTAGATCGGGAGACGTGCTACTCAACTTACAAAACTTTTACTAATATTGGCTTCGGATCTTATGGAACATACAGGGCACTGTCCTATCCTCTATAGTATCCTAAACTTGTAATCACGTCTGAAGTAATTTCATCGAGAGTTATGTCTCGCCCATATACTCAGGCTGTGGTAACCCTTGGATTCGTGATTTCAGGGTGATATGCTATCCGATACTCTACCTTAGATTGACACAAGGGTGACTACGGTCAAAAGAGGACCACTGGCTATAGTTTAGCAATATTCTATAACGTACATTTTCTTAAACCAATTTTAACTCTAGGGATCGGGCCTCGCCAGTGCGCTGCTGGCTGTAGTGAATACATAGTCTCCCTAATTCAAATAAATGACGACAGTGCACTGCTGTCCTGCCATTATGAGTTAACTAACATTCATTTAACTATATCTGTAAAAATTTCATGAGCTTCTAGGGATTCAAACAAGTTGACCCTGAAATAAAGGGTAAGTATTTATCCTATTAGTCACAATCCTTAAAATAAAAGATTTAATCAGGGAGGAAATAACTGAAGACAGAAGGATTACAAATATTCTAGCATCTATTCCATGTGTATTCAAACTATTGAGAAAAACAATGAATTGAGACTAACTCGAGGTCCGTATATGGATAATCTAATCAAAAATTATATAAAATAATAATTCTTAGGGCAAAATAGGAACTAAATAGGCAATTTGGACTAAGATGTGAGGATGATATCTAAAGAGACAAGGAGAAGGAATTGAATAATTCATCTCGGTTAGATCATTAATCCTAGGAAGCCCTGTCTCACCAAGTGAATCATCTATCCACATTGGATCAAATCGTCATATCAAGAGGTAATAGTGTACTTATAGGGATCTGTTAAGCTATCAAAATTAATAACTCCTCATCTACATTGCATGGCCTAGACTACCCATCGGTAAATTTCTATAAGGGACTCCTAGTCCTAGTCATTCAATTAAATTAATCCTTGTTCGTGAATGAGCATGTTCTAGTCGCAGACTCGCAATAGTACAACTAACTTAAGTACTATCACGAGTTCGTATGATTTTCGAAAACAGACCTGCATGGACCACCACAAAAACTTGTCACGACCCGCACCCGTTTTTTTTAAACGGATACGAGTCGTGTCCAAGCCAGCCTACGCCGCAGTGTCGGCGGTAGAACGCTGTCACGGCCATGAAGATCAAAATCACAAATAATGCTCATTCACATAATTAATTTAACTAACAATGATCACAAGTTTTACATTTGTAGAAAAATATAAACTTGTACAAATAAATGAATGACTCCAACTCGACTATCTAGCTAGTCTCTAGGGTTTTGTCTGCAAGTATTCCCGTCACTCCCTAAGCTAAGTGAATCCACGGCTAACCTGAAAATGTTGGTTTCCAGTCAGGAATGGAACGAGCATAATTTACTGAATGCAATTTCAAATAAAAAAAATGACTATAAAACAAAGGTTAGACATCAATCATGAGTTTTGAAAATAAACAGTAAATACGGAAAATCAATAGCAATAAATAGACACAAAATACTTTTTCCAACTATTAGAAGTACCTTTGATATATGATCGGTCTGGGGCACTACACCGCACGGTCTACGATGTCTACTTGCATGAAAATAAGCACTGTCTACGATGTCTACTTGCAGAAAATAAGCACTGTCTACGATGTCTACTTGCAGAAAATAAACACTGTCTATGATGTCTACTTGTAGGAAAATAAATACTGTCTACGATGTCTACTTGCAGAAAATAAACACTATCTACGATGTCTACTTGCAGAAAAATAAACACTGTCTACGATGTCTACTTGCAGAAAATAAATACTGTCTACGGTCGGATCACACATCCTTGGTACTTCTCATTTCCGACTCAACAATTTATAATAGAGTATAAAAATCACATAACCAACAGCCAATCAATAAAATATAGTAAAGATCAATATCGAAATGCAGATAATAAACTGTACTCGCCTGTGGTCCTGTGTTGGTGAAACCGATAATCTGAGCTACTCAGTATGCCACAATAGTCAAAATCCATACAACAGTCTCTGAAAGCTGAAATAAACATTACCAATGTTCTTAGAATAGTCAAATTAGCTAAAATTGCCTAGCCTTAAGTCCAATTCTGGACACAGGGACAAAGCGGTAATTTCGGGCTAAAACGGTGTCCGTCGTTGGACCCGCTTTGCACCGAAAAGCGTGCCAGAGTCAACGGTCTCTAAAGTTATCAAACCATATGTCTATGGATCTATTTTTTGATACGAACCCAACCGTATGTCCTAAGTTGGATTCCGGCAGACCGTGCACAAAATCGCCCGTTGAGTGGGACCGTAGGGCCCACAAAACGGTAATTTTATCAACTGTCTCAGAATCTGACCAAACTTGGCATACAGGACCAGAAAAATGATACGGTCCTGCTGGCACAAGTTTTGTCTCGATCTAACGAGCGTGCACAAAGTAATTGGAGTTTTTGCAAAGTGGTCGATACGGTAAATTTTGACGGATACGGATCAAATTCGTCGCGCACACGCAACCAATTTGAATTCCATCAAAGCTCACACTACCACGAAGCCGTTACGCAGCTTTTGATGCTTTCGGTTCGCGACCACGTTGCCCGGATTGGAGGGACGCACGTCGTATCGGAGCGTTTTTCTATTTTTGAAAAACAGTTTTCTCTCAACTTGTCGGCTCGATAACTTTTATATTACAGAAAATAAAAATAAAATAAAAGAAAGGTTTTACTCGTGTATATGTTGTCATGAAGTTCCATGTTGGTAAATTCTCGAGGCGGCGCACGGTTTGGTGTGAAAACGGCCTCCAAGTTGGGGTTCGAGAGGGGTTTCTAGTCCTGTTTTAAACAGGTTTTTCGGCCACTTTGGCCTCGATTCTCGTCGCGTACACAGCGAAATAAAACTTTCTACTTGAAGGGAAATAATCTTGGATAAGTCGGGGACATACCCGAGAAAGCAGCTCGTAAAATGATCGAGCGATCGTTGCGAACCGTCGCTGTGAAGTCGCTGCCACCAATGCCGCGAACTGCTGATGCTGGCGCTGTTCTGTCGCGCGCGACCGCGCTGCCGGCGGCCGACGACGGCCCAGGGCGGCGCGTGCGCGCATGGGGGTGCGCCCAGTGCTGGCGAGGGTCGTGGGGGTGGAGAGAGTTTAGGGTTTCTATTGTTTTCCCTTCGATCTCTCGTGTTTCCCGATCGCTGCATATATATCTATTTGCCGATATCTGCTCTCGGGCTAACATGCTGGATTAGCTACTGCTTGGCTAATCATTAGCCTAATTCTTATATGTATTTTCACTCGGATTCAAAGGAAGGGGTCTCGGCTTGGAGATACCATGGGCTGGATTTGCTACTGTTGGGTTAGGCTGCTGGTTTGGCTTTATGGGAGGGGTTTGCTTGGCTTTATATCCTATTGACATATATACATATATCCACAAATACATAAATACCTATACACCTATATATACATGAAATGTATATATGTATATGCTTCCAAGTATATTTACATACATATATATTATATATGCATACACACATCCCTATATGCACACACATATATATATATACATAATACATATTTATATACGCATACCCATACACGTATATAAATAAATATATTTATTTATATCTATATATATTTATATGCATATGAACTATATATATATCTCTACATATATACGTGTATTCCCTATATGCATGAAATACTCCCAAAGTCCAAAGGTAAGTCTTAGGAATATATATTCTAATAGTGTTGGCTTATAATGAAATATATACATACAACAATAATATTTATTTCACAAATACTCTAGAATACTAAAGAGTATATTTTATTATTATAAATCTAGTAACGATATAAATAACAATAATAATGATACAAATAAGAAAAATCTATAATAATTGTTCAGACAAAATATGTAGTCCAAATATCCCAACATGCCTAAGGGTAATTAGGAAGGTATTTATCCTATTTCTAAAAATAGAATATTAATTCAGTAATAATAAATTATATAAATCCTTTATATACGAAATTTCTACTTAAAAATCAGAAATAATAAATGCAATGTGTACGTCTACATTGACGTCGCTGATCGTACTGCATTGACTACATGGGCTTGGCGCAGTTCGGTTCCAGTCCAGACTGGTTTGGTACAACCGGATCTTCCACAAGTCAATAAACCTTGATAATAAGTAATTAAATAATATATAAAATCTTCGGTAAGGGTTAAGTCATAATTTGGCCTGGTTTTCTTAGTTAGTACGTCACTATGGCTCGGTCTTCCCTAACAGGGCTAATACACTAGTCAAAGCACGCCATTGCACTATCCGTGCCATAATTTCTAGTCACCTTGTACTCCAAATCTCAACTATGACTAAGACCATCTATTGTAATAATTAACCAAATAATAAATTCTAAAATTCTAAAGATCACCTTTTAAATCAAATAAATAATAAATAAATAAAAATAACTCAAAATTTTCGGGAAGGGGAGCTACAACTTCCAATAATTAACACTTGGGTGTTGGTTGATTTACCTGAATAAGCGAAACCCATCAGATGCAAGTGGATCTTCAAGACGAAGATGAAAGCTGATGGAACCATTGACAAGTTCAAGGCCAGGCTAGTGGCGAAGAGATTTTCTCAGAAGCAGGAGATTGACTATTTTGACACCTATGCTCCAGTAGCCCGGATAACAACCATTAGATTGTTAATTGCACTTGCAGCAATACACAAGCTGGTTATATATCAGATAGATGTGAAAACGGCATTGCTGAATGGCGAGTTGATCAAAAAGATTTATATGCAACAACCAGAAGGATTTGTCGTCAGAGGTCTTGAAGAAAAAGTCTGCAAGTTGGTGAAATTTCTGTACGGTTTAAAGCAAGCTCCCAAAATATATTATGGGAAATTTGACCAGGTTATAAGGTCAAATAGCTACATGGTCAGCGAGACGGGCAAGCGTGTTTACACAAAGTTCGCTGATGGAAGAGGTGTGATCGTTTGTCTGTACGTTGACGACATGCTGATCCTAGGTACGGATATGGGTGTATTACAGAGACAAAGAAGTTTATCTCGAGCAAGTTCAGTATGAAGGACTTGGGGGAAGCTGATGTGATCTTAGGGATCAAGATCATCTGGACAGACACTGGACTAGCGCTGTCACAGTTTTATTATGTTGAGAAGATGATCACTCGTTACGGGTATCAGGATCTTCCAGGGATCGATACGCCGTGCAGGTGTGATGTGAAGCCTAATTTAGAGAAAAGCGTCACGCAACTAGAGTATGAAAGCATAATCGGGAGTTTGATGTATGCTACTACAGCCACAAGGCCTGACATAGCTTTTGCCATAGGAATGCTGGTTCGTTTCACGAACAACCAGGCATTGAGCACTGGAAAGCTGTGAAATGGGTTATGAGATATCTCAAGAAGACTCAGACATATGCATTGTACTGTCATGCCCCGCTGCCATAGGAGCGATCGTCCTCGCTAAGGCATGATTTCGTACGAGCCTATATTGCGCTCGTGCAAGACGGGTTTCATAAAGGCCGATTACAGCGGCTGCGACGGGGTCGTCGCACAGAAGTCCCAAACAGAGACATTGAACATGCAGTGGAAATTTAGAACAAACACGAGTTATTCAAAAGAAGCTCTTTATTGATATTAAAATAAAGGTTACAATGGGCGCAAGGCCAAGATCACAAGTCACTCAAGCTCACTCTTCTCACATTATAAGTCATTCAGCTCTCTCTCATCTCTCAAATACAAGTCTTGAACCAGCGGAAGCTTCGGAATGAGACGTCCATACATTATGTCCCGTATAAGTCTTGACTCCATGCAGCTGCACGCTTCGAATCGCTAAGGAACTTCGTGCCTCGACGCATCCAAGCGAGCTCTGTGCCACGAGCTTCTACCTGTGCCTGCACATGGAAACTATGTGGGTGTCAGTGCTCAACTGTACTGGTGGAATGAGCTCCTCGCCCACCCATGCAAAACTAACACGTTTGATTTACTTTGTGCAACATAGTCCCTTTATGATTGTCTTTCTACTCTTGCCTTAGGATCAATTTTTGGACAGACGCCTTAGCCTATTTTGTGTCTCTAGACCATCCCGTGCTTGCAACATCAACGTTAACTGTTTGCCATAAAATATAAAAGAACAGAGCAATTATCGGAGGACCGGACTTTTACTTCACGTTACAAACTCGCTTGTACAAAGAAAGCCTAGGGACAAAAACCTAAGTACAGCAGTCTAAGTACAATTGTTTATTTTAGATTCTGGAGGGGTGACGATAGAGGCTCGGAAAGGCGACAGCAGCCCTGCCTTACTCCTTGGACGATCGGTATGCGGCCTTGGCTCCTTGTGAAAAGATGGTTGGCGTTGATGAAGAAATGCTCTTCTTACTCTCCTCCTGTTGCTCTTCTGGCTTCTCTCTCTCTGTGTATTTTCTCTCCGACTATTGGAGAGTCTCTCTATATATGCGTATTTCTCTCTGATGTTCTTTTTTTGTAGATTACACCAAATCCCATTAGCAATTAATGCTGATTGGAATAAATCTTCCTTATAATGATCTTCTGATGTCTGCGAATAAATTAAATTTATTCTCCTGCCATGTGTCCCAGATTATTGGGATTTGACCCAATCTTTGATGGCAGTAAATCTGAGAAATTAATCGGCTTAGGACACGTGTCCTAGGAGCTACTGGGGGATCTGAACCATATGACGAGTGAGCCGCATATGACTTTGGGCCGCATAGGGTTAGGGCCACGTGTCAGGGATGTCTGGGTAGTGGCCCTCCCTTGAGCCTTTGAACCACAGGAAGGTAATCATTGTGAGCCGCATAGGGATATATCCACCTGAGCCGCGTGGAGATGATCCTCTTGAACCGCATGAGAAGTTTTTACTTGAGCCGCATGAGGCTTCCTCGACCTGAGCCGTATAGGACGGATTCATTCTGAAACGCATAAAAAGTTCTTTGCTCGAGCTGCATGAGGCTTCCTCGGCCTGAGCCGCATAGGGCGGATTCACTCTGAACCGCATAAGAAGTTCTTTGCTCGAGCCGCATGAGGCTTTCTCGGTCTGAGCCGCATAGGACGGATTCACTCTGAACCGCATGAGAAGTGCTTTGCTCGAGCCGCATGAGGCTTTCTAGGCCTGAGCCGCATAGGACGGATTCACTCAGAACCGCATGAGAAGTGAGCCGCATACGAATGCCCACGTGGCAAGGCCACGTGGCATTTTTTATGGCTCTCGGGGGATTTGTGTCAGAGATCTTTTTTCTCTTCCCTAGAGTTTCATCATTATGACAGAGTCATAATTACTTCTTTCTGTGTCAGGGCTGTCACTTTTTCAGAGTTGTCAGCCGTCAAGCAATTAATGCGAGAGGGCAAAGGAGAGGGCTATCCTGCCACGTATCTTTCTGAGCCGCATGGGATGTCTTGGACTGCATAGCCCCTTATGTCGCATGACTCTCCGAGCCGTATGGGCTTTCTGAGCTGCATGGGGTTCTTTGGCCGCATGAGTCATTTTCTTTAGTATTTCCCATGCTTCTACGTTAGCCTATCAAGTCGTGTTCGCCTTACGGCCCAAAATCAGAGACGCAACTACACGATAGACTCCATTCCCATGTGACCGTGCTACAAACCTATATTGAGGCCGTACTTCGTATTTCAATGAGACAAAACCACATCGCCGTCTCGCGGCCCGTGCTACTTTGGTCACCAACTGACCCAATCAAGACTTGTGGACTAAGTATCGCTCGACCGACTTTGCCTTGCGGGGTTTTATGACTTAAACTCAAGACGACTCAATCAAACTTATGCAACTTTTATGCCAACAACTTAAGACTTGACGCCATATCTCGTGTTGAAGCACGTCACCTACGTTGCAGCCAAATCTTAGGCCCAAACATTGTGTTCCAACCATACAAACATTCAACTCGACTCAATCTAAAGGCACACACGCGGATTGCCACCCATGCCGATCCACCTATATGAGGTTACTAGCATCACAAGCTATACCTGGAGTTATAGCTTTGTTATTCGGGATACCTTTCAGTGCAAGTAGCGATCCCCGCTAAAAGCCCCCAACTAACCTGAGCGGGAGTGGTACTCCCAGCTCGACTATACCCCTGTTTTCTTCTAGGCCGAGTCGGTCCGGTGGCCCCGGGTTGCCGCTCGAGGAAATCTTCGCCCTTGTCGACAAGTTGTCCAATGACCATGTAAGACTCGACTAAAACTGAAGTCTCACACAGTCATTCCTCTTCCAATGTTACCATCTCCTTCAAAACCAAGTTCAAGACTTCTATCCTTGAGACCCCTCGACGTCCCACGGTTGCGAGCATTCTTTCCATGTTACCATATCATTTCAGTCAACTCATGAATGCCTATTTGATAGTCCTTTCTCCAAAACTCACTTAAATCAATTGTGGTTCTTGCCTTAAACACTAAGTCCGTGACATCGTGCCTTAAACGAACTTGAACTCTATTCGACACCGACGCCCAAGTCATACTCTATATGACGGACCTTGAGACCATAAGACTATGTGGTTATACTCAGTCGTAGAACTCGTAGGACCATGCTTGCTACTACTCCGATAGCCTAACATAACTTACCTAACTTAACTTCGCAACAACTTGACGAGCAAAGGCTGCGTCAAGCTTTGCCTTAATGGATCGTGCCGTGCATGCGTTCGACTTTGAACGACCAAGTCATTTGGGTGCTTAGACTTATGACACAAGCCATTCAATGCAACTTAACTCATAGGCAAGCCAAGGCTGTGCCAAGCCTTGGACGATGGGATCGTGCATGCTTTATGAAGCATTCATGCGGACGATGCCTATGACTTAGGCTACGTTCATAACTTTCCCAACTCAAACCAACTTTTTTTCTTCCAATCCACGGGATGAAGGATCGAGTGTCATTTTTAAAGCACGCCGTGCACCAACTCTAAGCCGACCTTGGACCTTTCCATATTCTAACTCCATTCAACCCATCGGGATTATTCCCTTATCTATGTGGATTCATCTCTTTTATTATCAAGCCTACTTCTGCAAGCTGAAAATATACGATTTATTATGTGAAGGCTAGGATGAGGCAAGTTCACCGAAACTATCCCACCTGAACGAGCGGTCGCCTCGACCGAGCGAGCCTTTGAGCAGCCATTGCAAGGCTAAGTCCGAACGCCGTTGGCATTTCGATTCCTCCGATTGACTGAGTGGAACGGGACACTAGATCATACACCACTCAGAAAAAGTTTCGTCCTCAAAACTAACTGAGTATAATTATCGACTTATCACTTTACTCAACATTCAAGGACTCTCGCACACACTACTCCTATTCGTTTCCTCAATCCGGGCCACGCTCGTACTACCCTCAATCTTTTCTTCAAAACTTACGATCTCAAAATCTTCGACACTTTTTCGTTCCTCAAGTTTTACTTGATTCAATGTATCACTTAGTTGGATCGTGCATATATTCCAGGCGTCCCCAAAATACATGCATTTCAACCAAGCCTTGTGATAGTGAATCCAATCCCACCTATCGATTCATCCACTTAATCCTGAAAACCAATCGTACTGATGCTAACTCTCGTAACATGGACATCTCGCCTAGCGGCTAGGCCATCCCTCTAGGCTAAGGTCATTCGTCAGTATTGGAATCATAGTTCCCAAACAACAATATCACTACTGACCCCATCCTAAGGTCAAATCAAGTTGATAGTACGGGGTTTTCTACCCAAGATCGCATCACTTCAATTTCTAGACATCGAGCATCGATTCCTTACACACATCCCAATATTCGTCGCACGGGGTTTGAGTCATTCAGCAAAGCCATCCTGCTTCAAGTTCCACTCAACCAAATTTTCAACATATCAATATCGCTCGTCCAACAAGCTATTTCACAAAATTTATCTCTCCGAATCCGTTCGATATAATCTACCTATCAATCCTTCCAAGTCAAGCACGCTACGACACAATTCAATGCTAAACCATAATTCATATTTCATATTCCCTAAGTCATTCATCCCAATTCACGTATTCGATTATGAGTTCGTCTAGCTTAACAATATGCTGCATCCCGATCTCACGCGATTCAGATAATCCACGATGGGCATGAATCACCATGCACGCTCCCGCGGGGTAATCATCCTCATCGAGACGTAATTTTTATTTTTTTGTCTAGACTAATTCATTCTCGATGTGCGAATTGTGTAACATCCAGTTTTTCAAATAAGGGTAATTTTGAAACTTTATAATTATAATTATTTAATAATAATATTTAAATCATATTATGATTTTTGGTAATTTTATTTAAAACTATTTAAAATATTGATTTATGATTTTGATGGTTAATTAGTTAAATCCAAGTTTTGCTAAGCCTAGAGACTAACCATGACCAAGGGAGCCTAGTCATGTGATTAGAATGTCATAATACTACTTTTAGCCTAGGGGTATTTTGGTCATTTTGACAATTTTGTGAAATTGTATATTTGATTAATTAAATATTGTGCTAATTAAATTGTTAGAGACTAATCTAGAAGTTTAACCTAACCTAGATTAGTCTTGAGGTTAGAATCATGGTTAGAACATTCCTACTAAGTGCCAAGGTTAGTAATATCTAGATATTATCGTAGTATGATATTTTCCTTAAGATATTTGTGAAAAAGAAAGCCTTGAACCAATAGGAAGGCTTGAAATTGGGTGGACAATTCCTAGCCACTCATCTACATCTAAACCTAATCCTAATTCATCTAGTGACCAGCCATACAGGCCTCCCTCCTATAAGTGTCACACTTAGAAGCCCTTGCCTTTTTTTAAATACCTAGAAAGAACCCTACTTTGTTCTTCCCTAAATTTCTCCCAATTAATCCAAATTGCGTCAACTCTATTGCATAATCATCCCCAATAGTAGAAGAGACTTGTGGGTGCTTGCTAGCGAGGTTTGAGGACGTTTGAACCGTAGCAACTCGAGGAAGACGTCAAGTCGAGGCTCTTTATATTGAGTGAACTCTCAATAGGTAAAATCCTAAAAACCCTAATAGATTCCTAATTTCTTTCCATAGATGCATTCATTTAGGGTTCCCCTAGGTGTAGCCCAAGTTTGATAGGAAATCGTGTCCATTTTGTGTCCGTATCGGACACATATCGGTGTATTTAAATGGGTGTTCGATGAAATACCACATAGAAAATTATTTTTATAAATTTTAAAACTAATTACATGGTTGTGTAGCCCTACATATGGGAATTTCAAAACTATAACTCTGAGCATGATTGGACACGTGTCCGTGTCCAAATTCGGATACGAACCTCACAACGATGCCCCATACCCATGCCCTGCTACCACCCACTATTTTCTCACTGCGCACACCACTTGGACACGTGCCACTTGGCACGAGGGTGGGGGTAGACACTGTCAGGATCCCCTAAAGTTTCATTTTGTGTCATGTCGGATACGAAAAACAAGCTGCACTATTTTGACACTAAACAGTGCACTGTGTAGAAGCATGGAATTTCACAACCAGAAAGCCCATGCGCCAGACACTACATGCGCCAGAACTCAGATGAAGAACTTCACAGCAAAGTCAATAATTATAGACATTTGAAGAAGGACTTTTTATTTATATATAAAAGTCTATTACATGTCTAGAAAAGGTTGTACAAAGGAGAATTCCTACAAAGGAAAGAGCCTAAAGTCTACAGCCAGCGGCCATCATGCGCCTTCAGATAAGCGCAAAGGCCACCATGCGTCTCCAGATAGGCGCAGCATCACTATGCGCCACCAGTGAGACGCAGCAGATATCATGTGCCTCCATCCAGGCGTATCCCATCATCTCTTCAGCACCTCAGTTATGTGCATCCCTTCAGCCAAATTCTTCCAGCCAGGCTCACCTGGCCGAGCAGAGCCCAGTTATGTGCCGCTCTTCCAACCAGGCTCGCCCGATAAATGCTTCGACACAAAGCATTTAACCCTCTGGCTGGAACCAAGGAAGAGAAGAGCACCGATCAAAGTGGAGAAACCCCACTTTGCAGGAAGAGAGAGCCTTGCACCGCCATTCCGATATACGGCTCTTCCGGAATAACGGAGACGAGGCTCGAGCATCCTTATCTTTGGATGCAACAGGCACCTTTCGCCTGCCTCAGAAGCCCTCGACTCCGTCTTTTGGATGTAACAGTCACCTTCAAGTGCATCGAAGACAACACAGCGTCTCATCTTCACCCTCGGGAGCACTTCGTCAGCAAAATGCACCCGTATGTCCAAATTCATATTGGAAGTACGTGAGGGAATGAGAAGCAAATCTTCTCTCCATGCCACTATTTATAGGCCGGGCAGATCAAACCCACGCGCCAAGTGGATGGCCCTCCGAATTCCGTGCAATGAATTTACATTAAATGGATGAACCGGACGCCTCGAATTCAGCCAAACGGCTATTTATAGCACTCGAAGAGCGAGACAGCCGCATCATTAAAAGACATGTCCGATGCGCCAGCCAGACAGCGCATCACACGGACGCGCCCTTCGGCGTCAGGCGCATCATACAGACGCGCCCTACAGTACTCGGCGCATTATAGAGGATGCGCCCCCCCACACATCTCCATACCGAGTGGAACGCCAACCGACGTGCCCACTCAGCTGTCCATCGAACGTCACCAACATTAAATGCTGAACTGACAGAGTTGGTAGCATGCCTCCCAAAGTCTGAACAGTTGACAGCTTTTTCAGAGAACAAAGCATCGGCAACGTCAGCATCATCATGACTCCGACGGCTACTGCCACGTGGCCATCCGCATGCGCCTCTACGGCCATGCGTCCAAACCCGCATGCGCCTCTACGGCCATACGTCCAAACCCGCATGCGTCTCTACGGCCATGCGTCCAAACCCGCATGTGCCTCTACGGCCATGCGTCCAAATCAGCATGCGCCTCAAAAGCCATGCGCCTCAGACTGCTCTCTGATCCCGAAAGACAGAAGGAAAGTCGCCTGCATGCGCCTCAAAAGCCATGCGCCCCAAATGGTTTGTAACTCCTAAAGGTTATGAGCCGCAGCCTCCTCCTACGCCCAATCCAAGACACAGCCCACCAGATCACTCCTCTCCACCAAATCCGAGATCTTCGAACCATGAGTCGACGACACATGTCTTTTGACTCAACTCGTCCAAGATTTCAGCAACGGAAAGATTTTCTTCCTGCTACGTGCCGGCTCATCACAGCAGCATGAAGAGTTCTCTCCCTCGATCAGGGCGCAGCATCCATGCGCCTCCATCAGCAACCTCCACGTGGCGTTCCCACACCGGCGCATCCTACATGCGCGCATGAGCAGCCAGCCTGCAAAACTATAAATAGAAGGGTCATCTCCTTCACACACACACACAGAGACTCAGAACATAAGACTCACAAAGAATCCACAACAGAGAATCACCAGAGAGGCAGTTCTAGACACTCAACGTCTTACTCCTCTCAGCAAGCTCCAGCACCCAGAGCAATCAACACCTTCAGAGAACCGATAACCGCCGTCAGCCGGTCAACGGAGTCAACGCATTACCACTCGCTCCATTGGCCCTAAGGACCCAGCTTAAACAAAAGTGTACTCCTAGGACTACATCTAAGTCCTATATTGTATCACTGTTCTGTTTGTATTAAGATTTCAATCAAAACAATTTTAATGGCAAACAAGCTGGCGACTCTGCTGGGGACCTCTTTCTCCTCTACCGAGAAAGTCGTGTCACAGGCCGACGACGTGAAGGTGGGCTCCTCCCACAAGACGCTGGTAGTGCGCCTCAATCAACAGGCGTACGAGGAGTTCATTTATGAAGGAAGTGCGAGTCCTTCGAAGCAGCTGTCGAAGCCGAAGAGGACCCGCGCAGTCTGGGTGCGCAAAGTCGACGCCTCGGGCACCACCGTTGAAGGGGATGCGCCCATCCAGCCTTCCCATCCTGCTGACGTCCTCAGCAGTCAAGGTGCGCCCGCTGATGCAGCGCATCTCTCGAGGAAGCGTGCGGCTGACCACGTTCCCCAGCCATCTTCCTCTCAGGCGAGGAAGATACGTCGACGGAGCAGGGGCGCAGTCAATGCCCCGCGCATTACTTCTGATGCGCCACAACGAGCCTCTGTCTTCGACAGACTCACTCGCTGTAATGGCGAGGAGAATTTGGATGCTGAGTACTATGCGCCCCAGCGGGCTGGTACGAAGAAATCCAAGACGGCACGGGCTACGTGCCACAAACGTGCTATACCAGTAGCCGGCCAGAGACACGCGCTTACAATCACGCGCGCTGCCGATGGCAAGCTGTACAAGGTTGACTCAAGTGCTCCCGCACTGACAACGAGTCGACCTTCAAAGTCCTCATCTCACTTGGACGCATTCACTGCGTGCACAACCAAGCCGAGAGAGGCAAACTCAGTGGTCTTGAACTCCCGTGCCTCCTCTGGTTGTGCGTTTGAGGTCCGTTCAAGTCACTTCAAATGCTGTGGTTCCCCCACTACTGATCGTGATGCCTGCTTGGTATTAGATCAGGGGGCGCAGCACTCACCCGACCACCCCGGCGCTTGGCCCTGCCATGCGCCTGAGGGGGGTGTGAGGGTAGCACTCTCCCCCAACGACTTGCGCAACGTGATCACTCACAAGCGCCGGTCAGGAGAGTTGACCAACAAGCACGATGCGCCTCTCACGGGGCACACTTGTGCAGTGGTCACCATCAACTGCTGTTGCAAGACGGCAGTACCGCCAAAGCAGTCGGTCTTCCAACGGCTACAATCATCGACACCCCTCCGACATCGCCTTGGGACAAAGGTGTCAGCAGAAGAGGAACTAAAGATTGCGTCATGCAACGTGATCTCCAATTCCTCATCTGTCCGGAAGACGACTGCCAATTCCTCGTCTTCATCTAAAAGCCAGTCGAGGAAAACCAAGGCAGCTGTCACGACTTCTGGAGTGTTCGAAGGCACTCGGTCGAGGAAGAAGTCCTTGGAGGAAGCTGGGGGTAGCCAGACCCTTGTTGAGCCTCCTTCCGAAGACGAAGATGTCCAAAGCACAGCTGCGGCGGATCTTCATCAAAGCGAAGATGGCCTCTCTGAAGCCCCTCAAAATGACGATGTCCTCCAAGACACCGTCGGGGGTAGTGCTGAAAATGAAGAGGCCCTTCAAGACAGAGCTGAGGGCAGTCAGGCCCTTGCAGATGCGCCTGTCGAAGACGAACTCCAGAATGTGGCTGGGGGTAGCCAAACACCAGGAGAAGTAACTCCCCCACATGAGAGTGAGGCTGAGAGCGAAGCCTCAACTAATCCATCCACTTCCGGCCGTGTCATGACAGTATACATGACCGGGGGTGATCTTGAGGCTGATGCGCCGCCACAGGACATTGTCCAGCGCATAGACTCGTTAGAGGGAGGACTCAAAACCCTCTCTGCCTCAATGCAAGCACTGACTCAAGCAGTGTTTGAGATGCGGTCGGCCTTGATCAGGACACCTTCAAATGGTCCCGACCCAGGAGCTAATGGAGAGTCGAGTGTGCCCCTCCAGCGGACACCCTCAGACACAGAAGCACCCCGGACATCGGAGCCCTCAAACGCTCCACTCCAGGTGGTACCTCCTTCCCCGGCTCCTAGCTCCACGGAGGACATGGTCGAAATGATCAAAGATCTGCGGGAGCACTTCGAGTCCAAGAACAGGCAGGAGGAACGCCAGAAGATGGGCATTCCCCAGCCTTATCCCCTTGAGTGGAACAAGGTGGTTTATCCCCCAAAGTATAAACCACAGACACTCACGCCGTATGACGGGAAGGACTCCCCACGACGGTACTTGACGTACTTCCAGTCGCAGACAGGGCATCTTCCGAAGGAGGACGCGCTCCTCACCAGCATCTTTGTTGGGGCCCTGAAAGGGGTGGCGTATGACTGGTACTGCAGCCTCCCCGATAATTCTATATCGTCCTTCGACGACCTGACACGCCTCTTCCTCGACCGCTTCTACGACGGTGGGAAGGACATGACGATGGCGTCTCTCATTGAGATACGCCAGAAGGACAAGGAAACGGTTCGGGCATTCATCGAACGCTTCCGTCAGGCCTGCTTCAGGTTACCTCCAGGCATGCCAGAACATGCGCTTCTCTCCGCTTGCAGTATGAACATGCTGCCTGCAGTAAAGTTCTGGCTTAATTCTACTCCCCCTCCCGATTGGAGCTCCCTAATCATTGAAGCTGAAGCTGCAGAGAAGAAGGCGGCCAATGCACGTCTTCTGGGTGTTAGCTTCCCCGCCTTTGACGATAAGGGGAAAAAGTCCGCAACCAACAATTCCGGACGAGAAACAAAGGGGAAACAGGCATTGACAGTTAATGCCTCGAAGGGCGCATCTGCGCCTACTCAAAAGCCTCCATTGGCACCGAGACCCAAGGAGGTTTATTCATTCAATGATGACGACACCCTGCAACTCTTTGAGATACTGAAGCAGGGTGACAAGATCAAGCTTCCGGACCCAAAACGGCCCGATGAAGTCGGGAAGGTGGACAACCCAAGGTACTGTCACTACCATCGGTTTGTCGGACACCCGACTAAGGACTGCTACGTCCTCAAAAATTACATCCAGCGCATGATCAATGCGGATGTAATTTCCGTCGATTACGAAGAGAAGACGGTGTCAGCTAATGTGGTGTCACTTCAGTTCGGCACCTTGCCGCCGACTACCACACAAGATGGCGTCGTCCCCATCCCTAAGGCGACAATGGAGGTGGTGAATTTGCCACCCACCCGTGACAATGTGAGTGGACTTGTCCCACTCACCACATCTCGAGGAGAGGTCCTCTGGGTTCACTCCGACCTCGTCTCCGAGGTAACTCAACCGGAGGTACGCCCTACCTCCAAAGCAAAAGGCAGGAAGATCAAGTCTTGCCGCACGGTCTCTTCTTCAGCGGAAGAGGCGCTTCCTGTGCAGACGTGTGCACAACAGAACTCCCAGCCCGGTGAAGCTGCCGCCGAAGTGGTGCCTCCTGGCACCATCCCTGAGGAGGGTCCATCCAAGCCCTCAGCAGCCAATAAACAAAAGCAAGTGGAGGCCCGTTTCGACAGACCTCTGCGGAAAGAAAATGCTTCGGGGCTAGCCAAACCCCACAATTTTGACATCCTGGCACAACTGGCCAGTACTCCTGCACGCTTGTCTCTGTTCGAGCTCCTGCGTCTCTCCAAGGACTCCCGAGAAGCTCTTTGCGAAGCTCTGAAGGATGCCGAATCCTTTCTCAGTCAGGTCAAGCAGCCTGAAGACCTCCCAACTACTTGTGCACACTGTCATTGTGCGGATGAAGTTATCCCAAACATAACCTTTACCCAACAAGACATGCTGCTCAAGCATCACCGACATAACCGACCGTTGTATTACACAGGATACATCGGTTCGGTAAAGGTGAGCAGGATTCAGATCGATCCGGGGTCTTCCCTAAGCATCATTCCAAAGGCGCTGCTATCAAAGTTGGGGATCCCAATGTACCGGCTAGCGCCCTCCAATACGACCATCAGCGGCTTCAACGCCAGCAAGAGCGAGCCACTGGGCAAGATTCGGCTGAAGTGTCACATCGGCAGCCTCAAAACTGAGGTGACTTGTTATGTGGTGGATGCCGAGGTCAACTACAACATCTTACTCGGACGACCATGGTTACATGAGTACATGGTGGTGCCCTCCACGCTCCACCAATGCATGAAATATGTATCCACCAACGGCGTCATCCGGACGGAGTTTGCGGATATCGATCCCTTCAGAGGGATTGAGGCCTACTTCACCGATTCCGACTTGTACAAGCCACTTGACGAGGAGGAAGCCAACGACGCCGATGATGAAGCAGAGGCGACAACAGAGCCGGACTTGGAACCCGAAGCGACTCCTGACGCCCCCTTGAAAATCCGTCTGAAAGGGAGACCACCCCAGAAGGCGCCTCCAATGAGCATCAAGCTATCAGGAAAAGCGCCAGCTCGCGAAGCCCCCCTGAAGATACGCCTCAAAGGGAAGCCACCACAAGCAGCGGCTCCCCTAGTGGTAAAATTACAAGGGAAGGCGCCACTCATCGAAGGCGCAACCGAGGCACCCCTCAAGGTGCGTCTTAAAGGCAAGCCGCCGCAGTCATCCAAGATGCCGGAGAGGGCTCACATAACCCTCTCAGACCCCAAAGTCGGAGCGGTGGAGGACTCTCCTGATCCGGCCCCAGTGCTTACAGATAAGGAGCTTGGCGAATATATCTCTGCCGATGTAGACGCACCCTCCTTCGATAATGTAATCCCACGGGATAAAATCTCGTACTTTATCAATAATAGAGTGTCTTTCAATTATTCTTGTCTTCCACACTGGAATGCCATGTATACGTTAGACAACGCTCTACGGTCGTTGCAAACACAAGTAACGACCGTCTACCATAATCAAATAGTTCCGTCTCAAGGAGTCTTCATAGTCCCTCCACGAAGCCGAGACGAAGGCACCATCATCTCTGGCAAAATCGAGCGTCGTCGGAACCTCCCGTCGATCGAGCCCGAACCTGATACCGGCAGAGTACAAGTCTATCGATACACGGATGCGGCTAAGCACATCATCCAAAAGATGGGCTACGACCTGAAAAGCAACAAAGGCCTAAACTACGGCAAGGGTCGGCATCTCCCTGTCCGGCTTTCGATGCCCAATGGAAAGCCACAGGATTACTATAATCGGACTCGACGGGGGTTAGGCTATGTCACGCCGCCATCAACTCCGGAGAGTTCAGACGCAGAAGACATAGAACATTCCCACTCATCAGAAGCATCGACGTGGGATTCCGATACCAGTATCGGATCAGTCTTCAGGAAAGTGCTGTCAGCTAACATGACATCGGCGCAACCTCAGAAAGATGAAGGCGAAGGCCAATCGCCGGAACCCTTCGAAGAGGAACCCTGGGCTCAACGCCTAGGAGAACAATGGGAGTCTCGTTTTGAGTTACGAGAACCTCCCACCGAAGACGAAGTCGAGCAAATCGACCTCGGGGATGGGTCTTCTTCTAAACCCATCTTTATCAGCAAAAGCTTGGAAGGAGAAGACCGAGAATCTTTAGTCCAACTCGCTAAGGAGTATATCGACGTCTTCGCCTGGAGCTACGAAGACATGCCGGGTCTCGATCCACAGATCGCGATGCATAGGTTGAACATCTTACCAGATGCCAAACCTATCAAACAACAACAGCGACGCTTCCGCCCGGACATCATGAACGCCATCGATCAGGAGGTGGACAAACTCTTGACCAGTGGCTTCATCCGTGAGGAACAACACCCGGACTGGGTAGCCAACGTCGTCCCTGTCACCAAGAAGAACGGGAAGATACGAGTCTGTATCGACTTCAGGGATCTCAACTCTGCTTGCCCGAAGGATGAATTCCCGCTCCCAATCACCGATGTAATGATCGATAACACATGTGGCTTTGAACGCATGTCCTTCATGGACGGGTATTCAGGCTACAATCAAATCAAGATGTTCCCCGATGACGCAAAACACACGTCATTCAGGACTCCAAAAGGTGTTTTCTGCTACACCGTAATGCCCTTCGGCTTGAAGAACGCCGGTACAACGTATCAGCGAGCTATGAGCACCATCTTCCGTCAACATCTTCGCAAGACAGTTGAGTGCTATGTTGACGACATCGCAGTCAAGAGCCGCCTAAAAAGAGATCACCTACAGGACCTAAAGACGGTCTTCGATCTTATGCGGGCACATCAACTCAAAATGAACCCCGCTAAATCCTTCCTGGGGGTTTCTAGCGGCAAATTCTTGGGCTTTGTCATCACGGCAAAAGGCATTCATGTCGATCCCGAGAAGACTAAAGCCATCCTTAACATGGACCCTCCGAAGAACCTTCGAGAACTTCGGGGCTTACAGGGACGTTTGGCATACATCCGGAGGTTCATAGCAAACCTCTCCGGTAAATGTCAACCCTTTACTCAGCTCATGAAGAAGGGAGTCTCTTATGTCTGGTCAGAGGAGTGCCAAAAGGCTTTCGACGACATCAAGGCTTACTTAACAAGCCCGCCAGTCCTAGTGGCACCTGTCGCCGGCAAACCATTCCTCCTCTACGTCCGTGCCATGGATCATTCCCTCGGCGCTTTGCTGGCTCAAAACAGCGATGCAGGCTACGAGCAAGCAATCTACTACCTCAGTCGAACACTCATCGGGGCCGAACGCCGGTACAACCCCGTTGAAAAGGAGTGCTTGGCTTTGGTGTTTGCCATTCAGAAGACTCGTCATTACGTCTCGGGCCAGACAATTCACGTCATCTCCCGAGTTAATCCGCCCAGAGTTCTCATGACAAAACCAGGGTCATTAAACTCCCGGCTGGCTACATGGGCGATCCTACTAACACCATACAACATGGTGTTTGTCCCGCAGAAGGCAGTCAAGGGTCAGGCTCTGGCTGACTTCTTAGCTGCACACCCCATCCCAGAATCTTCAAAACTCTATGAAGACATCCCGGATGAAGTTCAAGAATCAAACGTCACTGAAGGAAGCCCCGTTTGGCGGATGTTCTTCGATGGCGCTTCAAGAACGGGCCCCAATGGCCAAATCATCGCAGGAGTGGGGGTAGTCTTAGTCTCCCCCGATCAGCTGGTCATCCAGCACGCATACTCCCTTTCGAAGCCGTGCTCCAACAATGTTGCTGAGTACAATGCACTCGTCATGGGACTCCAGCTAGCACAACAGCTGGGGGTGGATCATCTGGAAGCCTACGGCGACTCGAAACTCGTCGTAAACCAGATTCGGGGGCAATACGAGGTTCGCCATGAAGATTTGATCCCTTACCATGAAGTTGCATTGAACATCATTTCAACCTTCACTGGGTTCTTCATCGAACATGTACCCCGCCTATAAAACTTGGAGGCTGACGCTCTAGCTGGCCTCGCAGCCTCATTGGCCGCGCCCCTTGGGACTCAACACTATGTCACGGTAACTGGCCGAGACTTGATTTGTCCCAGAAACAACCTATGTTTGCAAATGGCTCATGCCATGCCGACAAATACTGGGGTTAATGTCCGAGACTGGAGGTTCCCGTTCATCGACTTCGCTGTCTACGGAATCCTTCCAGAGGACCCGAAGGAAGCCGTCTCAGTCAGGAGACGCTCTCTTCGATTCTACTACGATACAGCCACTAAAACGCTGTACCGACGCTCCTTCGACGGGCTTCTCCTTCGATGCCTGTCTAACGAAGAAGCGGCCGAAGCTCTTCGAGAAGCTCATGACGGAACTTGCGGAGCTCACCAACCAGGGCCTAAGTTGCAAGATCGACTGCGACGTATGGGCTACTACTGGCCAACCATGGTTGTCGACGCAGTGGAATATGCTAAGAAGTGCCATGCATGCCAACTTCATGCAGACTTTATACATACACCATCTGAACCTCTACATCCTACAGTCGCCTCCTGGCCATTCGAAGCCTGGGGCATGGACATTGTAGGGCCAATCACCCCTCCTTTATCGAGAGGACACCGCTTCATCCTGGCCATCACCGATTACTTCTCCAAATGGGCGGAAGCAGTCCCACTAGCAGAAGTAAAAAGCTCCAGGGTGGTCAGCTTTATCAAACACCATGTCATTTACCGTTTCGGGGTACCCCGGCGAATCATCCATGACAATGGTCCTCAGTTTATCAGCCACATTTTCAGCAGGTTCTGTGACAAGAATCGCATTCAAAACGTGGCCTCAACCGCCTACAATCCGGCAGCAAACGGATTGGCCGAGGCATTCAACAAAACTATCGTCAGGCTACTCAAAAAAGTCGTATCATCCAACAAACGCGACTGGGACGAAAAGCTTGGCGAATGCCTTTGGGCCTACCGCACAACGGTACGGACTCCAACAGGCAACACTCCATTCTTCCTGGTCTACGGGAGCGAAGCAGTACTGCCTCTCGAGATACAGATACCTTCGCTCCGCGTGGCAATCACAAACGATCTCACAGAAGAAGACAATCAACGTCGTCGTCTGCGGGAATTGGAGGCACTTGACGAAAAGCGTCTCCTAGCTCAACAACGCATCGAACTTTACCAAGCCCGTATATCACAGGCTTTCAACAAGAAGGTCAAGCAAAGAACTTTCCAAGTTGGCGACCTGGTTTTAGCAGTCAGAAGGCCAATGGTGTTAACTCACAAGACACCAGGGAAGTTCGAGCCCAAATGGGAAGGACCCTTCATCATTGAGACGGTATACTCAAACGGTGCTTACCGGCTCGCCAAACCCAATGGGGACTTGTTCATGATGCCCATCAACGGCAAGTTCCTAAAGAAGTACTACTCTTGACATCCTCCAAGACATGTATTTCCCCAAACAACCTCTTTTCACAAAATCAATCGCTTTCGGAACCCAGCTGTTCCGTGGCATCCTTCCGTAGAAAGATAACCACGTCCATATTACCTCTGAGTTGTCTCTCTACATCCTACAAAGCGGAACCTTACACTTCGTGAGCTTACGCTATCCTTCATGTTTACCACGTCTACATTACCTCTGAGTAAACATCCCGTACAAACAACTCCTACGTTGTCGTACATTGATCGCAGAACTTCCACGTCCACATTACCTCTGAGTTGTTCAGCGTATCCCCCAGGATCATTCCTACCACGTCCATAAACACCTCTGAGTAGGAAGATTCTATCATTTGAACCTAATGATTGCCATGTCCACATTACCTCTGAGCAAACATGTTGGTTCCTTTATACTTATTATCTGTACCTAAAAACCAAGGTGCGCAAAAGATAATAGGTCCACATAAATCATCAAGTTCATGAAATCAAAAATGAACACATCAAAGAGATAGTGTATTTCTTTATTTTTTAAAAAAAGAGTACAGAAATACGCTATTTCCCCAGCAAGAGTTGCAAAAAACACATAAAAAAGAAGAGAAGCTACAATCCCCGATCCTCCCCAGGGTGGGATGAGAGTTCTCTGACTCGACGTCTCAGGTCGGCAGTACGAGTTTCTACAGCCGCCTGGACTCGCAGCTCGGCTTCTTGACGCATTAACCCGACAGCCTCAGCGGAAGTTTTACTCTCATACTTCTCATCAAGCTGTCGTCGCTGCTGAGCCAAAGCAAGGGTCCGCTGAGTAAGAGTCGTTTCCTCCTGCTTGAATGCCACGTGTTCAGCCAGGACACGCTCAGCCTCTAGTTGAAGTTGGGCCCGCTGGTCTTCAAGACAGCGCATCTGAGCATCAACCTCTGCGATGTTAGCATCCACCGCAGCCCGCTTCTCCGTCGTCTTCTTCATAGATTGAGACAGCTGCTCCGCCGCAGCCTCAGTCCCAGCCACTACACGCTCCCAACTGCTCACCTCGGCTCGATGGGAAGCCTCGATCTCAGCCATCGACTTTCCTATCTCTGCATCTATCAAGACCGAGAGGTCATTTCGTTGGATGCGCTGCAGTTCCGCGAGCCGCTCGTCCAGCTCCATCACCGAAACCTCCAGAATTTCGGCCATATGGTCATGGCCCTGGTGAATGCGGATTAGCTCGATACAAGGCATTGCCAAAGCTTTTGCCGCCGCAAAGCTCCCCTTGGCATCTACCACTGCAGATACACCTTTCTCCAGTATTTTGTACACTCCCTCGACGAGGAATTTCACATACCCGTCGGCTTCCGCCAGTACCTGCGGCGTCATAGCAGGAGTTGAGGGAGCTACTACAGTTTACGGACCGGAGGAAGATCCGCCGACCTCGATCTGAGAGGTTTGAATCTCGGCAGCAATAGGCTCTTCATCAACAGGGCCCAGACTGCTGGCCCGAGGAATAGAAGGAGCAGGCATATGCGTCGTGATAGTACCCCAAGTGGAAGGAGCAACAGAGGGTTCCACACCCTTACCCTTCTCAAGCCCGGAGAAATCACCAACGTCAACGGCCACCTCTTCTACCCCCGACAATCTATCAGCATCAGCCACCTCCCCCGGCAAAACGGGGAGGTCAACATTTATCTCTTGGCCAGCCCCAGGAGACAAAACCGGCAGAAGAGTCTCATTCTTCTCAAGTCCCTCTACAGGGACAGAATCTGTCGCTACCGCCTGATCGGTAGCCATCTCTATGTCCAAGGTTGAAGCCAAGGAAGGATTCGGCAATGATTCAGCCGACCTCCCTTCATCATGACCATGAGGGGAATCAACCCTCTCCTCTATCCCCACTGCTTCTGCTGCCCCCGCAACGGACCCTTGCAACGCTGGAGGGACGTCACCAGAAGGCGACGAACTCCAATCCACTTCATCATCAGGATGCCTCGAGTCGGTAGGACCCTCAGCGTCCAAGGCCTCCACGGCAGATGGTACTATCCCAGAAGTTGTCGCGACTTCAAAGTCAGGAGATACTAAAACCTCCGCGGGAACATCTTCGGGACCCTCCTCCACAGGAGACAACATCGTTGGTGGAATGCGCTCCTCAGAAGAGCCTGCCACCTCCTTTGGCTTACTGGTGCCCGATTTCGAAGCACGAGACTTCTTCTTCAATCCCTACAAGAAGAAGAGCATAAGTCGCCACAATGACATAAAAAAACTGGAATTATGAAGCACTCCTTACCTCAGCGGGGGCTAAGCCCGTTGGCGTTACAAGTGGCGTTTCTGTAATCTTCGGGGTCGACGTCCTTCTCGACCTTTTCAGTACGGAAGAACCAGCTTCTGGGTCAGCTCGCCTTTTTCCGACAGACGGGTCTCTCGCTGGTGCCATAGCAGCAGCCCGATACCCCGCCAATTCTGGCGGACGATATGACCGAGCCGCCACCAACATATTCGCTGTTGCCTCCAACTGGGTTCCAATGATGAAACTAGTCTCCCTGTCATAACCAGGAGACATAGTATTCATAGTACAATACAGCTTGGCGGCCGGATATAAGATCGGCGGCCGAGGATTGCGAACTGGTGTGGTAAACTTAACGCTAGTGCATCCAGCGTTATAATACTGCCAGCCCCGGGCTCCATCCAGCAAACTCCCGATGAAGCCTAGACTGCTACTGGGATTCCACAGCATTAGCTGAGTGTAGCCAAATTGACGAGCAAATCGGCTTGGCAAGTACGGTTCCAGATAACACCTGTTCTGATTACGGTAGACCAGATGCGAAGGCCGGATACTCTGCAACCAACGAAAACTCCATTTCGACAAAGTAACCGCATCCTCGCCAGAATCAACCAAATCCTGGTCGGCCTCGAAATTCTTGAAGATCGGGCCAACCTTCACAATTTCCCACCCCTGAAGGAAGGACAAAACCCTCCTACAAACAGGGACGCCAGTGTAAGACCACTTCCTCTTGTAGAAGCGGCAAATGAAGGCATCTCCTTCAACGTGGTCCTCCTCAGGACCAGGACTTATCACATTCGGATGATGTAAGATCAGCCAACCCATGAGATAATGGAAAGACAGCTCGGCCCGGGAAAAGTTGTCATTATTACCTTTCTCATGGATCACATCATCAGCAAAAGACCTCAAACCGCGCAGCAGGTTGCACACCATCGCGGAGAGGAGAGCCAGAGGTCGTCCAAAGGCCAACTTTACTGCAGGCAAAATGAGATTCCGATGTACCCTCTCAACAGCACCGGATCCCCCTGTAAATATGCAATCCCGGAGCCATATCATCAAGTAGGCCGTCAACACTGCCTTAGATGACATCCGGTGCCCGCAGTGCCAGAAACAGCTGTACGTGTTCTTTCCGCTCTCATTTGAATGTGGGGTCCTCTCGTCCAGCCGGGTTATTTCAGAACTCACTTCTGCAGGTGTCAAGCCCTGCGGAGTCGCAAACCGGATCCTCGAAGGATCCGCCAAATCCTGTCTGAAAACATAGTCCCTCCAAGCAGTCACGTGAGGTTGGGTCTTACCCTTGTCCCTCCGGTGCATCAGATAATGATGGCTCGTCACCTCCTTGAAAACGGCCATCATCTCCGGGTCCTTATCTTCCAAGACCTGGATCTCTTCATTCGATGGGAAATATTCCTCGTATGGTTCCGAGCCCCAAGGAAGCTTGGACACTTCGTACATCTCATGAAGGGCCAATCCCAACTCCCCCACTGGAGTAAAGAAGCTACCAGTCTGGGTGTGGAAAAGCACCAATAGTGCAAGGAACATCGGCTTATTGAGGTCCATGCCTGCCTGAGTAGCCCGAATGGCGGCAGTCAGCCCTATCTCTTTAAGCTCAACTTTGAACCTGGAAAGCACCCAGGAAGTCAACTCGTCCCACTTTGGGATATAGTGACACCAACCTTCGACTCTAAAACCAGCTGTCGGATACGTAACCTTCGATGTCAGCATCCGATTTGCAAAAGTCGGGGCACTGAAGGGAAACGTGTCATTTGGGACTTCACTATAGATGCTCCCGGGACGCAAAGCTCGGTAACTGAACGAAGAACCAGTTCGTGAAGCAGTCAAGGTGTCTCGCTGGTTCGAGGTGGTGTCAATCGAAAGGGAACCCCCCAAGGCACCTCCTTGAGAAGGCGTAAGTTCCCAACCCATCCTTCTCTTCGAAGCTAGACGATAAAAGGCTGTCAATGGCAACTGGCGGTCAACCTGCCGCATGTATAACATCATGCCCTTAGCAGCAAAGAACCAGTCTTCTCTGATCTTCAATATCTTCGCCTCGGAAGAGACTAATCGATCGCCAAACAGAAAGGCTGGTTTTAAGAAGGTCACACCTTCAGAATCAGCAGACTTCAGTTTACCACTCTCCATCATACTCTGGAGGAAAAGCGGCAACTGGACCTGGATTTGTAGCATCCTCTCACGAGGTTGGTCCTGAAGGATAGCATCCTTTGCAGGGTTGATCACCGCCTCATCAAAATCAACTCCCATCTGGCAAAGAGAAGGGTCCAGGAGGACCTCATTCAACAAAGGGATCGTCATCGACACTGGCACGACAAAAGTGGAAGTCAGGCAAAAAAGACAAAATATGTCAAGAACCCATGCGCATCTGCTTCGGCGCATCATCAGGGCATAGGCCCATGCGCGTCAGCATGTCTCGGCGCATCATCAGGGCGTAAGCCCATACGCGTTGGCATTGGAGCTTCGGCGCATTATCAGAGCGTGAGCCCATGCGCGTCAACAAAGGCTTCGGCGCATCTTCAGGGAATAGAACCCATGCGCGTCAGCCATTAAAACCTCGGTGCATGATAAAGGTATAAACCTATGCACGTCGGCAAGATAGAACCTCGGCGTATCATTAAAGACCGAAGTCTATACGCGTCGGCAGTTAGGGCACAGAGCCCAAAGCAGAGACGAAACCCACCTGTCACCTCAGGACGAACGTCGGCAAGAGGCGCAAGAGTGATAGGTACATCCTCATCCGCGGACTCTTTCGCTTTCTCCTTTCCCTTGCCGGCAGCGCCGCGAGGAGTCTTGGGAGCCATTCTCTCGAAGAAGGAGAAGTTAGGGTTTTGAAGAAGAAACTCTAAAGAAGCAGAGGCACAGAGAAAAAGAACTCTTTCTCTCTCCGACTCTTACCTATTTATAGGGCATGGTCGCACGCGTGAACAGATGACGTGTGATCTCAGCCGTCGCCTCGGGTTCTGTGCAAGGATAGCAGCAAATAAAACCAAAAGATCATCATTAATCTTTTCGGTTACCGAGACACCATCATCATTAACTGAGAAGAGCATGCGCCCGAACAGGCATGCGCCCAGAAATCATGCGCCCTGACCTCCATGCTTCTTATTCAAAGTATTCCAAAACTTACTCAAAAGTTTTGAAAACTTTGAAGGGGGTCTTGTAGAAGCATGGAATTTCACAACCAGAAAGCCCATGCGCCAGACACTACATGCGCCAGAACTCAGATGAAGAACTTCACAGCAAAATCAATAATTATAGACATTTGAAGAAGGACTTTTTATTTATATATAAAAGTCTATTACATGTCTAGAAAAGGTTGTACAAAGGAGAATTCCTACAAAGGAAAGAGCCTAAAGTCTACAGCCAGCGGCCATCATGCGCCTTCAGATAAGCGCAAAGGCCACCATGCGTCTCCAGATAGGCGCAGCATCACTATGCGCCACCAGTGAGACGCAGCAGATATCATGCGCCTCCATCCAGGCGCATCCCATCATCTCTTTAGCACCTCAGTTATGTGCATCCCTTCAACCAAATTCTTCCAGCCAGGCTCACCTGGCCGAGCAGAGCCCAGTTATGTGCCGCTCTTCCAACCAGGCTCGCCCGATAAATGCTTCGACACAAAGCATTTAACCCTCTGGCTGGAACCAAGGAAGAGAAGAGCACCGATCAAAGTGGGGAAACCCCACTTTGCAGGAAGAGAGAGCCTTGCACCGCCATTCCGATATACGGCTCTTCCGGAATAACGGAGACGAGGCCCGAGCATCCTTATCTTTGGATGCAACAGGCACCTTCCGCCTGCCTCAGAAGCCCTCGACTCCGTCTTTTGGATGTAACAGTCACCTTCAAGTGCATCGAAGACAACACAACGTCTCATCTTCACCCTCGGGAGTACTTCGTCAGCAGAATGCACCCGTATGTCCAAATTCATATTGGAAGTACGTGAGAGAATGAGAAGCAAATCTTCTCTCCATGCCACTATTTATAGGCCGGGCAGATCAAACCCACGCGCCAAGTGGATGGCCCTCCGAATTCCGTGCAATGAATTTATATTAAATGGATGAACCGGACGCCTCGAATTCAGCCAAACGGCTATTTATAGCACTCGAAGAGCGAGACAGCCGCATCATTAAAAGACATGTCCGATGCGCCAGCCAGACAGCGCATCACACGGACGCGCCCTTCGGCGTCAGGCGCATCATACAGACGCGCCCTACAGTACTCGGCGCATTATAGAGGATGCGCCCCCCCACACATCTCCATACCGAGTGGAACGCCAACCGACGTGCCCACTCAGCTGTCTATCGAACGTCACCAACATTAAATGCTGAACTGACAGAGTTGGCAGCACGCCTCCCAAAGTCTGAACAGTTGACAACTTTTTCAGAGAATGAAGCATCGGCAACGTCAGCATCATCATGACTCCGACGGCTACTGCCACGTGGCCATCCGTATGCGCCTCTACGGCCATGCGTCCAAACCCGCATGCGCCTCTACGGCCATGCGTCCAAACCCGCATGCACCTCTACGGCCATGCGTCCAAACCCGCATGCGCCTCTACGGCCATGCGTCCAAATCAGCATGCGCCTCAAAAGCCATGCGCCTCAGACTGCTCTTTGATCCCGAAAGACAGAAGGAAAGTCGCCTGCATGCGCCTCAAAAGCCATGCGCCCCAAATGGTTTGTAACTCCTAAAGGTTATGAGCCGCAGCCTCCTCCTACGCCCAATCCAAGGCACAGCCCACCAGATCACTCCTCTCCACCAAATCCGAGATCTTCGAACCATGAGTCGACGACACGTGTCTTTTGACTCAACTCGTCCAAGATTTCAGCAACGAAAAGATTTTCTTCCTGCTACGTGCCGGCTCATCACAGCAGCATGAAGAGTTCTCCCCCTCGATCAGGGTGCAGCATCCATGCACCTCCATCAGCAACCTCCACGTGGCGTTCCCACACCGGCGCATCCTACATGCGCGCATGAGCAGCCAGCCTGCAAAACTATAAATAGAAGGGTCATCTCCTTCACACACACACACAGAGACTCAGAACATAAGACTCACAAAGAATCCACAACAGAGAATCACCAGAGAGGCAGTTCTAGACACTCAACGTCTTACTCCTCTCAGCAAGCTCCAGCACCCAGAGCAATCAACACCTTCAGAGAACCGATAACCGTCGTCAGCCGGTCAACGGAGTCAACGCATTACCACTCGCTCCATTGGCACTAAGGACCCAGCTTAAACAAAAGTGTACTCCTAGGACTACATCTAAGTCCTATATTGTATCACTGTTCTGTTTGTATTAAGATTTCAATCAAAACAATTTTAATGGCAAACACACTGTTGTTTCGGCTCTTTGACACGGCTTTAAAACTCGGACACGACCCCGACTCGATACAGACACCTAGACTCCTAGCCCTATTCCCCCTCTACCCCTAGACCCGAGCACGACATGTCACATGTCGTGTGTCATGTGCACGACTCTGTGACACGCCTGTACGAAACACTGTGTACTCCCCTGCTGCTCGGGGTCGACACAGGACACGACACGGCACGAGACACAAAGAAAATTAATAGAGACATGGGGGCAATGTCACATAACATTCTTCTAAAGTTTTATTGGATTTCGTAGAGTGGTTAGGGTGCAAATCGACGTGCACTGACTCGACCCCACTACACACACACGCAGCAAACACTTTCTGATACAAGTTCTTATTTGAGACACGACACCACGTGGACACATTTCAGGCTATGGGATACATAGCCCTAGACCTAGGTTATCATCTGACACGACCACGACACTTGTGGTTGGACACACGAGTCCCTAGGCTAGTCGACACATGTGCACGATGCTGTCTGTGCACAATTTGATACCCCCTATTTGACCTTGGGATTCGACACTGTTTGGACACATTATGGACACATATATGTAGACACACCTAGGTGGCACCTCTGCACATATGTTCCACACACTATACACCCCTGTTCACACACTCTTGACCCCCCTGCATGTTTGATATGGTGTAGGTTCACATATTCAGGTTTCAGGAATATGTTTCACATATCCAGGTTTCACATATAGGTAGGTGTAGCTTGTGTTTGTTTGGGGCTTGCATATGTAGGTATGTGAGTTTTATAGTGTGTGTATTTGTGTTGGTTGTGAGGATTTGGAATGGCAGTTGTTATTAGATGAGAGTGTGTATGGGCAGGTGAGTGAGTGAGTGCATTAGAGAGTTAAGAGATGAGATGTGAGTAGGTAATTAGCTAAGGATAGGGATTAGCTGAACTTGGCCTTAGGCCATGATTTAATAGCAGTAATAGCAAAGGGTGAGGCCTTAGACTAAGAGTAAGGGTGTTTGTGTGTGTGGTTTCATGAGAGATATGAGCGTATAAAGAGGGAAGTTTAGAATGCTAGTATTAGAGTATTATAATACCAATGTATTGTAATATAGAGGATGGGTTAGCTTGAGAAGTATAATTTAACACATTTTGTGTATAGATACGATCAATAGACAAAGTTTAGCTTCATGAGTATAGGTATGTATATTTCTGTTAAAGGTATTCATCTATGTAAGATATGGGATATAGGGTTTTGTGAGTATATATATATATATATTTTTTTTGTGAGTATATATATATATATATATATATATATATATATATATATATATAAAAATATATATATATATATATATATATATATATATATATATATGAAGTTGAAGGTGTAGTGTCCTTGTATATTTATACATAAGCCTTAGTTATATGGTTAGAGTGTGTTAGTGTGATGTGATGTTGAGGTTAGTATTAGTGGATGGTTAGTGAGAAGGAAGTGTTAGAAGGATAGAAAAGTTGGTAAAGTATAGATAAGGTAAGTTAAGGTAATTAGCTAAGGATAGGGCATGAGTTAAATAGTTTAAGATATAGTTAGAAATTGATTGTCTTGGTTGGTAATGGTTTGGATTAGTGTTCTTAGACTAGTTTTGACCATAGTTGACTATTTTAACCAAAAGTCAACCGAAAGTCAACCTTTAGCCAAGAAGTGACAAGAACGTGACCGGACTTGACTAAAGTTGACCAGTTGACCAAAAGTCAACTGTTAGTCAACATTAATCTAGTTTGACCTAGAGTTGACCAGAGTTGGCCAGTTGACCAAAAGTCAACTATAAGTCAACATTTGACACAGTTTGACTTGGTTTGACTTCATGTGATCTAGTTTGACTTAGTATAACTTAGTTTGACCTAGATTGGCTTAGAAATCATGTAGATTGCATCGTAAACTTTATCTATCTTATTTTAAACACATTATAATCTATACTGCTCTATTTAGGACATTGTGAATCCGGTGCAGACATCTGATATTATACTACTCTTTTCAGAGTGTCAGGCGAGTACATTCTCTGATAGTTCTTTCATTTATTTGTCAATTACTGTACTTCAGTTCTAGTTAGTTCTATTTGATTTTTGTTGCAAACACGTATTGTTATTACTGAATTCATGTATATGACACACATACTTTACTCGTTTTGCCTCTATTATTCGAATCACCATTCGAACTATTCGAACCACCTATTCACATCTATATGTGCTGGTTGGACTTGTATTCGTCTTATGTGTTGGATTATGGATTCATTTGTATTAGATTGGACAGGGAAATACTGATTAGACATGTAGACATATCTCCCTATTCGAATCACCCCTCTGTGAATGATATTCGAACGATAGCCATCCCTCACCTGATCAGTGCGTGGTGTGCCGTATTACCTACAGCCGTTTACATGTCGATCTCGGTATTTTAAAACACACTTGGAGAATTAATTCGAATCATTGTTAGAACATTATGTGAATCATTATTCGTACCACCTTATTCGAATTACCTTATTAGAACAATGATTAGAATCACATTTGACTCATACTGTACTGGAATCAAATTCGACTCTTCTTGTATTAGACTCACATTGGGATTACACTCGACTTACATTGTACTATCTGGACTCATCATGTTACTCTAGTTCAGCTAGATCTTATTTTACAGTCTTTTTTGCCATGCTTCTTCTCTTGTTTAGTTACCTTACTTTTTTTGTACCTTAACTATTTTTCTACACCATTACTCGTATAAACTGCCATATTCATCAATACAACTGTCTATAACTTCTTTATAGTTCTCTGTCATTTACTTGGGATTTCTAGATGAGTTGTGCTCGTTCCTGTCCTGACTGGACCTGTTGAAAATATTATAGATGCTTGTCCTGAGGACATTTGCCCTACTTACCTTGGAGCATGAGATGGCTTAGCTAACTTTGGCCTCGACACTCAGGAGTGATTGGGAGACTAGCTAGTAGACTTGGTTTAGTTTTCATGTTTTAGAACTTGAATTGTAATAACTTGAGATATGAGTTTTTATTTGAGTTTGTTTGAGTTATTATTATTTAGTAGTTGATATTTGTTGTTGTTTGGTCTTTAGTTATAAACTTCTGTGTTAACTTATCGTGCTTAGACTGTGATTGAGATTTCAGTATATCTATACTTGTCCTCCGTTCGGAGTTGAGATTGACAAGTACATTATATAATTGCGTGAGTTGTTGATTAGATAGTAACCTAGGACAGCGTTCTACCGTCGATACTGTGGCGTAGGCTGGACGTACCCACTTCTTGTACCCCTACACTTGGTGCGGGTCGTGACACATTTTTAGTGATGGCCCATGCAAGTCGAGAGTCGCATTAGTGCGATGTCGTGGTAGTACAACGATTAGTTGTACTGCTGCTCGCCTACAATAGGAACTAAGGAATAGGCTTTAGTTGAGAGAGTACTCAATCATAGTTGTAGGTCCTAAAAAAATCAAGTTGCATCAATCAACAAAGTCAAAGAATCAAGATATACATCATTCAAGTAAACTGCACAAATAATGAATTGCGCAGCTCTCAGTTTGCGCATGCCAGACTGCGCATACATTCGATTGCACAAATGCTGACGTGGCAAGAGTCATCATTACTTGACAACCAAATCAGATCTCTGACAACTGACAGCACGGATATCAAGGAGGCTGTTCGTTTATCGCGCCACACAACGCTCGAGGACGGCTGACAGCTGGCAGCGCGATCCATTTCTGCGCAGTCTAATCCTGCGCAAACCAAAGCCTGCGCAAACAAAGTCGGCGTAATCTAAAGTCTGTGCAGTTCAATGTGCACTTTCTATCAACACAACAGATAAAGTACACGTGGCATTCATGCCATCAATTGCTCATTTTGTGGCAACTGCCTATGCACGATCATGCGCATTTCAATCAAATGATGCCATGTATCCCAGATAGTTAACCCATGATCCAGCAACTGCCTGTGCAGTCCAGTGCTGCGCAAACCATCATGCGCAGTCCAGAGTAACTAAAAGTTAGTTATTTCTCAGAACTCTATAAATAGAGTTTCAAGTCTTCATTCAAGGGGATCACGAATCAAAGATCATAAATCAGAGAGTTCAGGAGTTCTTGCCCAAGTGCTGCTGCATTCTTCCGAGGATTTTGCCTTCGACTTCCGAGGCTTTCTGCCTTCAATTTTAGAGTTGTCTTCAACTTCAGAGGCTTCGTCTTCAAAGTTCACATCGTCCAAGGGATAAAGCAATCGTCATCTAGATTGAATTCCTAAAGTTGTACCATTCCCAGAATTCAAATTGTAATCTTTTACAAAGTTTGTATCAATAAAGTTTCATACTTTTGTTTTTTGCAAACAAAATGGCGACTCTGCTGGGGACGACTTTCTTCTCCGATGAGGAAGTGACAACTCAATGTGACACAGCGTCTATCGGAAAGACGCAGAAGACACTGGTTATGAAGATCAACCAGACAGCCTATGAATCCATGATCAACTCCAAGACCACTCCTCATACTGCAACTACTACTGCCACAAGAAAAGTGCGCTCAAAGTGGGTCCCAAAGACTGCTGCGCATTCTGTCAATATAGCCAGCAAGTCTCCTGCGCAATCTGCTAGCAAGTCTGCTGCACAGTTCAGTGCTTCTATTACCAAATCCAGTACACAATCTGTCTCTGCCACTGCTGCGCAGTCTGCTATGGCCAGTGCACAAAAGACTTCATATGCTGCCATGGCTAAGTATAAAACTCCTATGCCTCTGGCGCAATTGGCTGCTAAACTTCCTGCGCAAAATAACATTCCAGCAACCAGAGTGCAACCTAAGCACTCTGTGGCAAGAACTCCTGATGTTCAAACCACAGCTTCTGTAGCCAGAACTCCTGTGCAAAGTATTCCTGCACAATCCAAGAGTGACAGCCTTTTGGCTAAACTCAAAGAAAGAGATCCTACTCCTCTTTCCAAACACTCTATTGTCCCTGCGCAATCCACTGGGGGTGGTCCTTTGGCTATTCCTCTTTCTCTTCAAAACAAAGGAAAAGGCCCGTTGGTCTTTTCTCAAACTTCCTTGTCTCATGACTTGGAAGACAATAGAGGGAAACGCTCTTTAGCTAACCCTTTTTCACAAAACAAAGGAAAAGGCCCTTTGGTCTTTTCTCAATCTTCTTCAGTTTTTACCGAAGAAGATCAATCTGAACGTGCCTCGGCACCAATCAGTACTAGAACTCTTTCAAACAAGGATTCTTGTTTCCTTTATGACAAAAGAACTTGTACTGACCAAAGAGGTAGTCTGCCTACCCCGGTAGCAGAATTCCAGGACCTTCCAACTCTCAAGATTTCCCGTTCCAGACAGGGAAAACTGTTAGTGTCTCAAATAGAAACTCCTGGGGGTGAATTTGCTGATCTCAGAACTTATCTCAACAGACCTACTTCGGTGAAACGCAAACAGCCAATGCCGAAGATCAAACATCATCAGAAACAAATCTCCAAGGTCAAAAATCCCGATACTTATGCCAATAAAGTGAGCACTTCCCTATATACTCAAGGGACTAAACATTTGAAGAATCGGAATCATGTTCCGAATGTTATCAAAGAACAGATCTCTCAGAGTTTTCCTCGTCCTGTTGCTATTCCCGATCTTCGAAAACATCTCAGACAAAAGCGGGATACCATCTCAACACCTCCAGTTCAACCATCAGATCATCACTGCAATCACAAAGTCATCATTCAATGTTGTTGTCAAACAACAAAATGATCTGTCTTCGATCGTTTAACTTTTGCTAAAACTGAACCTATGTCAGATGAAGACGAAGTCTTGTATGCTTCTGTTAACATGACTTCCCGAGACACTGGGGGTAAAAGATGCTCTAAGCATGGTAGACTCCGTAAACCAAGCCAATGGTATTTAGAATTACTCCAAGAATCCTCTGAAGGAGTATTTCGACATACCCGTTCTCAAAGCCGAGATACAATCGGTCAAGGGAATCTTCCTCAAGATTCTTCAGGTTATCTTCCTGTTTCTCATTCAGGAGATGACTCTTTCTCCGACTACGATACATATAGCGAAAGCTCTGAACAGACAGTGTCTTCCACTGTACCAAGAGAAGTGACAGCTTATGTTGTCACTGATGATCCAGATGCTTCAACTTCTGCAAATCAAGAACAGCGAATCGCCGCACTTGAAGACAAGCTAAAAACCATGGCTGAAATGGTTGCTAATATGCATTCTATCATTGTAGCACAACATGCTACACCACCTACCGTACTACCTGTAAATCCTGAAATCATAGCATCATCAGTGCCTGTCAATGCTGGATTGGGGGTAGCACCTACTCAAATACCTCCTGTACAAGTTCAAACTACACCAAGTCAATCAGGAGCTGGGGGTAGTGCTTACAATGCTGTTTCTCCTCCTACTATTCTAACTCAACCTGCTCCTTCTTCGTCATCAAAAGATGCCAACGAAGCTGTCAAACTCTTGCGAACTCAGTTCGAAGCCTTTAAAGAGAAAGACATCTTGCAAAGATTAGGAATCAAGCAGCCCTATCCTGTTGAATGGAAGGAAGTCCCATTCCCACCGAAGTACAAAATCCCAACAATCTTCTTGTTCGATGGCAGTACTTCCCCTAGTCAATTCATCAATCATTTTGAGGCAATGATCGTTCAACTCCAGCCAAATGACGCTCTTCTTACCAGAGTGTTCGTCGGTTGCTTAGCCGGCGTAGCATATGACTGGTATAGAAGTTTGTCCGATGGTTGTATCACTTCCTTTTTAGATCTCAAACAAATCTTCTTGGAACGGTTCTATGAAGGATTCAATGATATGACTATGTCGGCTCTCAATAAAATCAAACAGAAATATAATGAAACTGTTGAGAGCTTTATCGAACGGTTCCGCCGTGAAGCCTTGAAAATGCCTCCTGGGACTCCAGCTGCTGTCACTATTGATACTTGTAAGGCAAATCTATTGCATATTATCAGTATGTGGACGGGATCTACCCAGTTTCAAGATTGGCCTTCATTCATTGTCAACGCCAAAGCTGCAGAAGTAAGTGTCGAGAAGTTCAAATAATTGGGGGTACAAATGTCTAACCCTGATCGGAATGAACACCAGACATCAGGTGGTGGCAATCGCCAGAACAATCGTAAAGCAAAAGAGACTTTAAACATTAATTTGAACAAAAACAAAGAATCTTTGGCTGTCAATGTGGCTCCGCCTACATCTACTCCTACTTCTTCTGCACCTCCACCGAGGAAACCTCGTCCGAAAGTAGAATATTCCTTCGACGAGAATAACACTGCAAGCATCTTTGAGTGTTTACTCAAAAGCAATAAAATTCAACTCCCGGACCCAAAGAAACCTGATGAAGTCGGTAAGACAGATCATCCTAAATATTGTGTCTATCACAGGTTCATTGGACATCTTACTCGAGCATGCTATGTGCTCAAGGGCAAAATTCAGGAGCTTGTCAATGCTGGTGTAGTCACTCTGCAGCAAGATAAGAAGACTGTTACTGCGAACATAGTTTCAGTCCAGTTTGGGGACTTCCCTCCACAAATGGTACAACACGGTGTCATTCCAATCCCTAAAGCTACTCTTGAGATTGAAAATCTCCCACTTCCACCAAATAAAGGTCTTGTTCCCTTGTCTCTTGACAACGGTGAAATTATGTGGATCCATCCCGATCTTGCTCCGGAATTCGAAGTGTCCTCTTCTTCCAAGAAGAAAGCTCGTTCTAAAGGCAAAACCAAAATTTGTAACATGGTGTCTTTTGATCCCATAGTTGACGAAGAGATTCTGTTAGGCACCAGATCAGGGAAAGCCTATTTGAAAGATTATTCTGAAGGTCAAGAGAATCCTGCTTCTTCTTCTGAACCTGCTCCAGTACAACCTGTTTCCACTGAAGAGATCCCTTCTACATCTTCACCAGCTGTAGTGCATATTCCTACCAAGCCGGTGGTTGCTGACAAAGGCAAGCAACAAGTCCGCTTTGATAAGCCCCTGAAGAAGTTATCTCCTATAGGACTTGAAAAGCCATATAACTTTGATATATTGGCTCAACTGGCCAATACACCGGCTAGACTATCAATCTTCGAGCACTTGCGTCTTTCTAAAGAGACTCGAGAAACTCTAAGTGAAGCTCTGATGCAGGCTGAAACTTGCTTAACTCTGCTCAAAAAGTCGGAATCAGAACCAGTCTCTTGCCATCACTGTCATAGTGTTTTGGAGTTGATCCCAAATATTACTTTCACTCAGGATGATATGCTGCTGGAAGATAATAGACATGATCGTCCTCTCTATTATACAGGATATGTTGATTCGATGAAGGTCGATCGTATCCTGATAGATCCAGGGTCTGCACTTAGCATCATGCCAAAGACAATGCTAGATGCGTTGAAGATACCAGTGCATAGTCTTTCGAGCACAATCACTACTATCTTGGGATTTAACCAAGGAAAAAGTGAACCTTTGGGCAAGATCCGCTTAAAACTTCAAATAGGCAATCTTCGCACAAAGGTGACCTTTTATATCATTGACAATCATGGTTGTTCTTACAACGCTCTTCTGGGAAGACCATTCCTCCATGAACACAATGTTGTTCCCTCAACTCTTCATCAATGCTTTAAATACGTCGATGATAAAAAACAAGTTCATAAGGAAGTTGCAGACCTTTATCCTTTCAAGGGCGTTGAAGCGTATTGCAACGATGCTCGTATGTACAAGGAGGAATTTATGAAAGTGGTATTGGCCATGGATACTGAAGAAGATCAAAAAGCAGTGCCCAATGACACTCTCATCATACCTGTCAAAGGGCGTGTTTCTCATCCTCAGTCTTCTAAACCACTAGCTATTCACTTGTCGGTTCAGGAAAAATCAGTTGATGCTGATCAAAATCAAAGGGAGCTCACCTCTTCTGAGCCACTTGTTATTGATTTACATCGTAACAAGGACAAAAAGCAGCTCATTTCTTCTGAGCCACTTGTTGTTGATTTAACTCGCAACAAAGAAAAAAGGGAGCTTACTTCTTCTGAGCCACTTGTTATTGACCTTCGTCGTAACAAGCCTCCTCCACGTTCTTCTTCTCCCTCTCTTGTAATCAATCTGACCAAGCCTGTTAAGGCTAAAGGTCCTGATGTAAATAAAGATGTAAATATCAATGAAAAAGCATCTACTTTCCAGTATACTGATGTTATTTATCATACTAAATATTATTTGGATATGTTAGATAGCTTTCAGTCATTTACAATGGGAGTTGTACAATCTCTTCAAACAGAAGTTTCATGTGAACATCCAAAAGATTCATATCGTATTGTTCCTGCTCGCAAGAAAGGCGAAAGTCCAATACTTTTTAGTAAAAGACCGGAACAAAAATTTAGCTACACGGATGATAGCAAAGTTAACGATACGGGACATCTTCAATTCCGTCGTTACAGTCAACAATCAAAAGATATCGTCCAAAAAATAGGTTACGACTTCAAAAGCGGCCTTAACTATGGTAAGGGTAGACGAACTCCCATTCGTACAGCAGTTCCAAAAGGAAAGCCAGAAATGTATTATAGCAGGACCAAAAGAGGTCTCGGATACGCTTCTCCTCCAATGTTATCCCCAGCAATTTTTGACTCTGATAGTGAAAAACGTTCTAACTCTTCTGATTCCAGATCATGGGATTCTGATACTAGCGTTGGTGAAGTCCATCGTGTAATCGTATCTTCTAATATGGTCTCCGCTGAACTTCCGGAAGGATATGATGAAGATATTGAAGAAAGTCCTGAAACAGATCCTTGGGCTCAACAGATGGATAATCAGTGGGTACTTCGATTTGAACAAAGAGAACCTCCTACCGAAGATCAATTAATTCAAGTTGATGTAGGAGAAAGCGAGTCACCTCGTCCAATCTTTATTAGCAAGAATCTTCCAGAAGCAGATAAGCAAGAGTTGATTCTTCTCATTAAAGAATACATTGACGTCTTTGCTTGGAGTTACGAGGACATGCCAGGTTTAGATCCCAAGATTGCTACTCACAAGCTGAACATTCTTCCTAATGCTAAACCAGTCAAACAGCAACAAAGATGATTCAAGCCTGAAATGATAGACGCAATCGATGATGAAGTCAAGAAGCTCATCGCCTGTGGCTTTATTCGAGAAGAACAACATCCTGATTGGGTAGCCAATGTTGTTCCAGTCCTGAAAAAAACTGGCAAAGTTCGAGTCTGCATCGACTTCAGAGATCTTAATAAAGCATGTCCGAAAGATGAATTTCTTCTTCCTATCACAGACGTCATGATTGACAATACTTGTGGGTTCGAACGAATATCTTTTATGGATGGATTCTCTGGATATAATCAGATCAAAATGAATCCCGAAGATGAAAATCATACATCTTTTCGTACTCCTCGAGGAGTCTATTGCTATACAGTAATGCCATTTGGTCTCAAGAACGCTGGTGCAACTTACCAACGAGCCATGAGTACCATTTTCAGAGAACATCTTCGTAAAACAGTCGAATGCTACGTTGACGATATTGCTGTCAAAAGTCGTCTAAAAGAAGATCATATCCAAGATCTGAGAACAATCTTCAATCTCATGCGTCAACATCAGCTCAAGATGAATCCCACCAAGTCATTTTTGGGTGTCTCTAGTGGCAAATTTCTCGACTTCGTCATTACCTCTAAGGGTATACACGTGGATCCCGAGAAGATCAAAGCCATTCAAGAGATGCGTCCTCCACGCAACCTAAAAGAGCTACGAGGATTCCAAGATGACTTGCGTACATCAGGCGATTCATTTCGAACTTGTCTGGACGCTGTAGACCATTCACTCAACTAATGAAGAAGGGTGTATCTTTTATTTGGACTGAAGAATGTCAACAAGCATTCGACGACATCAAACGATATCTTATGAACCCACCTGTTTTGGTGCCACCAATCTCGGGCATTCCATTCTTAATGTATGTCCATGCTATGGATCATTCATTGGGTGCTTTACTTGCCCAAAAGAACAAAGAAGGTCATGAACAGGCTATCTATTACCTCAGTCGTACTATGATCGGTGCTGAACACCGTTATAGTCCGGTTGAAAAAGAATGCCTAGCCCTTATGTTTGCCGTTCAAAAGATGAGGCATTACATCATTGGTCAAACCATTCATGTCATATTCCGAGTCAATCCTCTTCGGGTACTGATGAAGAAGCCTAGCACACTCAACTCTCGGCTTGCTACATGGGCCATCCTTTTAGCTCAATATGACATGGTGTATGTCCCTCAAAAGTCTGTTAAAGGTCAAGCATTAGCAGATTTCTTGGCGGCTCATCCTGTACCAGAAACATCCAAGCTTTATGATGAAATTCCAGACGAGACGTTAGAAGTCAACTTGATTTCTGAAGAATTTCCAACTTGGCGTCTATTCTTTGACGGAGCATCTAGAATTGGACCCAACGGGGCTATTGTAGCAGGAGTTGGAGTTATTCTCGTTTCTCCAGACGGATTAACTATCCAAAGAGCTTACTCTCTAGACGAATCCTGTTCCAATAATGTAGCAGAGTATAATGCTCTACTCATTGGTCTTCAATTAGCCAAGCAATTGAACGTCGAGTATCTCGAAGTTTATGGCGATTCTAAGTTGGTTGTTAACCAGGTTAGAGGAACTTATGAAGTTCGTCATCAAGATCTGGTACCTTACTTTGAGGCAGCAATCAACATGGCTATATCGTTCAAAGCTTTCTTTATTGAATATGTACGCCGAGCTTGGAATACTGAAGCAGATGTCTTAGCCAATCTTACAGCAGTCTTAGCTGTCCCCATCCGAAGACAACAAGTGGTGGTTATTTCTAATCGAGAATTGTTTTGTGTAGAAAATAATCGTAACATTGAGTTCAGTAATTTTGCTGAAATTAATGTTATCAATGAAGATTGGAGAACTCCTTTCATCGACTTCGTGGTTCACGACGTACTCTCCGAAGATCCTAAGGAGGCTACAAGTATCCGACGACGATCTCTACAATTTTATTACAATCAAACCACTATGACTCTCTATCGACGGACTTATGACGGTCTTCTTCTACGCTGTTTAGCTGGTGATGAAGCAAAACAGGTATTATGTGAAGCTCACGATGGTGTCTGTGGAGCACATCAGCCCGGCCCTAAGCTGCAGGATCGTATTCGAAGAATGGGGTACTACTGGCCCTCTATGGTATCAGATGCCATCGAATATGCAAGGAAATGTCGAGCCTGTCAAATCCATGCAGACTTCATTCATCAACCTGCAAAATTTCTACATCCGACAGCTGCTTCCTGGCCTTTCGAAGCTTGGGGTATGGATGTCATAGGTCCTATTAATCCTCCTTCTTCTAGAGGACATCGGTTCATCTTAGCAATAACAGATTACTTTTCTAAGTGGGCTGAAGCTATACCCTTGGCTGAAGTCAAGACCAGTAGTGTTATCAACTTCGTCAAGCATCATGTCATTTATCGATTTAGTGTCCCTCGACGAATTATTCATGATAACGGACCGCAATTCATCAGCCAAAAATTTACCCGATTCTGTGATGATCACCGGATTGATAATGTCGCTTCGACTGCCTACAATCCTGCTGTTAACGGTTTAGCCGAAGCTTTTAACAAAACCATTATCAAGCTTCTCAAAAAGTTTGTGTCTACTAACAAACGGAATTGGAGTGAAAAGCTTGGCGAATGTTTATGGGCCTACCGAACTACGGTCCGCAATCCTACGGGTTTTACACCTTTCTCTCTGGTATATGGCTGTGAAGCTGTTCTTCCATTGGAACTTCAAATTCCTTCTTTAAGGATTGCCATTGCTAACGAGCTCACTACAGAGAATAATGACCTTCTTCGACTTCAAGAATTGGAGGCACTTGATGAAAAACGATTAATGGCTCAGCAACATATTGAGCTATATCAAGCTCGTATCTCGAAGACTTTCAATCGTAAAGTGAAGGTCAGAGCCTTTCAGCAAGGAGAACTTGTTTTAACGGTCAGACGTCCTATGACTATGACGCATATGAGCAAAGGCAAGTTCGACGCAAAGTGGGAAGGTCCATACGTTGTGAGTAAAGTCTTCTCAAATGGAGCATATCAACTCTCAGAACTGGATGGACGAATTCCAATGATGCCTATTAATGGCAAGTTCCTTAAAAAATATTATGTATAAATATAAATGTTTGTAAATCATCAGACAAGTTCATGTTTGTAAATAAAATTTTATTCAATCATGAATGATAGTACATGATATTAAGGAAGATCACTATCATTTTTCTCTACATTTGGACGCGGACCACTACCATCTTTTTCAAAAACACGGTCAGCAAAAGTGCCGAAAACTTCTTTGCTGGAACCCACAAGGAACTTGCAGGCAGCCATCCTCATGGCTTCTTCTTCTTCAGTCCTTCCTGGTTCAAGCAGAAAGTCCAGGATGTCTCTCGGTGGCTTGGGTGCAGACGAACCTTCGCCTACTTCTGCTTCCTTTGGCTGAATTGGATCGACAGGACGTTCTTTAACTTCTTCTTCGACCTTTGGAGCGAGCTCAGTTTTCTTGGGTGCGTCTTCAGACGACATTTTTATGTTGAAAAGTGAAAGTGCTCGTTCCTGTCAGATTTCTGTTCTATTTATATGCAGAGATTTCTCAAACAACGAAACAACACATTCATTCGACGGTCCATCCGTTCATTTAATTCACTTGACGGTTCGTCCGTTCATTTAATTCACTCAACGGTTCATCCGTTCATTTAATTCACTTGACGGTTCATCCGTTCATTACATTCATTTGACGGTTCGTCCGTTCATTTAATTCACTCGACGGTTGATCCGTTCATTTAATTCGACGATTCATCCGATGGTTCGTCCGTTCATCACATTCATCTTTCCTAGCCCAGCTGTTCCATAGCATTCTTTCACCCAATGCATAGAACTTCTACGTTGATAGCACCTCTGAGTTGTTCTATGTATCCTCATTCGAGTTCACTCCTACCATATCCATATCACCTCTGAGTAGGAAAGCTCTACCATCAACCTTATATTTACCACGTCCATACCACCTCTGAGTAAATATGATGGTTCCCTCTCTCAACTTATTATCCGTACCTAAAACCAAGGTACGCCAAGGATGATAAGTCCACATAAAATCCCCAGCGGAAGTACCCAAACCTATCACGTCCATGCTACCAATGATTGGATTGCCACACCTAAACAAATCTACTTTCCATGCTTCTTATTCAAAGTGTTCCAAATTTACAATTTGGAAACTTTGAAGGGGGTCCTGTAGAAGCATGAAAAATATTGCTTTTAGTCCCACATCGGAAAGGAGAAGAAGAAAGGGCTCACTCCATTCTATAAATAGAGCCCTCTTACCTCCTTTGAAAAGGGCACCAACTTCTCTTCCCTCCTTCCAAACTTGGACTCTTCCTATTACGCACCTTCGGGTGCTAAGTAGAAGAAGTCTAGGGCAGCGCGGGCTCATCGGGCTCAGTCAGCTGTCCCAACCTCTGACCATCAAGAGCGTCCCGCTAAGCGGGCCTCTGATGGAAAGTTGTACAGAGCCGCCTGCATCCAGCCCCCGGCGGCAAACGGACAGAGTGGTTCTCAAGAGTCTCCCAACAAAGATTGAGGGCAAGTGTTTCTATTAGCCCCCACATCAGGGAGAAAACATGATACCTACGCACTCGTGTGTTCGGGATACCCGGGCCCACAAAGCGAATGCACGGGCAGATCGAGACATTCCTCATGCGAGTCATGAGACGTCCTTCATGCGGCTCGGTCATGAGACATTCCTCATGCGGCTCGGTCATGAGACGTCCTTTATGCGGCTCGGTCATGAGACATTCCTCATGCGGCTCGGTCATGAGACGTTCTTCATGCGGCTCGGTCATAAGACATTCCTCATGCGGCTCGGTCATGAGACGTCCTTCATGCGGCTCAGTCATGAGACATTCTTCATGCGGCACAGAACCCAGGAAGCTTCATGCGACTCAAAATCAGACGAGCTTCATGCGGCTCAAGAGTATCATGCGGCTCAAAAGTCACCAACATGGACATGCGGCTCAACGCACATAGGCAGCTCGAGTAAACTCCATGCGGCCCAGAGAGAGAGGCCACGTGGTCTTCAAAAACAGCTGTGCCCAACGTGTGGACGCATTTAATGCTCTGACGGCTGACAGACCTGACAAGTGACAGACCTGACATAAAGTTGTCATAATGACTGACACGAAAAGCAGTACTTCGGGAATAAGGAAAATCTTCAAAGTGGCACTGTCTACCAAAGTTTTGAGGCGAGCTTATGCGGCCAAGAATAAACGAGTTCCTGCGGCTCAATACAACGCTAGCTTATGCGGCTCGTAGAGATTATGCACATGCGGCTCATTGAGAGTTCATCCCCTGCGGCTCAATAAAGTACTGTCCCATGCGGCTCATGAAGATTATCTCCCTGCGGTTCAAGTCTTGCCTATCCCATGCGGCTCTGGCAGGACCCACAATTAAAACACGTGACATCGGATCAATCAAGAATTTAACCAAATCTCAACAAATATATTTGACATCATCATCATAATTACTGAGATCAAGGCATATCATTTATCATCAAGCCAATGGGACACGTGGCGAGCAATCGGACATTGGCATAATCAATCATGAAGATTTAAAGCAGTTAGCATTAATTGCTCACAAGATACGGTGCTATCCGCATTAATGGCCTAGATTTATTGTAATCAGGATCAAGGGTTCAGATAGAATGAAGGAGCGCCGACATTCCAAAACAGATAATCATTAGCAAACCCTAATGATCACCTCCCACTCTTATAAATAGCCAGCATCATTCCCTTGTAAAAAAAAGAAAAAGAGAGAAAAAAGGTCGGCAACAAAAGAATAAAAAAAAAGAAGAAGAGAGAGATATACACAGAGAGAGCTCCCCCTTTTCTTGATACTCACAGAGAGAGAGAAGCCAGGAGAGCAACCCGAGGAGAGTAAGAAGAGCCTTTCTTCGTCAACGCCGAGCAGATCTTCCCCGAGCCAAGGCTGCATACCGATCGTCCAAGGAGTAAGGCAGAGCGGCCGTCGCTTTCCCGAGCCTCTATCGTCATCCCCCAGAATCAAAAATAAACAATCGTACTTAGTCTGCTGTACCTAGGTTTTTGTCCCTAGGCTTTCTTTGTACGAGCGAGTTTGTATTGTGAGTCTAAGTTCAGTCCTCCGATAATTGTTCTGTTCTTTTACAATCAATGGCAAACACGATGGCGACTCTGCTGGGGACTAACTTCTCCACGGCTGAGGAGTTGGTGACGCAATCGGATGCAGCCAAACTTGGCTCCACACAACAGAAGATGGTCGTCCGCTTCGACCAACAGGCGTTCGAAGAGATGCTCTCTGAAGGCAGCGCTGGCCCGGTCCAGAAACGCACCCGCACCACGAAGGCTCGTAAAGAGTGGAGGCCAAAGTCATTTGCTCCTCCCCAAGCCCTCGATGGGATACCCTCGGTCGCTCAAAACGGCGAGAAAAATTCTCCTGCGGCCCCATTTCAGATCGCAGATACCTCTGCTGTCTCCAAGTCCGGCAGAAGAAAACTCTATGATGCTGGACTTGCAGGGGCAAAGTGGGTCTCTGCTCAACCTGAACCGCAGAGAGGTATTAGCCGCAGAAAGAAAATCCATGCGGCCACAACCGTCAACCACATGAAGAAAACTCATGCGGCCACTTCTGTCAGCCGCATAACTTATGCAGCTACAGTTCCCAACCGCATGGATGAGATTCATGCGGCTAGTAAAGTCAACCGCTTACAGAAAACCCATGCGGCCACAGATGCCAACCGCATGCGGACAGCCTGCACGGCCGTGACTCCTAACCGCATAAGAACTTGTCCCACAACAGAAGACAGTCGCATGCAGATAGCCTGCACGACACCCAACAATAGCCGCATAGCGTCTCTACCGCGCTTCTCTCGATCAGTTTTCGACCGACTCTCATGCGGTCCTAACTCTGATCACTTTCTGGATGAAAATCCAGACTCTGTGATACCTAATGTGGACTCTTCCTATTACGCACCCACAAGTGCTAAAAAGAAAAAGTCTAGGGCAGCGCGGGCTCATCAAGTCCAGACAGCTGCCCCAACCTCTGACTATCGGGGCGTCCCGCTGAGTATCACGCGGGCCTCTGACGGGAAGTTGTATAAAACCACTCGAGTCCAGCCCCCGGCGGCAAACGGGCAAAGTGGTTCCTCTGACCTGCGTGAAGCTATCCTCCACAAACGCAAGGAAAGAGAAGGAGCCTCAGCGTGCAGAGAGTCCTCACAGGGACGTCACTGCACCCAGATTATCGTCAACTGCTGTTGCAACAACACGGCAGTAACGGAAGACCGGCCATCCGTCTTCCAAAGATTACAACATCCGAGCTCGGAAGACGAGGCACCTCCCGTTGCCTCCTGCAATTCCGTGCGGAAAGTCCCCGTGAAGGGGAGAGGAAAGAAGACAAGTATCTCCAGTCTAAAGATATCGGCCACTACAGCTAAGAAATTGTCGGCTAAACGGTTGCCATCCACTGGAGTATACCAACACACCCGTTCGAAGACAAAATCTGCTGCAACAGGAGGCTCATCGTCCCCGACCCTGGGGATCGTAGGAGCTGGAGGTAGTACTCCTCCGAACATCCACAATAATCCAATGTTTCAAGGAGACGAACCCCGAGAAATAACCCTCCCATCGGGTACAACAGATGCTGATGTCCCCGAGGACATCCATGATTCTCTAGACGAAGCAAGCTCCGAAGCTGGGAATAGTGTTCCTTCCGAGTCCGAACCTGAAGAGAACATCCCCACATATCCAGATGATTTCTCGACGCGTGGGTACGACTCGGAGGGTACATCCTCCACCACTCCCTCCGTCACTCCTCATGTGAAGACGGTATTCATGACAGACAACAATCAAGGCGGTTCCAGCGATCGCCAGCGCATTGACACGTTGGAGGCCATATTGCATGCCTTGGTTAAGTCTGTAGACGAAATCAAAGCGGCACTGCCTACTCTGCAGGGAGTGACACCTGGCCAGACAAGCACGGGTCCCGCGAACAACATAGATTCAAATTCAGCGGCACCAAACCCGGGCAATAATGCTCCCGAGATAACGGCCCCTACCGCGACAGATGAGGCCCGAGAAGTAAGGATAGAGGTTCAGGAGCTTCGAGCGATGTTCCACGCCCGAGAAAATTCTCAAGACCTCAGAATACGGCAACCATACCCAGCTGAATGGAGGGATGTGCCCTTTTCCCCAAGATATAAGCCGTTCAATATCAATCCATAAGATGGTAAGACTTCAGCAAGTCGGTACATCACTTACTTTGAGGTCACTACCGACCATCTGCCCCATGATGACGCCATCCTCACACGGTTATTCATTGGGGCACTGGAAGGAGTCGCCTTCGATTGGTACCGCAACCTGCCAGATAATTGCATCCACTCCTTCGCTGGCTTCAAGCGCTTGTTCTTGGAGAGGTTCTATGAGGTAGGGCAGGACGTCACGATGTCTACCCTCATGGACGTCGTCCAAGGAGAGAAAGAGCTGACAAGGAATTACATTGAGCGGTTTCGTCAAACCGCAATGAAGTTACCATCTGGCAACCCGGACTCTTCCTTGATTGAAATTTGCCAAAAGAGACTACTCCCAACAATTAGTCTCTGGATGGGCGAAAGTCAATTCAAGGACTGGAAGGCCTTTATCATCAGCGCTACAAGTGCCGAGGAACGATTGAAGAAAGCTCGCCAACTGGGGTTGCATATCTCAGAGGGAGAGAACAAGGGGAAGCGTCCCAACGCCAGCAACGACAATGGGGGTAGCCCCTCCAACAACCGGGACAACAAAGACAAGCAGGCCATGGTGACCGATACAGCCCAGAAGACCGAGCCACAGCCAGCAGACAAACAATGGCCCCAAATCACTTATTCTTTCGAAGACGGCCACGTCAAGCCTATCTTGGACATGCTTATACAAGGAGATAGAATTCAGCTACCTCCACCAAGGCGGGAACCTCGGCAGGCTGATTTGGAAAATCCGAAGTTCTGCCATTACCACCGCTACGTCCACCATGCTACACACGACTGCTACCAACTGAAACGGTATATCCAGAACCTCATCGATTCGAACGCTCTGGCTATCGACTTTGAGGAGGTAACCGTAGCAACCAACATGGTGTCCGTACAATTCGGCAATTTTCCTCCAACAGAGACTCAAGACGGTGTCATATCCATCCCTCTGGCAACGATGGAAATCACTAATCTTCCGCCTGCCCGTGATCAAACTCCCGGCCTAGTACCCCTCACCACATCACGAGGAGAAATCATGTGGGTCCATCCGGACCTAGTCCACGAGGTGACTCAGCCCACTTTACCTTCTAAAAAGAAAAGTGGAAAGGTCAGATCATGCCGCACCGCCTCGGCAGAGGAGGAGGAAGTCTCAGCCGTCACTACTCGATCTGGAGCACAAGCCCAACCAGTGGCCGAGGATCCGACTAATGATCAGCAGCCCACAAACGCTGATACTCCGGGACCGGCTCAGCCTTCGACGACCGACAAACCCAGGCCGAAAGAGACCCGTTTCGACAAATCCCTCCGAAAGGAGATACCTCAGGGGCTGGAAAGACCCTACAACTTCGACATCTTGGCCCAATTGGCCAATACACCGGCCAAATTATCTTTATATGAACTCCTGAGGCTCTCGAAGGATGTCCGCACGGCTCTAAGTGAGGCGCTCCAAAATGCCGACGCATACTTGGCTCAGGTCAACCTCACGGAAGATAATCAGCCTACAGATCTCCAAGATAGTGCATGTACAGGTGCAATGCCCAATATCGTCTTCTCTCCGTAGGATATGCTCATCAAAACTAACCTGCACGATCGCCCATTGTACTACACTGGATACATCGGCGACGTAAAGGTGGACCGAATGCACATTGATCCTGGGTCCTCCATAAGCATCATTCTGAAGGGTCTGCTACATCATCTTCGCATTCCAATGCATCGCCTGACGCCTACAAGCACCGCCATTAGCGGTTTTAATTCGGGCAGGAGCTACCCAATAGGGAAGATTCGCTTGAAATGTCAGATTGGCGATCTCCAATCAGAAGTCACCTGCTACGTCATAGATGCCGACACTTCTTACAACATCCTCTTGGGGCGCCCATGGATACACGATTATATGATTGTGCCTTCCACGCTACACCAGTGCTTCAAATATGTCGACAAACACGGCTTCATGAAGACAGAGTTTGCTGACATCGATCCCTTCAAAGGGGTCGAATCTTACTACTCGGACTCCTGTTTATACAAAAAGTCGAAGAGGCACCTGGATGAAGGAGACGCACAAGCTCATACTGAGACAGCCACAGGATCAGAAGGACCCCTGATGATCCACCTCCAAGCTCACAAACCGGGCAAGTCTGCACCTCTCACCGCCACTCTGCGGAAGGACGCAATCAGCCTCTCGGCGCAAGAGGAGCAGATGACAATCCGGCTGCCGAGATTCGACCAAGTGCCGAGACCCACAACGGAGCCACTAACAATCAGATTACCAAGAGTCAGTCAACCACAAACAGGGAGGCTCAACCCCTCGGACAGGCCATTGATAATACGCCTTCCCAAGAAAGGTTGTCGCCTCGATGCAAGGTCTGACACTTCCAGCGAACAAGCCACTCCTCGCTCTACATCGAATGCCAAACTGGGGGTCGCCAGTCTGCCAACTACCCCACGCTCAACTCCATCAACTGAACCACTGATAATCAAGTTGCCCAAGTCATCCTCTCAGTCTGCATTTACACAGGGGGTGGTCGAAGAAGAGTCGGAGCTGGCCAAGTATGTGGCTGCTCACACTGAGACTTGCTCATGTTGTCCATCAACGGCAACTTCCTGAAGAAGTATTACATCCGAAACGACATCCAAAAAAAAAAAACCTGATGATTGTGTTATGTACCCTTGCCTCCAAATTTTCTAGATTGGTGAGTTATGTACCCCCCGGTACCGCTGAACTCACATCTACTCCAAATTACCTAGTCATCTACCCGCTGGTACCACTGAACTCACATCCACCACATTTCAAATTATCGAGTCACGTACCCACTGGTACCGCTGAACTCACACTCTCCATTCTCCAGATTCCTGAGTCATGTACCCTCTTGTGCCGCTGAACTCACATCCACAATATCCCAGATTATCGAGTCATGTGCCCGCTGGTGCCACTGAACTCACACTTTCACAATATTGAGTCATGTGCCCGTTGGTGCCTCTGAACTCACATCCCGGTCACTCTTTCAGATAGTAAGTCATGTATGATCGTACCTCTGAACTTTCTTCCTGGAAGAGATCCTCCCTCATGATTCGATACCCGCACTTCCAGTGCACCAAAAAGGGTAAGCGATCCACAAATTTCCAAAACGGCAATGTCCTCATTACCTCTGAGTCGTTTCACTTCCGCCAAAAACAAATCACCCCCTACATAGAACTTCCATGTCCTCATTACCTCTGAGTCGTTCTAGGTACCCCTCTTCATTGAGCCCACTCCTGCCATGTCCTCATTACCTCTGAGTAGGAAGGCTCCGTAGAAGAAACCTTCATACTTGTCATGTCCTCATTACCTCTGAGTGAGTATGTCGATTCTCTTTCAACCTATTATCTGTACCCACGACCGGAGTACGACAAGGATAATAGGTCCACAAATGTCCTCTGTTGACCACAAATATCCCCCATGGAGTCCTCTCCTGCCATGTCCTCTTTACCTCTGAGTAGGAAGACTCCACGGTAAAACCTTCGTACTTGCCATGTCCTCATTACCTCTGAGTAAGTATGTTGGTTTCCCTTTCATCCTATTATCCGTATCCTGAACCAGGTTATGCCAAGGATAATAGGCCCACAAATATCCTCCGCTGAGTCCACTCCTGCCATGTCCTCATTACCTCTGAGCAGGAAGATTCCACGGTAAAACCCTCATACTTGCCATGTCCTCATTACCTCTGAGTAAGTATGTTGGTTCCCTTTCATCCTATTATCCGTATCCTAAGCCAGGGTATGCCAAGGATAATAGGCCCACAAATGTCCTCTGTTGACCACAAATGTCCTCTGTTGACTATAAATGTCCTCTGATGGCCACAAATGTCCTCAGTCGACCACAGATGCTGTACGGGGTCTCCAGTACACGACCATCCCTTCCCTATCATGCCTAGGAGCCCAGTTGCTCCCTAGCATTCTCTCGAATACCAAAAACTTCTATAGATGTCTTATCGCGAAGTTGTTCTAGGTATTCCTCTCCGAAACTTGTTACTCGTACCTAAAACCAAGGTACGCCCAGGGTAACAGGTCCACAAATAATCCCCCAGCAGGTCCAATTCCACAAACACCACAAGTTCAAGAAAGAGAAAATGAGTTGAAACATGCTCATTTATTCAAAATTCAAAGTACTACATCATCTGGGATCACACCCCTTGACAAAAAGAAAAGAAAAACAGTGAAAGAAAACAGAAAACTGTTTACTGCTCCATGGCATTCTTTCGCCCGATACCAAGAACCTTCATATCCGCCTTACCGCGGAGTTGTCCTAGGTATCCCTATCAAACTTATTATCCGTACCTAAAACCAAGGTATGCCAAGGATAATAGGCCCACAAATGTCCTCTGCTGACCACAAATGCCGTACTAGGCCCCTTAGTACATCCACATCTTTCCTAGCCCAGCTGTTCCATAGCATTCTTTCACCCAATGCATAGAACTTCTACGTTGATAGCACCTCTGAGTTGTTCTATGTATCCTCATTCGAGTTCACTCCTACCATGTCCATATCACCTCTGAGTAGGAAAGCTCTACCATCAACCTTATATTTACCACGTCCATACCACCTCTGAGTAAATATGATGGTTCCCTCTCTCAACTTATTATCCGTACCTAAAACCAAGGTACGCCAAGGATGATAAGTCCACATAAAATCCCCAGCGGAAGTACCCAAACCTATCACGTCCATGCTACTAATGATTGGATTGCCACACCTAAACAAATCTACTTTCCATGCTTCTTATTCAAAGTGTTCCAAATTTACAATTTGGAAACTTTGAAGGGGGTCCTGTAGAAGCATGAAAAATATTACTTTTAGTCCCACATCGGAAAGGAGAAGAAAAAAGGGCTCACTCTATTCTATAAATAGAGCCCTCTTATCTCCTTTGAAAAGGGCACCAACTTCTCTTCCCTCCTTCCAAACTTGGACTCTTCCTATTACGCACCTTCGGGTGCTAAGTAGAAGAAGTCTAGGGCAGCGCGGGCTCATCGGGCTCAGTCAGCTGTCCCAACCTCTGACCATCAAGAGCGTCCCGCTAAGCGGGCCTCTGATGGAAAGTTGTATAGAACCGCCTGCATCCAGCCCCCGGCGGCAAACGGACAGAGTGGTTCTCAAGAGTCTCCCAACAAAGATTGAGGGCAAGTGTTTCTATTAGCCCCCACATCAGGGAGAAAACATGATACCTACGCACTCGTGTGTTCGGGATACCCGGGCCCACAAAGCGAATGCACGGGCAGATCGAGACATTCCTCATGCGAGTCATGAGACGTCCTTCATGCAGCTCGGTCATGAGACATTCCTCATGCGGCTCGGTCATGAGACGTCCTTTATGCGGCTCGGTCATGAGACATTCCTCATGCGGCTCGGTCATGAGACGTTCTTCATGCGGCTCGGTCATAAGACATTCCTCATGCGGCTCGGTCATGAGACGTCCTTCATGCGGCTCAGTCATGAGACATTCTTCATGCGGCACAGAACCCAGGAAGCTTCATGCGACTTCAAATCAGACGAGCTTCATGCGGCTCAAGAGTATCATGCGGCTCAAAAGTCACCAACATGGACATGCGGCTCAACGCACATAGGCACATCGAGTAAACTCCATACGGCCCAGAGAGAGAGGCCACATGGTCTTCAAAAACAGCTGTGCCCAACGTGTGGACGCATTTAATGCTCTGACGGCTGACAGACCTAACAAGTGACAGACCTGACATAAAGTTATCATAATGACTGACACGAAAAGCAGTACTTCGGGAATAAGGAAAATCTTTAAAGTGGCACTGTCTACCAAAGTTTTGAGGCGAGCTTATGCGGCCAAGAATAAACGAGTTCCTGCGGCTCAATACAACGCTAGCTTATGCGGCTCGTAGAGATTATGCACATGCGGCTCATTGAGAGTTCATCCCCTGCGGCTCAATAAAGCACTGTCCCATGCGGCTCATGAAGATTATCTCCCTGCGGTTCAAGTCTTGCCTATCCCATGCGGCTCTGGCAGGACCCACAATTAAAACACGTGGCATCGGATCAATCAAGAATTTAACCAAATCTCAACAAATATATTTGACATCATCATCATAATTACTGAGATCAAGGCATATCATTTATCATCAAGCCAATGGGACATGTGGCGAGCAATCGGACATTGGCATAATCAATCATGAAGATTTAAAGCAGTTAGCATTAATTGCTCACAAGATACGGTGCTATCCGCATTAATGGCCTAGATTTATTGTAATCAGGATCAAGGGTTCAGATAGAATGAAGGAGCACCGACATTCTAAAACAGATAATCATTAGCAAACCCTAATGATCACCCCCCACTCTTATAAATAGCCAGCATCATTCCCTTGTAAAAAAAAAGAAAAAGAGAGAGAAAAAAGGTCGGCAACAAAAGAATAAAAAAAGAAGAAGAGAGAGATATACACAGAGAGAGCTCCCCCTTTTCTTGATACTTACAGAGAGAGAGAAGCCAGGAGAGCAACCCGAGGAGAGTAAGAAGAGCCTTTCTTCGTCAACGCCGAGCAGATCTTCCCCGAGCCAAGGCTGCATACCGATCGTCCAAGGAGTAAGGCAAAGCGGCCGTCGCTTTCCCGAGCCTCTATCGTCACCCCCCAGAATAAAAAATAAACAATCGTACTTAGTCTGCTGTACCTAGGTTTTCGTCCCTAGGCTTTCTTTGTACGAGCGAGTTTGTATTGTGAGTCTAAGTTCAGTCCTCCGATAATTGTTCTGTTCTTTTACAATCAATGGCAAACAGAGGCAGGTAATTGCATTTCCTACATGGAACTGATCATATCCAAACTGTCGAGCAAATCGGCTGGGAAGATATGGTTCTAAATAGCATTCCTCTTCGAACCGGTAAACCAGATAAGACGGTCGAATCGTCTTTAACTATTCAAAGGCTGCACGGGTTAGAGGCTGCATCTTTGAATCTACCGTATTTGCTGGCATCTGATCATATCCAGCAGAGAGGGGAGCACAACAAAAGTTCCATCCTCTATTCAGATTTAAAATATATCTACACTCGCTCAAAAAAGTGTATTTCCATTTTCCCTGAGAATACCTTCGGAGAAAACTGCCATCAACCGGTCCCATGCCGGGGTCCATTAAGGTAGGATAGTGAAGAAGCAACCATCCAAATAAATATGTGTATGGCAGTTCTAGGCGAGGGAACTCTTTTTCTTCTTTTGCCTTCAGCATCAGGTCGACATATAAACGAAGATTGGCATTTAGTTTGCAAGTCATTGCTGATAACAAGTCCACCTTATAGCCGAAGACTAACTTGACAGCAGCAAAAAGAACGCCGCGGTGAAAGCGATCCACAGCACTGGATCCGGGAACCACAAACCGTCGAAGCCAGTATGTCAGAAACCCTGCCAGTTGGGCTTCTTCTGACATGGGTCTATAGCCCATTCTCAAGTAACTCTCCAGAGTGTCCCATGTCTTCAAAGGAGGATACTCATGATCATCTTTCACTTGTTTATCAAAGTTACCACTCTGTTCCATCAGCTTTATAACTTCTGCATTGCTCAAAGGTTTGAAGAAGTTAGGATAACATTTGTCATTCTCCTTGGTCTTCTTCTCTTCTATATGGTTAAGGAACATATATGGTAACCACTTCGAAGAATAACAAGTATTGGCGGTAGAACTCTTATAAAACAAAGAGCAGATCTTGTAGTGGCATAGCAGTTCCTCAAACACTGCCACCATCGCTGCATTCTCTCTTCTAAGTTTGTCCAGCTCATCATTAGTCGGTACAAACTCTTCATATGGTGCATCTGCCATCGGCAAGTACGAGATATATTTTATCTCGTGGAGTGCAAAGCCAATTTCTCCACCCGGGGTCATAAAAGTTCCCGTTCTATAGTTGTACCTTTCGGCCAAGGCCAAGAACATGTGTGGATTCGGTACAAAACCATAAACAGTGGCGTGCACTGCTTGGTACAGATTGATCTGTCGAAGTTTGTCTTCAAATGTTGACAGAATCCAGTTGGCAATACAGCTCCATCTTCTATAATCTGGATTCACCAATCCAGTTAATCTGATATCTTGTTCAGGGTATTTCCCTTCAGCCTTCGCAAATTCATTTGCAAATATCGACCTTCTGACAGACATCAACATAGAGGAGTTCTTTGGAGGAATGCAACCTGGTCTCAAGCCCCTCAATAAAATGCTGTATCGATCAGAAGAGCTGTAGAACATATCTTTCTTATTTGGCCCCTTCTTTACAAATTTTTTTCCTGCACGGGCGTCTTGGAAGAGAGTGATATTCCATTCCATTTTCCTTGGATAGCTCGCATGAGCATACCATGATAAAGGGAGGCAACGGGCAATATCTGGTATGAAGAAAGATTTATTTTCCTGATGAACTATTCTTTCTTCCATTCTAGGCCTTGGTTGCGAGCTTTTCTCAAACGCCTTACCGAACAAGAACAGAGGTTTCGTATGAATGACAGCATCTGCTGTTTCCAAGGGCTGTCTATTCATTAAACACAGAAGCGTCTCATTATCTTGAGATACCAGGATTGTCTGACGGGTGACCGGTAGATCATATTGGGGATAATAAACGTGGAAGAGATCCTCTTTATACTCAGACTCTGAGAGGGTTCCCACAAAATGTTCATAATCTGGATCTTCTCTGATCTCAACTGCATCAAAAACAGATAAAGATCAGTATAAGTCAAAGACTCTGTTTTCAGAATTACACAAAACATTAGAGTGCACAATCCTCAGATTGCGCTGACATAGCTTGCGCAAATGTTAGATTGCGTTGGCTCAGGTCATGCAAACATCAAATTGCGTATCACATCAGGATGCGCAAAGCAACAGTTTGCGCTGACTTCCTGCGCAAATCAATCGATTGCGCTGACTTCCTGTCAGCACAATTGTGCAGGAATGTAGCCTTCATAAAAATGAAGACTGACTATTGATGCAACCAAAACCCTAAAAAGGGTGGCGCAATATGAACTCATCTCTAAAAAGAGATGAGTTTCGAAGATCAAAAGAAGTCGAATCACCCTAAAAAGTTTTTTTTCGATCGGTTGAACAACCTCTCAGAGTAGGGTGCACAGATTCGTGGCGAGATGCTCGTCGTGCAACTCTATCTGATGGCTCGGCCGGAGCCTTGCCCTTGTCGACGGTGGTGGAGGAGCGTCGAGGAGCCATTGGTCGTCGGAGAAGAGGGTTGAGAACGAAGAGCTCGAAGTCTTTCTTTCTCAAAAATACGAGTGCAAGTAAAAACATTTCTAAGTTTGAAGAGACTATTTATAGTCTTCAAAATATGAAACGGCTACCTCTGATTGTGCCTGAAATTGAGGCTATTCGATTGCGCAGACAGCTCACCATCATGCGCAACTTGATTTGAATTTTATAATTCAAAGTATTTTGAAACTTTGAATAAATTCAACTTTCGAAAACTTTGAAGGGGGTCTTGTAGGTCCTAAAAAATTCAAGTTGCATCAATCAACAAAGTCAAAGAATCAAGATATTCATCATTCAAGTAAAATACGCAAACAATGAATTGTGCAGCTCTCAGTTTGCGCATGCCAGACTGCACATACATCCGATTGCACAAATACTGACGTGGCAAGAGTTATCATTACCTGACAACCAAATCAGATCTCTGACAACTGACAGCACGGATATCAAGGAGGCTGTTCATTTATCGTGCCACACAACGCTCGAGGACGGCTGACAGCTGGCAGCGTGATCCATTTCTGCGTAGTCTAATCCTGTGCAAACCAAAGCCTGCGCAAACGAAGTCGGCGCAATCTAAAGTCTGCGCAGTTCAATGTGCGCTTTCTATCAACACAACAGATAAAGTACACGTGGCATTCATGCCATTAATTGCTCATTTCATGGCAACTGCCTATGCACGATCATGCGCATTTCAATCAAATGATGCCATGTGTCCCAGATAGTTAACCCATGATCCAGCAACTGCCTGCGCAGTCCAGTGCTGCACAAACCAATTGCTGCGCAAACCATCAAGCGCAGTCCAGAGTAACTAAAAGTTAGTTATTTCTCAGAACTCTATAAATAGAGTTTCAAGTCTTCATTCAAGGGGATCACGAATCAAAGATCAGAAATCAGAGAGTTCAGGAGTTCTTACCCAAGTGCTGCTGCATTCTTCCGAGGCTTTTGCCTTCGACTTTCGAGGCTTTCTGCCTTCAATTTCAGAGTTGTCTTCAACTTCAGAGGCTTCGTCTTCAAAGTTCACATCGTCCAAGGGATAAAGCAATCGTCATCTAGATTGGATTCCTAAAGTTGTACCATTCCCAGAATTCAAATTGTAATCTTTTACAAAGTTTGTATCAATAAAGTTTCATACTTTTGTTTTTGCAAACAAAAGTCAGGACTACTTGAGAAGATTCCTGGGATGATCCTTGAGAATCTCATTATAAACTATCTCAAAATTCGATTCTGACAGTATCAGTCTATCTTTCTTGTTCAACATTGAATTTGATTATTGGTATTCATTATTGACTTGATTTTCTACCAAGATAACATTATGGGCTAGGTTGCCTCAGTCATAGAATCTAGAGTCTTCTACAGCCATATAGCTGGTTTGGCGATGAGATAGAGTCTGATTTTGGATGTATTTCTCAGGTGCGGGAATTTAAAATTTTTGAAGCTAAGCTAGCGGCAATGCAAAAATTTTAAATACCATGATTCTAGAGGTATGTACATTAGTTACGGACTCTATGGATTATCGCAGCCATACTTACTGGTGTGACGAGAATTATGGTAACATGGTTTTGGATAGACGGGTATGATTATCAGATTGCAGAATAGATACTATATAGATGGTGCCCTAGTATAATTGAGTGGAATATAAGGGTAGATATTACTTGAGTGTCATGGATTAGATAGAGGGAGCTAGAACACCTGTAGTGCAGCACCGTGCCCCGCACCATCAGAGGGATACACCCCAGAGGGGCAGGGCTTTTGCGCTGACAGTCGAGTAGACCGACGTTGCAGTTGATGGATTAGCAGGTTTGTCTTCATGTTCTTCTTCCCCATCTTCATGTATGATTCTATTAGTACCTGCCAAAATATGCTTGTGATATGCTAGATAGCGTAGTTACCCTGTTCGAGTGTAGCCTCCCTTCTCGAAAATTTTTGAAATATTTTTTATTATTTATTTAATTTAAATGGTAATTTTTAGATTTTTTATAAATAATTATTTTAATTAATTATTACGGTAGATGCCTTTAGCCATGGTGGAGTGTTGGAGTACAAGACAACTAGGAATCATGGCACGGGTAGTGCAGTAGCATGCTTTGACTAGTGTTTAGCCATGATAGAGGAATGCCAAGCCATTGGTGTGTCCTAACTAGAAAAACCAGGCCAAGTTATAGCATGACCATTAGAAATACTTTAATTAATTATTATTAGATTTATTAACTTTTCAGAAATCGGTTATAACATTTTAACCCGGACTGGATCCGAACTGAGCCCAAGCCCATGTAGGCATCCAGTGTACACAAAGATTCCATGTAGACATATTTTTAAGTAGATGCAATGCCGATTATGGGATATTGTAATTCGTTATTGTTATTATTATTATTATTGTTTTTATTATCAATACTATTGAGATTATTATTATATAATATTATTTTATTATTATTGATTATATTTAAAATATATTATTACCTTTATAGAATTTGTGGCATAGTTATATATATAAATATATATAAACACCATGATATATATATATATATATATATATATATATATATATATATATATATATATATATATATATATATATATATATATATTTGTAACTTTATTTAAAATTTATTAATATATATAGATATGTATATGTTGTGTATATATATATATATATATATATATATATATATATATATATATATATATATATATAGTTGTTGTAACGCCCCAGTCCCAAAATACATAGGACTAGGAACGTAGACATGCCAGCTGTATTCATACGAAGTACATAGGCCTCGTATGGATACATAAGCTGTAAAATGCAGTAGAACCATAACTAATCTCATCCACACAAAATAAATGAATAAAAGATATCATATAATGGTAATGAATTGTCTTGATACAATATGTTGGGCGGAGACAAATCTACTACCAACAAGTAAAGAAAAGATACATGAGAAAGGAAATAATTTTTGGCGAGCGAAGCGAAGACGATCCAGGTGCAATCATCCTCGAAGAAATAGCAATGATCACGGCTAGAGCTAGAACACCTGCGAAAGACAATAGCACATACCTGGCGAGATAACCAGGTCCTCAGCAGGACATAACAAGACACATAATATCATGCCATATAAACTAAATAAATATTGCTCAAATAAATAAGTTAATTGAATTATAACATGGTCCAATACATACCTATTGAACTAGCGTACCATCCCCCCCAACCAAACAAGGACAAGAGATGGTAAACTAATTCACGGTGACGTATCTTTCCATGATATGAATCCAATATGGTATCCGGACCCCAACAAGGTTCTATACCTTCTCATCGAAGTAGTAAGTCACACCTACAACCAAACAAGGACAAGATGTGATGAACTAATCCACGATAAGTTATTGTTCTAAGCCATGGTCAGATACAAGTACCCAAACCAAAAGTAATCGTACATAACGGATAAAGGTACCTAACCGTTCTAAGTAAAATATAGTTAAGAATAATCCTTCCTACGCATGGAACCTGGCTAAATAGGATCGGCATGGTCCCCCCTTGGGGCACCAGAGGCCCCATCAATAAGAGCATAACGTTCCGTAGAACGTCAATGGCCGTCAGTAATCATGGGTTATCAATCCCGTATCTCCAGCGGAGCTTCCGGGTAACAAGAAAAAGTGCATCGAAGCCCATACGCTAAGGAATTGTCCACCCTCCCAATGCCTACTATGTTGTATCAACAATAGAAAATCTCTATAACCGCTAAGTCAAACTAAGCATGCAACCTCTATTAGCGGTTATTTCTATCGCATGACTTATACGTACCGGTGGCCAGCCAGTCACGCATGTTTGTGTTCTACACATAACTTCGTGGTACAACATGTCAAGGCCAATGAATACAACACACAAGGTGGTCCCTTAATTCTAGGTTTAATGTGTAAGAAAAATAATACATAGCAGGAAATATAACTGAACAATAAGTCTAACAGGTTATGCCATGTATCACAGTTTATTTTACATAAAGAAAATAAATAATGCATGAAATATGAGCTAAAATAAATAAATAGCAAATGACAAGGTGTCTTGCCTGGTAGGACGTCTGGTGTGCTGCGATGATCAAGGTGGCATGAACAACGACTTTGATGTTACAATGACTCAAAGGTTCTCTGACGAGGGCATGAGCTGTTCCATCGTGTCCAGGACGGTCAGATTTAGTTAGGATCAGTAGAAGGAAGGAAAGAATTGGCAAAGGAATAGGAAAATTGGAATTGATCATGGACCGGGGATAATCGAAAGAAATTTGATAAATATATGATTTTAGAAAATATTTTATAACCTTTGAAAAATATATTTTATGAGTTTAAATAATTACACACAAATACTTGAAGATGGTTATATATCATAATTTGAAAACTGTAATTTTATTAGGCCAAAATAATTTTAGGTTAAATACTTTGATAAATCAAAAAAATGTATTTAGACAAAACCCTAAGTTCGTAAAGTAGGATTTTGGTAGAAACCTATGTTTAATCAAAAATTATTTCGAATGAATACATAAAAATCTAGTAAAATACTTTAGGAAAAATTCAAATTTAAAAGTACATATTCAGCTCTATCCATTTACATATAGTTTGAAAAATAATAGTAATACATTATTATCAAAATATTAATTTAATACTGATAATCATAATAATCAATATAATATTTATCCTATAAATAATAATAAACAGAAACCACAATAAGTAGCTGATAACAGTAATAATAATAATAATAATAATAATAATAATAATAATAAATATAACAGTAAGTCTACTGTTCTGCTCTCTCTTTTCGAGAGAGTGTTGATTGAAACTAAAAATAATAAAATAAAAAAAGAAAAAAACATAAACCAACAGCAACAGAAGAAGGAGAGGGGAGAGAGAGAGAGAGAGAGAGAAGCGCATGTGAGAGCAAGAGGGAGATGGAAAGTTCGGGGGTTCGGCCACACGGCTCGCCGGTAGACACGCGACGGTGCGGCACAAGGAGACGGCGGAGCAGACGGGGCGCTGCGGTCGCGGGCGGCTAGGGCACGCCGAAGAGGGTTCGACGGAGGAAGGGGAAGTGCGGTCGTCAACCACTCGGGCTCGACGACGGACGCGTGGCGGTGCGGCACCAGGAGGCGGCGGAGAGGAGGACAGGCTCGGGGGCTTGGCGGATTCGGCCGAGAGGAGTGGAGTCGTCGGATGCGGGGGTGCACTGCGCGGAGTGATCTCGCCGGCGGCGAGGGTTTGCGGTGGCTCTGCCGATCTGGGCTCACCGGAGGCTAGGTGGCGCTGCGGAGGTGTGACGGAGACAAGGTAAGGGGAATTTCATTTATTTCTCTTCTTTTGGTTGTGGTGGTGGTGGCGATATGGTGGCGGCGATGGCCACGGCGAACGGGGTGATGATTGCTGGGCTCGGGTTTGGGTTCCCTTCTTTCTTTTCTTTCGATGGTGGTGGTGGTGTTTTGGTCAGCCTAAGGCCTGGATCAGGGAAGACGGCCGAAATGGAGGTGTTGGCCGCGGGTATGGTGGCGTCTTAGTGGCAGTGGTGATGGTTGCTGGTGTTGGTGAGTTCGGAGGAGGAGGTGGCTATGCCGTGGGTGCGGATGGTGGTTACGGGGTCAGGCAATGGTGGTGGTTGACGGCTTGGACAGAAGAGGTGGAGGTAACCAGATTTTGAAGGAGACGACGGTGATCTGGAGGTGATCCGCTGGGTGGCCATGGGTGAAGTCTGGCAGAGAAGTCGGGTCGGGCCGAACGGTGGTTGATACAGCGCTTCGACAGGGAGTAGCGGGATGCGGTGGTAACGTCGGGGGTTGGTTTGGGTATGTGATGCTCTGGGGAAGAAGGGCTGCGGAGAAGTCTGGGAGGAGGTGAGGGTGCTGGCGTGGTGGTGGTCAGTGTCGGGAAGTCGACCGTAGGCATTAGCGGCAAGGGTCGAAAGAAATTAGGTTTAGGGGCTACGATTTACTGTTGCATGTCGGGGGTGTGTCCGACATGAGAAATTGATGTATCTGTAAATAGATGGAATAAGAATTTGGTCGGAGAACACGGACACGATGCACGCACGTTTGATTGTGGAATTTGGAGAATAGAAATATATGGATGAGTACCTGCCTATTTATAGGATGTGAAAATTCCCAAATGAATAGGATTAGGAAAAGATTTAAATCCCCTTTAAATAATACGCTATTAATAAATTTAAAATAAATCAAATCCAAATCAAAATACAATCCAGTTTAAATCTAATTAAATTCTTTTAGTTTAAAAATAAGATAATTCAAATTCCAATTATAGATATTAATTTAAATAAATCCAAAATTTAAATCAAGATTTAAATTGTCACAATAATTTCAAAATATATTTTCCAAAAATACTATTAATAATAATTTTGAAAATTACATTATTATTTAAAAATAAACTAATAATTAATTACGAAATTTATATGTATGCACAAATAATATTTACAATATACACTTTTCTAGTATACAATTTTATAAGAATATTATTTATCATTATAACAGTCTAAATAAAATGCTTTTCATAAATAAAATCGTAAATTTAAAATTTTTGATAGCTAAAAATAATTATTATATATATTATCTTGAAACTATAAAAATAGGAAAAAATATTTTTCTAAAAATGTGTACGCTTGCACATATTCGCACTCGTCGAGCAATTACAAAAGAAATAAAATTTCGTACACGACGTACAATACGACTACGCAACGTACAATACAAAAATTTTAAATTAGTACCAAATTTAATAAAAAATAGTAGAAATTTAGGGATTTTACATCATACTCAACTTAAAAGAATTTCGTCCTCGAAATTAAGAATTCGTAGGGGGGTGAGAAGGCACAAAGGTAGATAGAAGGGTTCCTTAAAGAAGTTTATATGGTCGTAGTCTAGGTTGAAGATATGATTAAGAGACGATTGTAATCACTACTTAAATTCAAGTGATTAGAAAGTCAAGCTTGTATATTTAGGGTTGAGGGAAAGGTCGAGTAGTTCAAGACAAAGATATAGTTACATTGGGTGATAATGGTGATAGGACAGTTAGAGGAAGTTCTAGTTTAACACATTCGTCCTTCTAAAAATAGGTGAAAGCGAAAGCAATAAGGGGTTTCAAAAGACGATATTATCGAGTACGAATACGTGGTTCAAGGACGACCGAAATTTTTTTTAAAGGAGTTGTCAAGACAGTCGCGGATGGGACTCTAGAGGGCAAGTTTAGCTATGTCACTATATGTTGACACATAGTCACAGTCAACCAAATATTGATAACATTGACTAAATAATATTTGTAATAATTCAATACGACACACGACGTCTACATTAAGCTCAAGTCAGACGACAGCTCAGTCTCCGCTTCTCAGTTATATTTGAGTCTGTATTTTATACTTTTGTTGAGTCTAGACTGATGTAAACTGTGTCATGCTGAGCTCTTGAGACTTGACCTATAGCCTACCCAATAATCCTCAAACTCCACCATCCAGAAAAATACCCACTGGCCACTTAGACCAGCTCTGTGCTCTGGAGACAGAGTTCGGGCCGAACTCTGCCTCCACACAGAGTTTGGGCCGAACTCTGTCCCCTAAAAATCAGCATCCCTAATTTTAGGGTTAGCTGGTTGCTAGTTGTCCAACGGCCAAATATTTGAAATTTCATAACCGAATTCTGGCCGAATTCTGCCTACAAAAACCCTATAAATAGGCCAAGAATTCTCTCATGTCAAATCATCCAATCTTCTCTTCTCTTCTCTCTTATAGCTCAAATAAGCCATACCCTTCCCATCTACTAGCCATAAGCCTCCTAAGTCTCGAGTGCTCAGCATCTATCAGTTAGGATTCTTGTGCAAGAGTTGAAGAAATCGCTTGGACAAATCCAAGCAATCGCCACTGCGATTCTCTGTAAGAAGTTGACGTGCTCTTCTGAAGTAAAGGCACGGGTTGTAAACTACAATTTCACAAATAGTGGATTTAATCCTGAGCTAGAGTTCTCAGGCCTGGACTAGTCCTCCACGAGGGAAACCAGGTTAAAATCGTTGTGTTTGCGTATGCTTTCTTGTTCTTGATTTACTTTCCGCATTTTACTCTGATTATTTATAATTCGTGAAAGAGTTATTTTTTAATTGGTTATTTTCTATATAAACTCTATTCACCCCCCTCTAGAGTTGCCATCTGTTCTTCAATTGGTATCAGAGCTCTGTTCTCTTTACAAGGATTTACATCCTAGAGCTGATCTACGGCAACCACACAATCCTTGATTTTTAATCACGGTGAAGGACAGTCCACTCATAGGCCTCCCCTATTTGATGGAACTAACTACACGTATTGGAAAACAAGAATGAGTTTTTATCTCAAGTCTCTAGACTTTGACCTGTGGACTATCGTCACTGACGGTTACGAAAAGCCCGCCAGGATAGTTGTCAACGGTGATCTCATTGAGAAATCACATGACAAATATTCTGACGAGGAGAAGAAACAGGCAAGTCTAGACGCAAGAGCTATTAATGCTTTATTCTGTGCTATAGACAGGAATGAGTTTAACAGGGTATCCACATGCACCACATCCCACGAAGTATGGAAGCTTCTAGAAGTGACGCATGAAGGAACCACCCAAGTCAAGGAATCAAAAATCAGTCGTCTTACGCAAGAATACGAGGCATTCAAGATGAAGCCAAACGAGACGATCACACAGATGTTCACAAGAATCCTCGACATCATCAACCCCCTGTCATCACTTGGAAAGCAATATTCAAATCATGAGAAGATTCGCAAGTTGCTTAGGGGGCTACCAAAAATTTGGAACCCTAAGGTGACAGCCATCATAGAGGGAAACGATCTCACAACCATGTCTATGGAGACCTTGATGGGAAAGCTAATGACCCATGAGCTTGACCTCAAGGACTTCGAAGAGCCTGTTCCTAAGGCTAAGGAGATCGCACTCAAAACTCACCGACGGAGGGCTGAACCCGAAGAGACTGATGACGACAACTCAGAAGATGATGATCAAGCCCTCATGGTTCGCAACTTCAAGAAATTCCTTTGCTTCAATCGAAGAAAAAAGGAACCACAAGAAGATGAAGAAGAAGAACCTACTTGCTATGGTTGCAAAAAGACGGGACATGTCCGAAAAGACTGTCCATTCTCAAAGAAAAGCAACCGCTATGAGAAGCCATATAAGAAGACCACTTCAAAGAGATATGCCAACACTAGCATCTGGCATGAAAGCGATGCCAGTGACTCCGAGGAAGAAAAGAACTCTCCTCAAGATACGGCTAATGTTTGCCTAATAGCAACATCCGACAAGGTATCTAACGACACTCTTGACGACTTCACTTTTGATGAACTTGGCGATGCTTTCACTGATTTACTTAGTGACCATAAAAAGGCCATTGGTAAATACAAACAAGCCAAGGACAAAATCAAAAGTCATGAAGTTGAAATACAAAGACTTTCTCTTTTACTTGATAATATTAGAGACACTGTACCCACGGATGTCACTGATGAGGTATCTAAGCTTAAAATAAGCTTACATGATGCCGAGGCACGTATTGAGCAGCAAACAAAAGAGATTGCAACACTCAACACGGAGCTTGCAGATGAAAAGAATAGACACAAGATCACTATCACTAAGTTGCATGGTTTAAATGCTAAGATCACTGAATTGCAAGCTGTCTCTAAGAGATTAGAGACTAAATTGGGAAAACAGGTTGCTCAACCTCAAACCCAATCGTATGAGACACACACAAAGCATAGTACTACTCATACTAGTAAACCACGTCATACTCATGCTGCTCACAATCATGCTTACATATACACACACTTTCACAAACCTCATGCACGTAGAAATAATCATCATATGTCACATAAACATCATGCTACACACAGTCATCATCATGTTGCACAAAGACACAATCAACATCACTCCACATATAGACAATCTCATCATGCCATGCCATATAGACAACCTCATCATGCCATGCCATATAGACAACCTCATCATGCCATGCCATATAGACAACCTCATCATGACATGCCATATAGACAACCTCATCATACCATGACATATAGACAACATCATACCATGCCATATCAGTCTACATGTCATCAATACTCTTATAGACATTATCAGCCTGCTCCAAATGTGAATAGAAATGCTACATGCACTTATTGTGGTCTACATGGACACATATCACCACAATGTAGAATCAGAAGATTAGTTGATAAAAAGATATATGCATGGTTTCCAAAAGCTAACTCTTCAGGACCCTCAAGAATTTGGGTACCAAAGGTCACATCTACTCTTGATGTAGGTGGACCTTCCCTCCTCAACTAAGAGTAAGTGGATTCTCGATAGTGGATGCTCGCGGCATATGACAGGAGACACACATCTTTTCGAATCACTATCGATGAAGAGAGAAGGATATGTATCCTTCGGAAATAACCTAAAAGGTTATATCATAGGTAATGGTATTATTGGCTATCCTCCCTCTCCCGTAATAAAGGATGTCTGCCTAGTGACCGAGTTAAAGCATAACTTGCTCAGCATTAGTCATCTTGCTGACCATGGTTATGACATTAACTTTGGACAAAACAAATGCCTTATTTATGATAGGTCAACAGGAGACATTGCTTTTGAAGGGGTAAGAGAGGACAACATTTATATTTTCTATTTGTCTCTAGATACTAACCATGCAAGTAGATGCCTATATGCTCACAAAGATGAATGGTTACTATGGCACCAGCATCTTGGTCATACCAATATAGATAATATATCCAGGCTATCGACCAAGAAGCTAGTTAGAGGCTTGCCCGACATCACATTCAAAAAGGACACCGTATGTGTCGAATGTGAGTTGAACAAGGCAACCAAGTCATCTTTTCATTCCATAAACTCTGTAAGCACTTCTAGACCCTTGTATCTACTCCATATGGATTTATTTGGGCCTAGTAGAGTAGCCAGTCTTGGCGGAAAACTCTATGCCTTTGTTATTGTTGATGATTTTTCAAGATTTACTTGGGTTTTCTTTCTTGCAAATAAAAGTGATGCTATTTCGATTTTCAAGATTTTTGTCAAAAAAGTTCAAAACAAAAAAGGCTACATGATTACTCGAATCCAAAGTGATCATGGAGGCGAATTCGAAAATTCTGATTTTGAAAGGTTTTGTGATTCTAATGGTTTTGATCATGAGTTTTCTTGTCCAAGAACTCCTCAACAAAATGGTGTTGTGGAGAGAAAGAATAGGACTCTTGACGATATGGCTAGAGTCATGTTGAAAAAGTTTTTACTTCCAAAATATTTTTGGACTGAAGCTGTCAGTACAGCATGCCACATTTTAAATAGGGTACTTATTCGTCCTATTACGAAAAAGACACCCTATGAGCTTTGGTTTGGGAGAACCCCCAATGTTTCTTATTTTAAAGTTTTTGGATGTAGATGTTTTATCCTTAACACCAAAGACAACTTAGGCAAATTTGATGCCAAAGCTGACGATGGTATTTTCCTTGGTTATGCCGCCAAGAGTAAGGGATATAGAGTCTTTAATAAACGCTCACTAATTATGGAAGAGTCAACAAATGTGACTTTTGATGAAGATAACAGTGCAGCAAGTACTCTTGATGATGACATTGAGCCATCTATTTCTACTCCAATGAATACTTCTACCGAAACAAATTCTCTGGAGGGCTTGCCAAAGAAATTCTCTTTCAAGCCTTCTCATCCAGAAAATTTAGTGATAGGTGAAGTTTCACGTGGAGTAACTACCAGATCATCACTAAGAGACTCTATTGCTAGCACTGCCTTTATTTCACAAGTTGAGCCGAAAAATATTTCTGAAGCTTTTAATGATGAATTTTGGATTTCTGCTATGCAAGAAGAACTCAACCAATTCGAGAGGAGCCAAGTATGGGAACTAGTTCCAAGACCGGCTAATCACTCGATAATTGGTACTAAATGGGTGTTTAGAAACAAAGTGAATGAAGATGGTTCAGTCACACGCAACAAAGCTCGTCTAGTAGCTCATGGATACAACCAAGAGGAAGGTATCGACTATGATGAAACGTATGCTCCGGTTGCTAGACTAGAATCCATTCGGATGCTTTGTGCATTTGCAAATTATCAAAATTTTAAATTATTTCAAATGGATGTGAAAAGTGCTTTCTTGAATGGGTTTATTAAGGAGGAAGTTTATGTAAAACAACCACCTGGCTTTGAAAATCACAAATTTCCCGACCACGTGTTCAAGCTAAAGAAAGCGCTATATGGCCTTAAACAAGCCCCTAGGGCTTGGTATGAAAGGCTAAGCAGTTTCTTGCTTGAGAAAGGTTTTTCAAAAGGGAAAATTGACACTACACTTTTTATAAAATCTTTTAAAGATACTATTCTATTAATTCAAATTTATGTTGATGATATTATTTTTGGTTCTACTGATGAAACCCTCTGTCAAGAATTTGCCAAGTGTATGCAGACAGAATTTGAGATGAGCATGATGGGAGAACTCAACTACTTTCTTGGTCTGCAAGTGAAACAAATGGCTAATGGAACTTTCATCTGTCAGTCGAAGTATACAAAGGACATGCTGAAGAAGTTCGATCTTGACAACGTCAAACCAATCAGCACTCCAATGGCTACTTCAACCAAACTCGAACCAGATGAGAGCGGCAAACCCGTTGATCAACGTAAGTATCGAGGTATGATAGGCAGCTTACTTTATTTAACTGCTAGTCGTCCCGATATCATGTTTAGCGTTTGTCTATGTGCTAGATATCAAGCAAATCCTAAGGAATCACACATGACTGCGGTTAAGCGTATCTTTCGATACCTTAAGGGTACGGTTACAGTGGGCATATGGTATCCCAAGTCAACATTATTTGACCTCATTGGTTACTCTGATGCTGACTTCGCTGGATGCAAGGTCGACCGTAAAAGTACAAGCGGCACGTGTCATTTATTAGGAAAGGCTTTAGTCTCTTGGTTTAGCAAGAAGCAGAATTCTGTCACACTATCCACAACAGAAGCTGAGTACATCGCAGCTGGGCATTGTTGTGCACAGATTCTGTGGATGAAGCAAACCCTTGAAGACTACAATCTATCTTTCATGCACATTCCAATATTCTGTGACAACACTAGTGCTATTAACTTGACTAAGAACCCTATCTGTCACTCACGCACAAAACATATTAAAATTAGACACCACTTTTTGCGTGATCATCAGCAAAACGGCACTATTAACTTAGAGTTTATTGACACCGATCATCAGCTAGCAGACTTCTTTACTAAGCCATTATCCGAAGAGCGCTTCAATTTCCTTTGTCGTGAACTTAGAATTTTAGATGAAGCTGTCATAAATTAAAACTCACCTGCGTAAATATCGATTATATTATGATTCTCTTACGATGAACTTGCTATGGGTACAAGCCGAAAGGGCCCTTCTGACAACAAGGCGTAAAAGCCTAAGCGACACGGTGCACTAGTCCTCAGGACTACCGCTAGCTGGGATCCGGCCCTTGCAGCTAACCCATGGAAATTTCAAACTAGTGAATTATAATATATTTCCTTGTTTATTATATGGTATGTTGTGATTTATTACTGCTGACATGCTATTTTTTTAAATTCATTCTGCTATTCTTCTACCTCTCTATCTATTTGATTAAATCTTTCTAGCATCTGTCCTCATATCTTACTTGATTTCTCATACTTAACCATTTTTCCATCATCTAGCCTGATTTTAGTTCTGGAACAAAGATCCAGAACTCGGGCCGAACTCTGCCCCCAACAGAGTTCGGGCCGAGTTCGGTCCCCCTGTTCCAGAATCGGGGACAGCTCCAGCCGTTTGATCAAATGAGATCCTACGGTCCAGATTTACTCCGACCAAAGAAAACCCTCCCCTTATATTCGGGTTTTTCTCTCTCTCCTTCATTCTTACCACCTCTTCTACTTCTCCACCACTATTATCTCAAACCCTAATCCTAGTTTTCTCTCCATAGTGCTCCATTATTCACCAAAATCAAGGAGAAGGGCTATTTTCTCATTCTCTTTCACTGTTCATTATTTATTTTAGGTATAAGTCACTCTCCTTCTCTATCTAATTGTCTCTTTTTGTGCTATGGCTCCTCGCTTGTTCAACCGTAGGAAGAGAATTCGGACCGAGGGAACGTCCTCTTCGAATCCTCCTCCTCACGTTGAGCAACGTGTTGAACAACATCCACCACCTCATCCATTGTTCAACCCTTCACGTCCACGTGATCCAAATACCTACGACGACCGACTTTTTATATCACTAGACGCATCCAATGCATGGTTTAGTAATTTTCGGACACGTCCGGTGTTTGCGGGACACCCCATTAACTTCTCTATTTTCTCTCATTATGATATACTATTTCATGACCTATGTCTTGACGAACTTGTTACTTCTAATTCAGTCATATATCGTAGCGCCATACAAATGTTTTACTGCAACTTGACTCATGATGATACTCACATCTATTTACGTGTTGCGGGTATCGATATCTCATTTGATGATTTTGACTTAGCCGAATATCTTGATCTTCAAGAGCCCAATTCTTGGGAAAAGCTTGTTGAAGCTCGGTCATTCCGCTTTCCAGACGGGATTTCCCTTGAAAGCTTCAAGGACGACTTGTGTACTCCAAACACACGTCCTCGCAAGCTTATGGCTAAATATCTAAATCCTTATTTCTATGAACTCCATCGGATTGTTTTCAATACCATTCTACCCAAAGCAGGGTCTACCGATGAAATTACATATCTTGAAATCTCAGCTTTGTATCATCTCCACTTTTGTGTTCTTTTCAATCTTCCACGTACCATGATGGACTGGATGATTAACTGTAGGAAGAAACCACGAGCCTTGGTTTATGCCTTATATCTTCCTATGGTCTTTCGTGCGTTCCATATACCTCTTCATGGTTGTCCTTTCTTGCCTGCTCCTGCCTTCTTATCTAAGGCACGACGTCTTCAGGCAGTCGTAGCCTTTTCTGCCACTTCTGAGTATTCTGATGATGAGGAACCCGACGTCCCTCCACTTGGACAGGATACGCCACCTCCTCCTGCTACTCTTGACTCCATACAGACCATGCTCAGAGATCGTTTCGCATTAGAGGACGATCGCTGGACTAAGATGGACTACCGTACTACCCTGCAGATGAGTGCCCTCAGCAACTCACTGCACGATATTCGGTATTCTATGTCCCGTCATCCTTCTATGCCCATTCCCATGGAGCGGGATCCTGGTCGCGAGGGATATCGCATTGACGATCCTTGGGTCATGCGTTACCTGGATCCGGATGCTGCTATTGTGGACCCCCGTCGTTCCTTCTCTGATCCTTCCGACTCTGCTGGGCCTTCTCGTGCTCCGTGATGGAGATGGTTACTATCTGCTGATGCTGCTGATGATCCTAGTTTATGATTTTAGATTTCTAGTTATTTAGTTTTATTTGGATTTATGTACTTGGGTTGTACTAAAACTCTGGTAGTTTGATGACTCTGATTATGTGTGATGACACTTTTATGCTTATGGTAGTTTATTATTCTATGCTTGTTGCTTGTTTTGATCATTCATATACAGTTTCTTCTCTGTTTGGTGTGGTTGCATCAATATTACTTATCTTACAGTTCATATGCAGTTTATATTGCTAATGCCAAAAGGGGAAGAAATATGTATATTCTTGTCATATATATCTGTTTGGTATATATGCTTTTTGGTGCTTTTGGGAGATATTAGGCCAACAGGTTCAACGCATTATTTACGGGGGAGCTATTGTTTCTAGCTCGGCACCGATCACCGGTTACGGGGGAGCTATTATTTCTAGATTGGCATCGATTATGGGGGAGCTATGTTTTTGTGATCAATTGTGTCCAGGTATGAATATTGAATATACATATATTATTTTGTCAATTATCAATATGGGGGAGATTGTTGACACAAAGTCACAGTCAACCAAATAATGATAACATTGACTAAATAATATTTGTAATAATTCAATACGACACACGACGTCTACATTAAGCTCAAGTCAGACGACAGCTCAGTCTCCGCTTCTCAGTTATATTTGAGTCTGTATTTTACACTTTTGTTGAGTCTAGACTGATGTAAACTGTGTCATGCTGAGCTCTTGAGACTTGACCTATAGCCTACCCAATAATCCTCAAACTCCACCATCCAGAAAAATATCCACTGGCCACTTAGACCAGCTCTGTGCTCTGGAGACAGAGTTCGGACCGAACTCTGCCTCCACACAGAGTTCGGGCCGAACTCTGTCCCCTAAAAATCAGCATCCCTAATTTTAGGGTTAGCTGGTTGCTAGTTGTCCAACGGCCAAATATTTGAAATTTTCTAACCGAATTCTGGCCGAATTCTGCCTACAAAAACCCTATAAATAGGCCAAGAATTCTCTCATGTCAAATCATCCAATCTTCTCTTCTCTTCTCTCTTATAGCTCAAATAAGCCATACCCTTCCCATCTACTAGCCACAAGCCTCCTAAGTCTCGAGTGCTCAGCATCTCTCAGTTAGGATTCTTGTGCAAGAGTTGAAGAAATCGCTTGGACAAATCCAAGCAATCGCCACTGCGATTCTCTGTAAGAAGTTGACGTGCTCTGCTGAAGTAAAGGCACGGGTTGTAAACTACTATTTCACAAATACTAGATTTAATCCTGAGCTAGAGTTCTCAGGCCTGGACTAGTCCTCCACGAGGGAAACCAGGTTAAAATTGCTGTGTTTGCGTATGCTTTCTTGCTCTTCATTTACTTTCCGCATTTTACTCTGATTATTTATAATTCGTGAAAGAGTTATTTTTTAATTGGTTATTTTCTATATAAACTCTATTCACCCCCCTCTAGAGTTGCTATCTGTTCTTCACTATACACGTAGAACGAGAGATAAAAGCGAACCAAAGTGCACTTGGTTGATCAGACCATCATGTACCGGTTCTGATTAGACAATATGTTAGTGGGAGCGACCCAATTAACATATGTCTTGAACAAGCTCGATAAAAGAATAAGCTTGCAAAAACTAGACTACATTAGCATCATTAGTCTAGATAGTAAAAATATAGGCACGTGAGATTAAGATTGAAATAAAGAACCAATAGGAATAGTCTAAGTGCCATAAGGATCTAAGTCTTATTTATTCCTATCATCATTCTACGGTTTTATTTACCAAGGCTTGGTTGACCAAATGGGTTAAATTCCTCTAGTCTCTATGGTCTAGATAATACCATTGGTATTCTATTAATGGTCAAGGGTGTGTCCGGTCGTGGGGTGTTCTACCCAACTTAAAGAATTAAGCTGAGGGTGTTTGGGACATCTAACTAGTAGGGTCAATCTCTAGCAAGCATGAAGTAAAGATAATAATTATGATGGAAGGAATCAAGCAAGATGCAGTCGATGAGTCGAACGATAGATAAAATCTAGGAAGAGGTCAAGTATGTGGATAAGATCCTAGACTCTAATCCTATATGCAGGCTTGCTTGGTACGGTAAAGTAACCAAACAATTTATCTTGGCTTACATGGGCCACCACAAAAATATGTAACGCCCCAGTCCCAAAATATGTAGGACTAGGAACGTAGACATGCCAGTTGTATTCATACGAAGTACATAGGCCTCGTATGGATACATAAGCTGTAAAATACAGTAGAACCATAACTAATCTCATCCACACAAAATAAATGAATAAAAGATATCATATAATGGTAATAAATTATCCTGATACAATATGTTGGGCGGAGACAAATCCACTACCAACAAGTAAAGGAAAAATACATGAGAAAGAAAATAATTTTTGGCGAGCGAAGCGAAGACGATCCAAGTGCAATCATCCTCAAAGAAATAGCAATGATCACGGGTAGAGCTAGAACACTTGCGAAAGACAATAGCACATACCTGGCGAGATAACTAGGTCCTCAGAGGGACGTAACAAGACACATAATATCATGCCATATAAACTGAATAAATATTGCTCAAATAAATAAGTCATTTGAATTATAACATGGTCCAATACACACCTATTGAACTAGCGTACCATCCCCCCCATCCAAACAAGGATAGAAGATGGTAAACTAATTTACGGTGACGTATCTTTCCATGATATAAACCCAATATGGTATCCGGACCCCAACAAGGTTCTATACCTTCTCATCGAAGTAGTAAGTCACACCTACAACCAAACAAGGACAAGATGTGACGAACTAATCCGCGATAAGTTACTGTTCCAAGCCACGGTCAGATACAAGTACCCAAACCAAAAGTACTCGTACCTAACGGATAAAGGTACCCAACTGTTTTAAGTGAAATATAGTTAAGAACAATCCTTCCTACGCATGGGCCCTGGCTAAATAGGATCGGCATGGTCCCCCTTGGGGCACCAGAGGCCTCATCAATAAGTAGGGGTGAGCATTATTCGGTTTTGGACCGAAAACCGAACCGAACCGAACCGAATAAGGGATTCGGTTCGGTTTCAAAAATATTCGGTTCGGTTTCGGTTTTCAAAATACAATAATTTCTTATTCGGTTTCGGTTTTAGGTTTCGGTTTCGGTCCAAACCGAAAACCGAATAAGAATTATATAAATATGTAAATATTCTCAATTTAAGAAAATGTATATTTTGAAAATAATAATTCTATGTATGTGTTTTCAATTCTAACATTGATAATTTAACAACTAGTCCAACTTTGTGCATAATTTCAAAATTTAACAAATATGTGTATCAAAATTATAATTTTTAGTATAATTTAACCACGATTCCAACATTGGGTCCGACCCATTAATTCGAACCGAACAAACCGAATAAACCGAATTTATTATTCGGTTCGGTTCGGTTTCGATTTTGCATTTTTAGAATTTTGGTTTATTCGGTTTTGGCTAATTCGGTTCGGTTTAAACCGAATAAACCGAACGCTCACCCCTATCAATAAGAGCATAACGTTTCGTAGAATGTCAGTGGCCGTAAGTAATCATGGGTCATCAACCCCGTATCTCCAGCGGAGCTTCCGGGTCACAAGGGAAAGTGCATCGAAGCCTATACGCTAATGAATTGTCCTTCCCGCCCAATGCCTACTATGTTGTATCCACAACAAAAAACCTCTATAACCGCTAAGTCAAACTAAGCATGCAACCTCTATTAGCAGTTATTCCTATCGCACGACTTATATGTACCGGTGGCCCGCCAGTCATGCATGTCCGTGTTCTACATGCGACACACAACTTCGTGGTACAACGTGTCAAGGCCAATGAATGTAACACACAAGGTGGTCCCTTAATTCTAGGTTTAATTTGTAAGAAAAATAATACATAGCAGGAAATATAACTGAACAATAAGTCTAACAGGTTATGCCATGTATCACAGTTTATTTTACATAAAGAAAATAAATAATGCATGAAATATGAGCTAAAATAAATAAACAGCAAATGACAAGGTGTCTTGTCTGGTAGGACGTCTGGTGTGCTGCGATGATCTAGGTAGCATGAACGACGACTTTGATGTTACAACGACTCAAAGGTCCTCTGACGAGGGCATGGGCTGTTCTATCGTGTCTAGGACGGTCATATTTAGTTAGGGTCAGCAGGAGAAAGGAAAGAATTGACAAAGGAATAGGAAAATTAGGATTGATCATGGACTGGGGATAATCGGAGGAAATTTGATAAATATATGATTTTAGAAAATATTTTATAACCTTTGAAAAATATATTTTATGAGTTTAAATAATTTTACACAAATATTTGAAGATGGTTATATATAATAATTTGAAAACTGCAATTTTATTTGGCCAAAATAATTTTAGGTTAAATACTTTGATAAATCAAAAAATGTATTTAGACAAGGAGGGATCTCGTCGGACGTGCGACGGTGCGACACCAGGAGGCGGCGGAGAGGAGGACAGGCTCGGGGGCTTGGCGGATCCGGCCGAAAGAAGTGGACTCGCCGGACGCGGGGGTGCACTGCAAGGAGGGATCTCGTCGGCAGCGAGGGTTTACGGTGGCACGGTCGATCTGGGCTCACCGGAGGCTTGGTGGCGCTGCGGAGGTGTGACGGAGACATGGTGAGGGGAATTTGTTTATTTCTCTTTTTTTGGTTGTGGTGGTGGTGGCGATGGCCGCGGCAAAGGGGGTAGTGATTGCTGGGCTCGGGTTTGGGTTCCCTTCTTTCTTTTCCTTCGATGGTGGTGGTGGTGGTTTGGTCGGCCTGAGGCCTGGGTCAGGGAAGACTGCCGAGATGGCGGTGTTGGCCGCGGGTATGGTGGCATCTTGGTGGCAGTGGTGATGGTTGGTGGTATTGGTGAGTTCGGAGGAGGAGGTGGCTATGCCGTGGGTGCGGATGGTGGTTACGGGGTTAGGCAACGGCTTGGACAGAAGAGGAGGTGGTAACTGAATTTTGAGGGAGACGACGTTGATCTGGAGGTGATCCGCTGGGTGGCCATGGGTGAAGTCTGGCAGAGAAGTCGGGTCAGGCTGAGCGGTGGTTGATATAGCGCTTCGACGGGAAGTAGCGGGCTGCGGTGGTAAATTCGAAGGTTGGTTTGGGTATGTGATGCTCTGGGGAAGAAGGGCTGCGGAGAAGTCTGGGAGGAGGTGAGGGTGCTGGCGTGGTGGTGGTCAGTGTCGGGAAGTCGACCGTAGGCATTGGCGGCAAGGGTCGGAAGAAATTAGGTTTAGGGGCTAGGATTTATTGTTGCATGTCGGGGGTGTGTCCGACATGATAAATAGATGTATCTGTAAATAGATGGAATAAGAATTTGGTCGGAGAACATGGACACGATGCACGCATGCTTGATTGTGGAATTTGGAGAATATAAATATATGGATGAGTATCTGCCTATTTATAGGATGTAAAAATTCCCAAATGAATAGGATTAGAAAAAGATTTAAATCCCCTTTTAAATAATACGCTATTAATAAATTTAAAATAAATCAAATCCAAATCCAAATACAAATCCAATTTAAATCTAATTAAATTCTTTTAGTTTAAAAATAAGATAATTCAAATTCCAATTATAGATATTAATTTAAATAAATCTAAAATTCAAATCAAGATTTAAATTGTCACAATAATTTTAAAATATGTTTTCCAAAAATACTATTAATAATAATTTCAAAAATTACATTATTATTTAAAAATAAACTAATAATTAATTACGAAATATATATGTATGCACATATAATATTTATAATATACAATTTTCTAGTATACCATTTTATAAGAATATTATTTATTATTATAACTGTCTAAATAAAAGGCTTTTCATAAATAAAATCATAAATTTAAAATTTTGATAGCTAAAAATAATTATTATATATATTATCTTGAAACTATAAAAATAAGAAAAAATGTTTTTCTAAAAATGTGTATGCTTGCACATATTCGCACTTGTCGAGCAATTATGAAAAAATAAAATTTCGTGTACGACGTACAATACGACAACGCGACGTACAACACAAATTTTTTTAAATCAGTACCAAATTTAATAAAAAAATAGTAGAAATTTAGTGGTTTTACATATGTGCATGTGTATGTAAATATAAATATTGTATATGTGTATTTATATATAAATATATATTATATATATATGTATATGTGTGTGTATATATATATATATATATATATATATATATATATATATATATATATATATATATATAACGATTTATGTGTGTGTATATATATATACACTAGTGGAGAAGTAAGACCAAGCTCGAACTGTGGCAAGCCTCGACCCAAGCATGCCCAGCCACATAATCAGCCCAATCCGTGACCCAGCCCACATGCAAAGCAACCCAGCGAGCAGCATACATGGTCCGACCCCTGTGTTACAGTTCTACATATATATAAGTATAAATAGAGATCCCGAGAGAGCAACTCTCAAAATTTTGTCAAAAACCTCATAAACCCTAGCCGAAACATTTCCTCCAACCTGGCGCCACCCCAACCCCATGACCCCCGACCTCGAGGGTGACCACGTTGGCGTCGTAGGCCGTCGCCGGCCGGCATACACGAGTGCGCACCGGGCTCAACAGAGAAGAACCACAGCAACAGCAGCAATGACATGAGCCACGCAATGTTCGATACGTCGTATCTCCCTCGATGCTCCACCGAATCGTGTTCCGTTTGTTGAGGTACGACAAAACATAACCCTCTCCGATCCCCTTTAAGTATTTTGATTTGTTTTGCGTCATGGGCATCGTAAAGCGAGCCCGAAGATTGGCGAAAAAACTGATCCAAAGTAGAACAGTTTCCTAATTGAAACCCAAAGTTGGAAGGCTAATTCCTGCCAACCCATTTACTTATTAGAAATTCTATTTAAACACACTTTTAGACAACATGTAGGGCTCCACAACCAAATTTACAGAACCCGATTACATCGACTACAAGCCGAGAAATCGGATCCCAAACATTGACAAAAATATTTTTTCAAAACTGTGAATTTTCATAAAAACCCTTCGATACGACGTACGTTCCGCCAATCCGAGCGACGTGGTCGCGAACCGTAAGCATTGAAAGGTGCGTAACGGCTTCGTGGACGTGTAGACTTTGACGGAATTCAAATTGGTCGCGTGTGCACGAGAAATTTGGTACATATCCGTCAAAATTACCGTATCGGCCTCTGTGCAAATTTTCTAATTACTTTGTGCATGCCCGTCAGATCAAGACGAAACTTATGCCAACAGGACCGTACCATTTTTCTGGTCCTGTATGCCAAGATTGGTTCGATTCTGAGACAGTTGATTGGATCGCCGTTTCGCGGGCCCCATGATCCAATTCAACGGGAGATCTTGTGCACGTCCCACCGGAATTCAAAACTGGACATACCGTTGGGTTCATATCATCAAAACGAATCTGTAGACATATAGTTTGATAACTTTAGAGACCATTGACTCTGGCATGATTTTCGGTACAAAGCGGGTCCAACAGCGGACATCATTTTTGTCCAAATTATTGTTTTGCTCCTGTGTGCAGAATTAGACTTAAGGACAGGAAATCCTAGCGAATTTGAATATTCTGAGAATGTTTGCAATGTCTGTTTCAGCTTTCGGAGACAGTTGTGATGACTTGGACTTTATGGCTTGCTAGTTGACGGTATATTATTGGATCTTCGTGCACCACCAGGCAAGTATACCTTGCCTCCCTCTACAGTTTATTTACATGCATATTTATATTATTATATAGTTTTACTAGTTTATTATTGACATGTGATTTGTACATCGTGCATGCTAGTACATATATAGTCCTTGTTTATAGTTAGTTTTGTATAATGGATATACGTATATATAGTTCTTGTTCATAGTTAATTCTGTAGTTCATATTGGATTGGTTTCTCGTGTATCGTGATTGGATCGTGTCGTGTCTTCACTTGTACTTGAATTGAGTTGCATCGTGTCATAGGATGAATAAGTCATAACAGAACTGTTGTACCTTAAATTCTTGAAGCTAACCTGCGAGCTCACACCAGAGGCGAAGGTTAGTAGTTAAGCTAACTTGCGAGTCCACATTAGGGTCAAGGGTTAGTAGTTATCTGTTCCACACTTGCGAGCCCATACTAGGGGCGAGGGTGATGCTAGCCTATGAGTCCACACTAGGGACGAGGGTTAGTAGTTATCTGTTCCACACCTGCGAGCCCACACTAGGGGCGAGGGTGATGCTAGCATACGAGTCCACACTAGGGGCGAGGGTTAGTAGTTATCTGTTCCATACCTATAAGCCCACACTAAGGGCGAGGGTGATGCTAGCCTGCGAGTTCACACTAGGGACGAGGGTTAGTAGTTATCTATTCCACACCTACGAGCCCACACTAGGGACGATGGTGATGCTAGCCTGCGAGCCCCACACTAGGGGCGAGGGTTAGTAGTTGAAGCTAACCAGAGAGTCCACACTCGGGACGAGGGTTAGTAGTTGTTCAAACCTGCGAGTTCACGCTAGGGACGAGGGTTTGAGTATTTGATTGGTTATCCGTTGACATCGTGATATCGTGTTCCCTTGTTCTTCTCCTGCAGTTCGTTTATGCGTAGTGGTTCTTCCAGTCGTGTATAGTCGTATTTTCGTATTGATTAGTCTTTTTCCATTTATTTCTTATATTTTCTTTATTGCATGATAAACTGCTAGATACGCATATTTTTATGTATCTTGCTATGTCCCCTGAGGACCTGATGATCTCTTCAGGTTTAGCAATTGCATGGAGTTAGTTAGCAGAGCGGGATGGTAGAGAATTGTGATGCATGATACAGGTATTTACTTGTAATTTTTTATTATTATCCTTTCGTGCTTATTACTCGTACCATGTTATATTCTGCTCATTTTATAGACTCATTTATTCTTGGAGTCTAATCGGATAATATGATAATGGACTGCAGACCATGACCCATAATTGTTCATTCACGTTTTTATACTGTTGTGGATTGAGATATAGATTACATTGCCATGATTTGGCAGTATACCATAGCTTTGACAGCGTTTACGTACTCGAGTCGGGCTGGAGTCCGCTCGATACATAGCTGGCTTGCTCACGAGCTCGCGTCCGAAAAGCGTGTGCGGGTCTTGACAAGTTTTTTGGTTCTCGTCCCTTTTATTTCGAGGTGATGAACGATCGTGCCGTCTAGAATTTGCCAAAAATACTTAAGTTATAGTATAATACTGCTTGATTATTGAGTTTTGGTTGTTGTAGAGATGGAGGATTATAGATGCCATATGCCCTAGATATCGTTGGAAGGACTGTTAGCC
>JANAVB010042020.1:29341909-29452989 GCA_029216955.1 Iris pallida | reverse complement strand
ATATATATTATATTAGATATATATTATATATATATATTATATAAGTATATATAGATATCCGAAAGAGCAACTCTCGAAATTTGTCAAAAACCTCATAAACCCTAGACGAAACTTTTCTCCAACCTGGCGCCACCCCAACCCCATGACCCCCGACCTCGAGGGCGACCACGGCGCCGCCGTAGGCTGTCGTCGGCCGGCAGACATCGCGCGCGTCCAGGCGCAACATAGAAGAACCACAACAACAGCAATGGTAGGAGCCGCACCATGTTCGAGACGCCGTATCTCCCTCAATGTTCCGTCGAATCGTGTTCGTTTTTGTGGTACGAAAAAACATAACCCTCTCCGATCCCCTTCAAGTATTTTGATTTGTTTTGCGTCAGGCATCGTAAAGTGAGCCCGAAGATTGGCGAAAAACGGATCCAAAGCAGAACAGTTTCCTAATTGAAACCCGAAGTTGGAAGGCGAATTCCTGCCAACCCATTGACTTATTAGAAATTCTATTTGTACACAATTTTAGACAACATGTAGGGTTAAAACCTAATTTGCAGAACCCGATTACATCGACTACACGCCGAGAAATCGGATCCCAAACATTGACAAAACATGTTTTCAAAACTGTGAATTTTCATAAAAGCCCTTCGATACGACGTGCGTCCCGCCAATACGGGCGACGTGGTCGCGAACCGAAAGCATCGAAAGTTGCATAACGGCTTTGTGGACGTGTGGGCTTTGACGGAATTCAAATTGGTCGCATGTGCGCGACAAATTTGATGCGTATCCGTCGAAATTCACCGTATCGACCTCTGTGCAAAATTTCTAATTACTTTATGCACGCCCGTCAGATCGAGATGAAACTTACGCCAAAAGGACCGTATAGTTTTTCTGGTCCTGTATGCCTAGTTTGGTCCGATTCTGAGACAGTTGATTGGATCGCAGTTTTGCGGGCCCCACGATCCAATTTAACGGGCTATCTTGTACACGACCCACCGAAATCCAAAACTGGACAAATCGTTGGGTTCGTATCATCAAAACGAATTCGTAGACGTATAGTTTGATGACTTTAGAGACCATTAACTCTGGCACAATTTTCGGTGCAAAACGGTCCAACGACGGACATCATTTTTACCCAAAATTACCGTTTTGCCCCTGTTTCTAGAATTGGACTCAAGGATAGGCAATCCTAGCGAATTTGACTATTCTGAGAATGTTGACAATGTCTGTTTCAGCTTTCGGAGACATTTGTGATGACTTGGACTTTATGGCTTGCCAGTTGACGGTATATTATTGGATCTTTGCGATACCACCAGGCAAGTATACCTTGCCTCCCTCTACAGTTTATTTACCTGATATTTTATTATATATTTTTACTAATTTATTATTGACATGTGATTTGTACATCGTGCATGCTAATACATATATAGTCCTTGTTTATAGTTAGTTTTGTAGTCACATTGGATATACGTATATAGTTCTTGTTCATAGTTAATTCTGTAGTTCATATTTGATTAGTTTTCTCGTGTATCGTGATTGGGTCATATCGTGTCTTCACTTGTACTTGGACTGAGTCGCATCGTGTCATAGGATCAATAAGTCATAACGGAACTGCTGTACCTTGAAATTCTTAAAGCTAACCTACGAGCCCACACCAGGGGCGAGGGTTAGTAGTTAAGCTAACCTATGAGTCCACATTAGGGGCGAGGGTTAGTAGTTATCTGTTGCACACCTGCGAGCCCACACTAGGGGCGAAGGTGATGCAAGCCTGCGAGTCCACACTAGGGAGAGGGTTAGTAGTTATCTGTTCCACACCCGCGAGCCCATACTAGGGGAGGGTGATGCTAGCCTGCAAGTCCACACTAGGGGCGAGGGTTAGTAGTTATTTGTTCCACACCTGCAAGCCCACACTAGGGGCGAGGGTGATGCTAGCCTGCGAGTCCACACTAGGGGCTAGGGTTAGTAGTTATGTTCCACACCTGCGACCCACACCAGGGGCAATGGTTAATAGTTGAAGCTAACCAGAGAGTCCACACTCGGGACGAGGGTTAGTAGTTGTTCAAACCTGCGAGTCCACACTAGGGGCGAGGGTTTGAGTATTTGATTGGTTATCCGTTGAAATTGTGATATCGTGTTCCCTTGTTCTTCTCCAGCAGTTCGTTTATGCGTAGTGGTTCTTCCAGTCGTGTATAGTCGTATTTTCATGTTGATTGGTCTTTTCCCGTTTATTTCCTGTATTTTCTTTATTGCATGGTAAACGGCTAGATAGACATATTTTATGTATTTTGCTATGTCTCCAGAGGACCTGATGATCTCTTCAGGTTTAGCGATTGCATGGAGTTAGTTAGCAGAGCGGGATGGTAGAGGATTGTGATGCATGATACATGTATTTGCTTGTGATTTTTTATTATCCTTTCATGTTTATTACTCCATACCATGTTATATTCTGCTCATTTTATAGACTCATATCATTCTTGGAGTCTAATCGGACAATATGATAATGGGATGCAGACCATGACCCATAATTGTTCATTCATGTTTCATATACTTATTGTGGATTGAGATATAGATTGCATTGCCATGATTTGGCAGTATACCATAGCCTTGACAGCTTTTACGTACTCGAGTCGGGCTGGAGTCTGCTCGATACGTAGCTGGCTTGCTCACGAGCTCGCGTCCGAAAAGCGGGTGGGTCGTGACATCGAATGTGGAATCATGACCAGTAGGACTATGATTTCATATTATCTTGACCTTGTTTGATTGGGGGTTGGACCTAGGAGGAGTAAGATCATCTTAATTTCGAGGATAAAATTTTTCTAGGGGTAGACTTGTAACACCCAGTTTTCCAAATGAGGGTAATTTTAAAATTTTATAATTATAATCATTTAATAATGATATTTAAATTGTATTATAATTTTTGGTGATTTTTAATCAATTTAAAACTATTTAAAATATTGAATTGTGATTTTGATGGTTAACTAGTTAAACCTTAGTTTTGCTAAGCCTAGAGACTAACCATGACCAATGGAGCCTAGTCATGTGATTAGAATGTCATATTACTACTTTTTAGTCTAGGGGTATTTTGGTCATTTTGACAATTTTGTGAAATTGTATTTTGATTAATTAAATATTATGCTAATTAAATTGTTAGAGACTAACCTAGAAGTTTAATCTAACCTAGATTAGTCTTGAGGTTAGAATCATGGTTAAAACATTCCTACTATGTGCCAAGGTTAGTAATATCTAGATATTATAGTAGTAGGATATTTTCCTTAGGATATTTGTGAAAAAGAAAGCCTTGAACCAATAGGAAGGCTTGGAATTGGCTGGACAAGCCCTAGCCACTCATCTACATCTAAACCTAACCCTAATTCATCTAGTGGCCAGCCATACAAGTCCCCCTCATATAAGTGTCACACTTAGAAGCCCTTGCCTCTTTTTAAATACCTAGAAAGACCCTACTTTGTTCTTCCCTAAACTTCTTCCAATTAATCCAAATTGAGTCCAAATTGAGTCAAATCAATTGCATCATCATCCCCAACAGTAGAGGAGACTTGTGGGTGCTTGCTAGCGAGGTTTGAGGACGTTTGAACCGTAGCAACTCGAGGAAGACGTCAAGTCGAGGCTCTTTACATTGAGTTTGAACTCTCATAGGTAAAACCCTACAAACCCTAATAGATTCCTGTTTATTCCCATAAATACATTCATTTAGGGTTCCCAAGGTATAGCCCAAGTTTGGTAGGAAATTGTGTCAATTTCGTGTCCGTATCGGACTCGTATCGGTGTATTTAAATGGGTGTTCGATGAAATGCCACATAGGAAATTATTTTAGTAAATTTTAAAACATTACATGGTTGTGTAGCCCTATATATGGGGATTTCAAAACTATAACTCTGAGCATGATTGGACACGTGTTCGTGTCCAAATTTGAACACGAACCTCACTACGATGTCCCGTACCCATGTCCTGCTACCACCCACTGTTTTTGATCTGCACAGACCACTTGGATACGTGCCACTTGGCACGAGGGGGGGCAGACACTGTCAGGACCCCCTTAAATTTTATGACATTTTGTGTCGTGTCGGACGCAAAAAATGAGCTGCACTGTTTTAACACACTACAGTGCACTGTTGTTTCGACTCTCTGACACGGCTTTAAAACTCGGACACACCCCAACTCGATACAGACACCTAGCCTCCTAGCCCTAGTCCCCCTCTACCCCAGACACGAGCACGACGTGTCAGTGTCGTGTGTCACGTGTACGAATTTGACACGCCTGTATGAGACATTGTGTACTCCCCTGCTACTCGGGGTCAACACGGACACCACACGGCACGAGACACCACAAAAATTAATGGAGATATGGGGGCAATGTTGAGAACATGCCCCCAAAGTTTTATTAGATTTCGTGGAGTAGTTAGGATGAAAATCGACCTGTACTGACTCGACCCCACTGCACACACACGCAGCAGACACCTTCTGATACGGCTACGTATTTGAGACACGACACCACGTAGACACATTTCAGGCTATGGGATACGTAGCCGTAGACCTAGGTTATCATCTGACACGACCACGACATTTGTGGATGGACACATGAGTCCCTAGGCTAGTCGACACTTATGCACGATGCTGCCTGTGCACAATTTGATACCCCCTATTTGACCTTGGGATTCGACACTGTTTGGACACATTGTAGACACATATGTGTAGACACACCTAGGTGGCACCTCTGTACACATGTTCCACACACTATACACCCCTGTGCACACACTCTTGACCCCCCTGCTTGTTTGATATGGTGTAGGTTCACATATTCAGGTTTCAGGAATATGTTTCAGATATCCAGGTTTCACATATAGGTAGGTGTAGCTTGTGTTTGTTGGGGCTTGCATATGTAGGTATGTGAGTTTTATAGTGTGTGTGCTGGTTGTGAGGAGTTAGAATGGCAGTTGTTATTAGATGAGAGTGTGTATGGGCAGGTGAGTCGAGTGCATTAGAGAGTTAAGAGATGATATGTGAGTAGGTAATTAGCTAAGGATAGGGGTTAGCTGAACTTGGCCTTAGGCCATGATTTAATAGCAGTAATAGCAAAGGGTGAGGACTTAGACTAAGAGTTAGGGTGTTGTGTGTGTGGTTTCATGAGAGATATGAGAGCATGAAGAGGAAAGTTTAGAATACTAGTATTAGAGTATTATGATACCAAGGTATTGTAATATAGAGGATGGGTTAGCTTGAGAAGTATAATTTAACACATTTTGGGTATAGATACGATCAATAGGCAACGTTTAGCTTCATGAGTATAGGTATGTATATTTATGTTAAAGGTATTCATCTAGGTAACATATGGGATATAGGATTATGTGAGTATAGTCATATATTGATGTATATATATAGATATTTGAAGTTGAAGGTTGGGTAGAAGTGGTAGTGTCCTTGCATATTTATACATAAGCCATAGGTATATGGTTAGAGTGAGTTAGTGTGTGTTAGTGTGATATGATGTTGAGGTCAGTATTAGTGGATGGTTAGTGAGAAGGGAGTGTTAGAAGGATAGAAAAGTTGGTAAAGTATAGATAAGGTAAGTTAAAGTAATTAGCTAAGGATAGGGTGTGAGTTAAATAGTTTAAGATATAGTTAGAAATTGATTGTCTTGGTTGGTAATGGTTAGGATGAGTGTTCTTAGACTAGTTTTGACCATGGTTGACTGTTTTGACCAAAAGTCAACCGAAAGTCAACATTTATCCAAGAAGTGACTAGAACGTGACCGGACTTGACCAGAGTTGACCAGTTGACCAAAAGTCAACTGTTAGTCAACATTAGTTTAGTTTGACCTAGAGTTGACCAGAGTTGACCATTTGACCAAAGTCAACTATAAGTCAACATTTGACACAGTTTGACCTAGTTTGACTTGGTTTGACTTCTTGTGATCTAGTTTGACTTAGTGTGACTTAGTTTGACCTAGATTGGCTTAGAAATCATGTAGATTGTATCATAAATTTTATCTATCTTATTTTAAATACATTATAACCCATATTGCTCTATTTAGGACATTGTGACTCTGGTGCAGACATCTGATATTACACTACTCTTTTCAGAGTGTCAGGGGAGTACATTTTCTGATAGTTCTTTCAATTACTGTACTTCAGTTCTTACTTAGTTCTATTTGATTCTTGTTACAAACATGTATTGTTATTACTGAATTCATGTATACGACACACATACTTTACTCGTCTTGCCTCTATTATTCGAATCATCATTCGAACTATTCGAACCACCTATTCGCATCTTCATGTGCTGGTTGGACTTGTATTCGTCTTATGTGTTGGATTATGGATTCATTTGTATTAGATTGGGCAAAAAATACTGAATTAGACATGTAGACATATCTCCCTATTCGAATGACCCCTCTGTGAATGATATTCGAACGATAGCCATCCCTCACCTGATAAGTATGTGGTGTGCCGTATTACCTACAGTCGTTTACATGTCGATCTCGGTATTTTAAAACACACTTGGAGAATTAATTCGAATCATTGTTAGAACATCATGTGAATCATTATTCGTACCACCTTTTTCAAATCACCTTATTAGAACAATGATTAGAATCACATTTGACTCATACTGTACTGGAATCATATTCGACTCTTCTTGTATTAGACTCACATTGGAATTACACTCGACTTATATTGTACTGTCTGGACTCATCATGTTACTCTAGTTCATCTAGATCTTATTTTACATTCTTCATTGCCATGCTTTCCTCTTGTTTAGTTACCTTACTTTCCTTGTACCTTAACTGTTTCTCTACATCATTACTCGTATAAACTGCCATGTTCATCAATACAATGATCTATAACTGTTTTATAGTTCTCCATCATTTACTTGGGATTTCTAGATGAGTTGTGCTCGTTCCTGTCCTGACTGGACCTGTTGAAAATATTACAGATGCTTGTCCTGAGGACATTTGCCCTACTTGCCTTGGAGCAAGAGATGGCTTAGCTATCTTTGGCCCGAACACTCAGGAGTGATCGGGAGACTACCTAGTAGACTTGGTTTAGTTTTCATGTTTTAGAACTTGAATTGTAATAACTTGAGATATGATTTTATATTTGAGTTTGTTTGAGATATTATTATTTAGTAGTTGATATTTGTTATTGTTTGGTCTTTAGTTATAAACTTCTGTGTTATCTTATCGTGCTTAGACTGTGATTGAGATTTTATTATATCTATACTTGTCCTCCGTTCGGAGTCGAGATTGACAAGTACATTATATAATTGCGTGAGTTTTTGATTAGATAGTAACCTAGGACAGCGTTCTACTGCCGATACTGCGGCGTAGGCTGGACGTACCCACTTCTTGTACCCCTACACTGTGTGCGAGTCGTGACAGATTGGACCTACTCAATCCTCAAGTTTCATTCATTCGTCAATCACCAGTCCTACAGATCCTCGAATTCACCTTCGCATCAAGCCAACAAGTCGAGACCATCAAAGTTGCCATGTCCTGATTTTTCGAGTTCAATCATTCTCGTGACATGAATCACCATGTCATTAATCATTCGGAACGATTCGCCCCAAATTCGACGCGACGCATGTGCGAGGCTGGAGTTGCGCTCGCGTAAGACAAGAATGTCGATGTTGTGGTTATCCGCGTAACCATCAAGACACAATATATATTTTCATCCAACATTTGTCTCAACCAAAATCCCAAGTATAGCATCCAACCGAACAATAACACTTGCACGATCGTCATTCGTCGAGTCAGAGTACCCCCGAGTTATCGCATATCGATCATTGATACTGCCTCAATACCATCGATGATATGCGTAACCTGAAGATCTGCCTTCGCAACCAATTTCGAGTCGTGCGAATGATGCTATCATCCGATTGGATAATCTCCTCGACATTCAAATTCAAGTTCAATCTTTTATTTTCCTCGAATCATTCACAACCTCAATTTCCTCAAACCAATTTCACGTATTGTTTATCCGTTTATCCCAAGTCATCGACCAATATATTTCCTCAATTCGTATCATTCCTTACTAACTCAAATCATCGAGCAACGTTCAATCCAATCCTTAGAGTCATTGCATAACTTCAAAATTCAACTTTTCATGCACGCTATCTTCCCATCGTGCTAACTTTTTCTATACGATCCTATCGATTTCCTTTATCAAATCATCCATTCGCTACATCTTAACTTTTCTTCGATTTGATTTCACCTACTCAATCATTTTTTTGCGTTTCATATTCGCACAATCCTCAATCCCGTGCACGTTCCGTGCGCATCAATTTCTAGGTTGTTCGAACCAATTAGTCAAACTTCGAGACTAAAACTCATTCAACGATCTCAATCTGCGGCTTTGCATACACGCGACCACTACACCAAAACAGTCATTTCCTAACGACTATAAGCGTTAGGAAAAAATTTCCTAAAGCTTTTTTGCCATTGGTATTTGGGCGTGGGGATTTTTCCCAACGGTAAAAAACCGTTGGTAAGTAAAATTTTCTAACGGTAAAAAACCGTTGGAAAAATAATTTTACTAACGGTTAAAAACCGTTGGAAAAATAAATTTCCTAACAATTTTTTACCGTTATGAATGAACAAATTCTTAACAGTATTTTACCGTTGGAAAAGAAAAAATTTCCTAACGGTTACACCCATTAGGAATGATAAAAAAATTATTAAAAAAATTGTGCCTCTATTAAGCACAAGAATCAAATTCATTTTCTTCATGTACATGAACATAGACAAAATTAGGATGAACATTATCCATTCAACTAGATATTACATAATTTTGTCACTTAAACAATATTGCAATAGTAAGCAAATTCCATTATTAACCATTTACAAAATAGGAGCATAACAAGACTGAGAAGATGTTCCATGTATTCAATCCAATAATTCAACTACAAAGTAGATAAATGTCGAATCTAAAGACTACAAAAGTTGGATGGTTGCAACTGAAACCCAAGGACTCTGGACCCTGAAAGTTAAGAAATGGCCCATAATGTTCTCCTGCAGTTCAAATAAAAAACACATTAGAGATAGTATTGCCTTCAAGTAGCAAACAAATTTATCAGGAACCTAAGCCAATGCATTTTGATTGGATAGCCTATTAACTTCTTTTCGAGGTTCGCTGATACTTAATCTAGTACTAAATCAGGCTTGAAACAAATGATCCTTGTTTACTATTGGGGGAGTGACACATATCCAGCTTGTAATATAATATATGTATAGCATTCCTACTGACACTAACATAGAAATTAGTAACAAAGACTGAATTTGTTGTCTTATCCCAAAAAATAGTCTCCATTACTAATGGTAATTAAACAAAGATCAATCAGAGGTATCAACTGTACCAAAAATTAGAGAATTTATGCATACAGAGCTCATTATTGTTTAGCCAAACCTTCAAAAGTCCCTTAACAAAAATATATAAAACAGAACTAACAATCATTGACTCTTTCTCATATGATTTTATTGAGTAGTAAAAAAACTTACAACGACAGCAAGCCAAACATTAGACTGAATCAACACCTCGAACTTGCTCTCAAGCAAGGTATCTTTCTCTTCGTTATTTCTATATAAAAAAAGGGAAAACGTACTAGGAAATTAGAATTCAAACATGTAAGAAATGTAAATGAATAAATAAACAACAAGATTGTAAGCTACGAGTATTAAAGAGATTAGACTTGCCCACTCATCAATGACGAGACCAACATCTTCTAAAGGTTTCTTGCATGCCTCAAGTGCTACCTTGGCCACAACAAGCTGTTGGTTCAGTCTCTTCAATTTCTTCAGTAAAAGTCACAACGTTAATTGTTATCAATGCTTTCAAAACATAACAAGCTATACAGGAAAGTATAGATGCATACTTACATGGCAGGGTTGTTGCACATCCGAGAATACAACCCTCAGAATTTGCTCGACTTCAACCTGATCTTTCTTCTTGATCATCAAACTTCAAAAGCCAACATACACCATCACTAGAATGGACATCAAATGAATATAATATAAAGTTGGTGTGACAATTTCTAAGAGATTTATTATGTCTGTCAGTAACAAGCTATCAACAATAATATCAATTGGGAAAACAAGTAAAAGACAACACAAGTTAAATCTCTCATTTGTCCATTATTTATCTAAAATTGATACTTAATCTGGTACTAAAAGCCTTACCATCTAGCAGAGCCATGACAGGACATGCTTTCTGCATATTCTCAGCTTCCACTAGATTTTCAGCAAACATTCTACTACTTATGTAACCTGGAATTTGCCAAACAAAGGAACATGAAGAGCATTTAAATCAGAATCCATTTATCTTGTATAAAATTATGAAAGAACAGATATTTGAAAGTTAATGGCTGAAAGTCAAATAGTTTAACTTCTCTCCACTTAATAGCAGTATCGAGAGTCTTAATTTATCAAATACAAAGAAACTCAAATATAATATATCTAAAAAAATCCTGACCAGCGAACTGAAGAAGGAAATTTATAATGATTAAGATGTGCCAAATTAAAACAGTTACTTGTACATCGATAGTATGACCATATCCATACCCATGTCCTATCGGGTCGACTACTAACTCCTTAAAGTGGAGAGTCCGGATAATATAAATAGAAAGAAAGGTTTAGAAATTATAAATGATACTGAGATCTTAGGATAAGGTATTGATCCAGTGAGCAATTCTTATTATCATAGAAATTTATTTATTCCTAGCAAGTGTGTCTTGTGTATGCGTGTATGTGTATATACTTCTTCAAGAGAATTCAAGGAGAAAATAATTAGTATAGCTGATGGCTTGGATACTTATGTAGGAAGACTAGAGGATTCAGCAAAATATTAGGTTTAAGGTTTTGTGGCCGCCCCTTGTCAGCAGACAGCATAGCATGGACTCATAATGTTTCGGAGATAGATTGCAATTCTTCATCTCTGGTATGAGCAGCAACTTTTTCTCCATCTCGCATGGCCAATTAAAGGTAGACGAGTGCCTTCAATGTATCCCCTTCCTGTAATGAATAAGAAAAGTGCATCAGTACTGCAAATTAGACTTCAAGTAGAGGAAAGAACTAATGATGCAGCTCACAGAATAACTAGATCCATCTAAATGAGTGATTTAATTTGACTACAAATACCAAACGTGTTGAGAATATCACTAGCCAACACTGACACGTACATTGAGTAGTTCAAGGCCATGCTCGAACTGTGCTCTCCCATGACCACCCTCAGTAGCACATTTCATCCACATCCTTGCCTGTCGAAGGTCTTGCTTCAATCCACCCTCACCCGTGGAATAACTCAGGGAAGCATTGTACATGGCGCGTACATATCCACCTTTTGCAGCTTTCACATACCATTTGGCCTGAAATTCATGAAAGACCTTATTTAGGACGTTTCATCCAGAAATAAACTAAGATGACTGCAAATTTAGATTATAATGTGCATATCAAACTAAAAATGCTAATTTTTTAAAGGAATATTTTCGTGATCTTCAACAAAGTCAACAAACAGAGAGGATTCCACTATTTGGAGTGGGTCAATAAATCTTATATAAGGGATTAGTTTAAAAGTAGAAGTTTAAAGTAATAATCTAGAGAATAAAAGTGTATACATGGTATGTTTTGCTATCATGCACGGTCACGGTGAAAAAGGTTCAATAATTAAAAAAGAAGCATACAACATCAGGTAGACTAGATTTAACACCATGGCCCCTGTGTAGACAAAGTGCCAAGTTGTACTAAGGGCATGGACAACCTACTTCGGCTGCTTGATAAAACCATTTTACAGCCTCCTGTGGCTGAGGTAGGTCACCTGTAAACAAAATATTAAATAAACGAGGTCAATTGTCTGCTTCTACCTATAGGCATAAATAAAGACTAGTGTTGTAGCTATTTAAGGGACAAAATACCACATCAACCAAAAGAAAGCACAAGTTGGCATATTTAGATATAAAATGTGAAAGTTCAACAAGGGAATTTCCATACATATACATCACAGAACGAGGGAAGTGCAGAGATTGAGAATTTTGGAAAACAAAGAGGGCACGAGCACATAGAGAATTTGAGTGCCTTGCCAGAGAGATGAAGTGCTAGAACTCTGAAGTCCTTGATGCAGGCTGTGATGCAAATACAATTCTAAATGACCTACTGATTGTGCTATCTACTTTATCATGAACATTGCTATCCTATTTTGTCTGGGTCAGGATAATAGACGTTAGATTCCAGAACAGGACAGATAGGATCTTAAATCTTTGATTTTCTATCCGATTTCTCAGAAAAATAGGAGAAATATATAATAAATTAAATTGAAACATGTACGAATTTGTCAAGTAAGAAGCCCAATTGACAACCTAATACTCTATAAAACAATTAGCCACATATCCAAAAGTAACCCAAAGAAACCTAAAGCAGCTAAAATACCAAAACTTAACAAACATCATGACCATCCGAAAACCAAATCAGTAAGCATGACAAACATGAGTCCAGGGCATCCAAAGTTCCCAATACATTTGGTTATAATCACTACTGAGGTTCCAAAAATTATTACTCGTGATTATTCTTATTCATTGTCTTTACTACAGAAAAATATTACCATTGCTTTGCTAGTTAAAATGTAACGAACATGAATCAGACCATATAATTGCTAGTTTTGTGACATTTGTGCTCTGGCAACGAAGAACATGCACGAATTCCTCTTCGTGAGGTTGCTCATCTGCCCATCAAGATGTTCCCTCTTAGTTTGTGAAGTCCTTAACTATATAACTATAAGAATCAGACAGCCTACCTCCCTCAGCTGACCTATTTCAAAATTATATTACGAGGAGAGGAGAATGAGAGAGTGAGAGAACCATTACTAGGAAGCGTAGAGGCTCGGCCGACCTGTGGCCCAGGGATGGTTATTGCTGCCCTTGTCAGCGGTCAGGGGACAAGGACAGGAGAAGTACGACTGGGAATGAAGACGGGAAGAAGTAGGGCCGGGGTCGACACATAGGACCCTGCCGCCGATGGTCGAATTCGGAGGCGAGGTGGTGTAGAGGGATAAGGCGAGAGAGAGAGACACACAATAGAACCCTCTTTTGGTATAGATACAACGCACACAAAAAAGGGGGGAACGAATTTTTCCCCTATAACAATTTTGGTTTCACGTGAAAGGCACGCAGGACAAATTTTTTTTCTTCTAACGGTTTAAAAGTGTTGTAATATAAATATTATGTGTGATTGATATTAAAGTATAGCTTTTTTATTTATAGTCACGATTTTCTTGTGTTGCTAACGATTTTGTACTGTTCGTGATTAGTAACGGCAAAAAATCGTTAGTATTTGGAAAAAAATATGTTAGGAAATTTTACTTTTGGTGTAGTGGACGCTTGCTGATAGACTCATCGACACCCCACATCCTTATTCGATCGACATCCCTGAAGCTATTCCATACACCACTCAGGGATGAAGTTATTTCACGAATCCTCAACTTATCATTCGAATCAAATCGACTTCTTCAATCTCAAGCACGCTCGTCCTATATCGTGCCGACATTATCGTCGCTCGATAGCACCCATATCGATAGTCATCTCACTTACTCAATAAAGTCTAACACATCTCGTGCTTGAAACATTACGAATCCTGCATTCGACTTTGCTAAGGTCGACACGATCCTTGGTGTATATGCCAGCCCGACTTAGCCAACCGTGCTTACGCAAACCATCTTTTTGTTTTGTCAAAAACTGTTCTCCTACGCTTTGTAAAATAGATAGACTTATTGTATGGACATCCCGTAGGACATTTGCGAGAGACTGCACCAATGATATCAACTTTGCAGAAGCAACAGAGTTTGCGAAAATAATAAGTTAAATAATTTAATCGAAAGTCCAAGGAAGTAAAGCCGTGCTCTTATACCATTATGTCACACCCCAATCCCACAGGAGTGATCGTCCTTACTAAGGCGTGATGTCGCACGAGTCTAGATTGCGCTGTGTAAGGCGGATTCCATAATGGCCGATTACAGCGGCTGCGACGGAGTCGTCGCACAAAAGTCCTAAGCAGAGACATTGAACATGCAACAAAAATTTACAACAAACACGAGTTATTCAAAAGAAGCTCTTTGTCGATATTGAAACAAAGGTTACAATAGACGCAAGGCCAAGATTACAAGTCACTCAAGCTCACTCTTCTTACATTACAAGTCACTCAGCTCTCTCTCATCTCTCAAATACAAGTCTTGAACCAGCGGAAGCTTTGGAAGGCGACGTCCATACATTATGTCTCGTATAAGTCTTGACTCCATGTGGCCGCACTGCTTCGAATCGCCAAGGAACTTCGTGCCTCGACGCATCCAAGCGAGCTCCGTGCCACGAGCTTCTACCTGTACCTGCACATGGAAACTATGTGGGTGTCAGTACTCAATATACTGGTGGAATGAGCTGCTCGTCCACCCATGCAGAAGTAACACGTTTGATTTACCTTGTATAACATAGTCCCTTTGTGATTGCCTTTCTACTCTTGCCTAAGGATCAATTTTTGGACAGACGTCTTGTCCTATTTTGTGTCTCTAGACCATACCGTGCTTGTAACATCAACATTAACCTATCAAGTTGTGTTCGCCTTACGGCCCAAAATCAGAGACGCAACTACACAATAGAATATATTTCCACGTGACCGTGCTACAAACCCATATTGAGGCCGTACCTCGCATTTCAATAAGACTAAACCACATCGCCGCCTCGTGGCCCGTACTACTCAAGACAAGTCAATCAAACTTATACAATTTATATGCCAACAACTTAAGACTCGACGCCACATCTCGTGCCGAAGCACGTCGCCTACATTGCAGCCAAATCTTAGACCCAAACATTTGTTCCAACCATACACACATTCAACTAGACTCAATCCAAAGGCACACACGCGGATTGCGGTCCGTGCCGACCCATCTATATGAGGTCACTAGCATCACAAGCTATACCGGGATTATAGCTTTGTTATTCGGGATACTTTTTAGTGCAAGTAGCGATCTCCGCTGAAAGCCCCTTCCAGCTCGACTATACCCCTGTTTCCTCCTAGGCCGAGTCGGTCCCGTGGCCCCGGGTTGCCGCTCGAGAAAATCTTCGCCCTTGTCGACAAGTTGTCCAATGACCATGCAAGACTCGACTCAAACTGACGTCTTACATAGTCATTCCTCTTCTAATGTTACCATCTCCTTCAAAACCAAGTTCAAGACTTCTATCCTTGAGGCCCCTCGATATCCCACGGTCACGAGCATTCTTTCCATGTTACCATATCATTTCTTTCAACTCATGAATGCCTATTTGATAGCCCTTTCTCCAAAACTCACTTAAATCAATTGTGGTTCTTGCCTTAAAGACTAAGTCCGTGACATCGTATCTTAAACCAACTTGAACTCTATGCGACATCGACGCCCAAGTCATACTCTATATGACGGGCCTTGAGACCATAAGACTATGTGGTTATACCCAGTCTTAGAACTCGTAGGACCGTGCTTGCTACTACTTCGATAGCCTGACATAACTTGCCTAACTTAACTTCGTAACAACTTGACGAGCAAAGGCTGCGTCAAGCTTTGCCTTGATGGATCGTGCCGTGTACGCGTTCGACTTTGAACGACCAAGTCATTTGGGTGCCTAAACTTATGACACAAGCCATTCAACGCAGCTTAACTCATAAGCAAGCCAAGGCTGTGCTAAGCCTTGGACGATGGGATCGTGCATACTTTATGAAGCATTCATGCAGGCGACGCCTATGACTTAGTCTACGTTCATAACTTCGCCAACTCAAACCAACTTTCCTTCTCCCAAGCCACGGGATGAAGGGTCGAGTGTCATTTTCAAAGCACGTCGTGCACCAACTCTAAGCCGACCGTTGGAGCTTTTCATATTCTTACTCAATTCGACCCATCGGGATTATTCCTTATCTATGTGGATTCGTCTATTTTATTATCAAGCATACTTGTGCAAGTTGAAAACATATGATTTATTATATGAAGGCTAGGATGAGGCAAGTTCACCGAAATTACCCCACCTGAGCGAGCGGCCGCCTCGACCGAGCGAGCCTTTGACCAGCCGTTGCAAGGCTAAGTCCGAATGCCGTTGGCAGTTCCGATTCCTCCGATTGACTGAGCAGGACGGAGCACTACATGTACTACAGTAGAGATCCACCGGTAGTGGAAGGCTTCAGTTATGCCAGTTGGTGCTCAGAAGTGGAGAGCGAGAGGTCCATAGGTGGATACATTTTCATAATGGATGGAGCTGCTATATCGTAGAAATCGAAGAAGTAGACTATGCCCTTGCCGGTCATCCATAGAATCTGAGTTCTTTGTACTTGATACTGCAGTGGAGGGAGTAGAATGGCTTTCGGGAGCTCATGTATGATCTTCGAGTAGTTGGAGCATAAATACCGACGATACCGATATACTGCGACAACCAAGCAACTGTGACGGTGGCATCAAATGGCCTCTTCAACAGAAAAAAGAGGATTGTGCGGTTGAAATATAGGGCAGTATACGATCTCATCAAAGAAAGTGTTATTGTAGTGATTAATGTTCGGAGTCAGGAGAACCTGGCGGATCCGTTCACCAAGGGCCTCAAGTGCCAGCTGATCGATGATACAGCTTGTAAAATGGGCTTGAAGGCATTTTGATATTATGTTATTACATTCCTACCAAAAAGTTTTGTGTTATTAGTTTAAAGAAAAATTTACTAGGCATCTAGCTTTTGGTTCAAGGGAGGACTATTAACCGAAAGAATATCAGAAACGGTGGGTACTTATCCTCTGTGGCATGGAGAGGTTACGGACCTACAACCACTGTTGTCTACTGTTGTTTTGTGTGCAAAAGCGAACCTGTGAGAAGGTTGGCTTAAACGTCTTAATAAGTGTTTACCATGAAATATAAAAGGACAGAACAATTATCGGAGGACTGGACTTTTACTTTACAATACAAACTCGCTTGTACAAAGAAAGCCTAGGGACGAAAACCTAGGTACAGCAGTCTAAGTACAATTATTTATTTTAGATTCTAGGGGGTGACAATAGAGGCTCGAAAAAGCGATGGCCGCTCTACCTTACTCCTTGGGCGATCGGGTACAGCTTCTTGGCTCTGTGGAAGAACTGCTTGGCGTTGATGGAGAAATGCTATCTCTTCAGGCTCTCTGGCTCTCTATGCACGTCGATCTCTGTCTATCTCTGTCTCTCTCTATCTCCGTGTATGTCTCTCTGTGTCTCGCAAGGGAATGGCACCCTGCTATTATAAGAATAGGGGAACATCATTAGGGTTTACAATGATTGCCCCTTAAAGTAGCGATGACCTGTTGATTGATCAATCTGGGCCATTAGTTTTGAGTGTAATGAATCTGGACCATTAATGTAGATTATGCCAAATTCTCTCAGTAATTAATGCTGATTAGAATAAATCTCCCTTATGATGATCCGATGATGTCTGCGAATCTGAATGAATAAGTTTAATTCATTCTCCTGTCACGTGTCCCAGATTATTGGAATTTGACCCAATCTTTGACTGCAGTAAATCTAGGAAAATTGATTGGCTTTATGATACGTGTCCTAGGAGCCACTGAGGGGATCTAAGCCGTATGAAGATTGACCCGCATATGCCCGGCCACGTGTCATCGAATCACGTGATAATCTGGACCGCATGGACGTAGGTGGCCGCATAACGGGTAACCCCTTCGTGAGCCGCATGGGGGAGCATCTGCTTGAGCCGCATATGACAGTCCACGTGCCTAGGCTGTATGGCATTTTTGGGATCTCGAGGGATTATGTCAGAAATCTCCTTCATTTTCCTAGGAGTCTGTCATTATGACAGAGTCATAATTATCTCTTTGTGTCAGGGCTATCGTCTTGTCAGAGCTGTCAGCCGTCAAGGCAATTAATACAGTAAGAGAAGAGTTGTTTGTATGCTACGGGGACCTCTCTGAGCCGCATGGAATGTCTCGTGCCATATAGTCCCTTGTGTCGCATGAATCTTTGAGCCGCATGGGCTTTCTGAACCGCATGGAGTTTTCTGGCCGCATGGATCTTTCTTTATTATTTTCCATGCTTCTACAAGCCCCCCTTCAAAGTTTTCAATTTACAAAATTAAATACTTTGAATAAGAAGCATGGATGTGTGCAAGCTCTTTCTAGCCGCATATGATGTCTCAGCCGTATGGATGTTTCGACCGCATGAATGTTTCAGCCGCATGGATGTTTCGGCCGCATGGATGACTAGGCCGCAGGAGTGTTTCGGCCGCATGGATGTCTCGACTGCATATCTCTTTGCCACGTGTGCGCGTCATTAACTGCCTCGAATTCGTTATAGTGCCATTTTTAGGGGAGTTCCCAAGGGTCGGTTCATTAAATCTTTTGGATTTTATGCTATGGATGAATCTCCTTTATGAGAGAGGGGGCAAAATTCGAGGAGTCGGTTTCTTCTTTTTCGAGGCGGTTATCAATCTACGTGTTCTTCCCTCTCTTGTCTTCCTATAAATAGCAAGAGTTTGAGAGAGAAAGCTTCTTTACTTTCTCTTTCACTTCGAAATTTCCCTACTCCATTGCCGTCTCCTTCCTTAATTGCTAATGGCTCCCAAGAAGACCGTTGCGGCTAAGGACAAGAAGGCAGAATCTTCGTCGAAGAAGATTGCCTCTACTTCAACCGCGGCTGTTCCTCCGCAGGCCGTCGTGCCCGTAGCTCACCCTGACGTTCATCCCCCATTGTTGGTAAAGATTTTTTTATGGTTTCGGAGAACCCTAACTGCCATGGCTACGTCGCATGCTTTATGCACGAGCCTTTATTTTCATGCGAGTCGTATGTTCGTCCTATGGTCGAGCCGTGAGCCACATAGAAATAGCTGCTGTGGCTGCATACGTGCTTTGCCAACAAAGCCGTATGAGCTACACGGAGCCGCATGGATGTTCTGTTGAGCTTGAGCCGCATGTGGCTCCTGTAAGTTGGAGCTGCATAAGCGTTCCCCTGACCCGCATGAGGCTTCAGTGAACTAGAGCCGCATAAGTGTTCTCCTGAGCCGCATGAGGCTTCAGGGAACTAGAGCCGCATAAGTAGTTTTCCTGAGCCGCATGAGGCTTTGTTGAGTTGGACCCGCATGAGCTCGAAAGCACCCCTTAGTTCCTTTTTGTCCATCCTTCTAATTTATCTTTTCCTGTCTTCTTCTCAGTGAATTTGCCAGTTAATGCTGCTGGGGAGCTCCTGATAGGCAGCGCCCAAGCTACTCTGGGCTATAGGTATGACCATATAGTCCAATACATGGCTGACCAGTTTTTGAGTGACGAGCCCCCGACGAGATCGAATGCCCTCAAGAATCAGACTTTCTATTTTCTTAATGCTATGATAAACTCAAGGAAATTAGAAGGGGAGTACTTGAAGCCCGCATTCTTCTTTGGAGACGCCTTGACTGTGAAGAACAGTCAGCTTCTGGAGGTGTCAGAGAACTGGAGTTTTATTTTTAACGGGATGGCGATCCACATTCCCCAGATGGAGCATCACTTCCCTTTATCCTGGTTCAACATGCTCCCACTGGACCGGAAGATGGAAGGTTCTTTAACCCCTACCCGAAGTGGGATATTTGTGGGAGACATCCATTATAACGATAGCCTGAAGTCAGTGTGTGCGGGCAAGGTGCACACTAGCTGTTCTGTAATGGGGTTGGCCCTGGGTACATTCTTGAATGTATCGGGTCCCAATTTTATATTTTCTACCGCCGACACTTTTATGAATTAACTTGCCCGGAAGGGATCCTATCCCATTGGACGGTTGATGCTCCCCAGCTGGGTACATCCGATTTCTTCGTGGACCAATCTGTCTGCGTAGATTTTGCAAAAGTATGAGGACCTTTCTGTGCGAGATTGGTCTTTACCATGCTATTCGGGACACCAGCCATGGCTTGCCCATAAACAAAAGATTATTTATGTCTCTGCTGGAGATGTATAACCGCCGAACGAGGACCTTTTATACACCCGTGGAGGAGATGGGACTTGCGCTCCACGAAATAACGCGGTCTCTAAGCTTCCTTGCGGGGACGAAGCTTTTGAGGTGTATACTCCTACGAACGAGGAGTTTGAAGATTTGGAAAGACAATATCCAGGCTTCGTGGCTCTTTACCAAGAGATATTGTGCCACTATAGCACATGTCATCAGATAGCCAGGAAGGAAAGCAGCTCGGAAGGACATACTCCCCACACCAAGGACTGGGTGCGCTATCTCTTCCCGACAGATGCCTTAGGTCGAATTACTTTGCGACGTCCTCGGTCCCGGGAGGCGGTTGAAGCCTTAGTGTCGTCAGCTAAGAGAACGACCACCACTAGTGATACATTCGGGAGCAGGACCGATTCTTTTGGCTATTTTTACCATGATACTCAAGAGTTGTCTGAGAAGGCGCTCCTGGCAAGATTCTTAATGATATGGCTGCGAAACTGTGTAGTCTCGGGCGGAGCTGATTCCATCGAGAGGATCAGTCGCAATTTATCCTTCCGGCTGTGAAGTTAGTTTTGCGAGTCTGGCTAGCTCTCCTCTCAGGCCATGGTGTACAGCATACATCGTGGCCTTCGTACTTTCACCTCCAACGTCATGGCTCGTGAGGTGACAAAAGATTTTGAACGGACCGAGTTGCCCTATCATTATTTGATGGGGTAGCTGTTGATGCATTATCCGTCTTTAATGAGACCGGGCTCTGAAGACGGCATTACTGATGATGACGCCTTTATCTTTCACTATCGTAATGAGTCTTGGGAATTCGAGACCATGTGTGCTTGTCGGATGGTACTGGCGAGGGCAGACATGTACAACATTTTCGTGTCTGTCCCTCGTTTTACTGATGAGGAAGTGGCGGCTGTCCATCTTGACGGTATTGGGCCTCCTCAACTTCTGGACGGCCAGATGCTTCTGTGGCTGCAAAATATCTGTCCCGCTCATCTGGTGTATCGCAACCGTAACACTGTCTTTCTGGAACCCTATTCGTCTAGTAGGTTCGCCCGACAATTTGGGTATAGTCAACTTTTTCTAGACAGCCCCAGCTCTTGTCTGGGCTTTGAAGGTAGTCTTCTAGACGGCATTCGGGCCTGGCATTACTATGATCCATTCCATACCCGTGTCGTTTTCTCAGTCCCCGCTATCCAGGCGTCAGTAGATATCTTGTATATGGCGGCTTTGTACCACGTCATGGCGAACAAGCCCCCTGTCGAATTTTAAGCCATGTACCAGTTTTATTGTTGGTACCGGCCTGGATGAGGGTCCCCAGGGGGCCAAGACGAGAAAGAGGAAGAACAGAGTCGAGGTGCCGGATTTGGACTCTGATGCTGCAGATGACGAAGACGACGAGCCTGATGGAGATGACTTTTCCCTTCCGGCGGCAGACACGGGGACGGATCAGCCACTGTTTTGCCAGATGAGATAGTGGTTGATCAGTCGTCTTTTGCACCTGGTGTTGCACGAAAGAGTAGCAGGCGACTTTCTTCTGTCGTCGGCATTCCCCGCTCTCGAAAACTGGCTGCAACCAGACACCGCGGTCTAACTATGAAGGAAAGAGGTGAAGAAATCGACGCCACCTTAGAGGTAAATATGTTGCTACCGGTCCTTCCTTTGTTTTAGCTTTGATTTTAATCGTCTTCCTTCCCTCTTGTAGGCATCAGAAGAAGAGGACTCTCGAGTGGCCGAGATAGTGACTGGTGATGACGGGGGCTCTAGTGAGCTTGCTGAATTTCGTCCAGATGATGCTGCTCAGGTTGCCCCTCTCCCTGGGGTGGCCGGGTCCGGGGAACTGGACCGTTTTAATTTGGCGATTGTGGGTGAGGAGACCCTACCAGCTGCGAACGAGTTGCAGCCTCGATGCTCTTCTCCCGGTAAGATAAGCCGAATCTTAACTTGCGATGAGGCCTATATGCTTTATGATCACATCCTTTGGGTCACCTCGATTGATCATTACCGTGGACATGCAGGTCCTGCCTCTCCCGTGTCGAGGACGGACCTTGTTGAAACTCGCTCAGTCGAAGGGGCACTGGCGGAGAGGGGCGTACCTCCTCCCCCTCCGGCTTTCCTTGATGATTCTCTTGCAGGCTCGAGTTCAACGAGTCTGGTGATGGGACAATCGGGGCAGAGGACAATGGTCCTCGTGTCTTCCTCTGCTCGGGTGGCCCAGAGGGTCGATCTTTCCGCCCTGCCAAGCGTCCGGGCTCTTCGGGTAGCAGAGGAAGAATTGGCCGCTATCCGTGTATCATTTTATTCGGAGATCGCCCCTATGCTGGCCAGTTCTAGCACCGCTCCTTCGGTGCTGCCAGCCACGCTCCCTCTGACGCCGTCCTCGACAGAGGTTCTGGACGAATCTTTACAGGATGTGGTTGATAGCTTTCATCGTCACCAAAAAAGGGGGATAGAAGCTGCCGTAGACAGAGGGACCTCTTTCATCTTAGCCCGGCAATGCGCCCAAGGGTCAAATCGATATCCTTAAGGCCTTTTCTAGTGGGGCAGGGGTGGCCGCACTTCTGGAATCGAAATTACTGGAGACTGATCAATTGGTGGCCCAGCTTCAGGCATTGCGGCAGGTTGATCTGTCTGCTGCTATTGATCAGGAGCGCGGCTTCCTCACAGCTGCTATAAAGAAGGCGAAGGCTGCTCAGGATAAGACTAGGCCAGCCATACTGAAAGATCTTCGCACCTTGTCTGATCGATATGATCAATTGAGCCATGAGAGTGAAAACGTTACAGCTCGAGAAGCCATTGCCTCTCGCGGGATTGCTGAAATGCGGGAACAGATTCTTTAGCTTCAGAGGAAGCGATCTTTCTTTTAGTCTGAGCTCGAGGCTGCCCGGATTAACAGAGGGCTGATTGTCCAAGAAGCTGATAATGTCAATAAAGCTTCGGCTGACTTGGAAGCGGCTCTGAAGAAGTTGGATGATGACTGTCTGGCACTCATGGATCTGGATAATGGGGAGCAGTTGTCTCAGGAGGCTGAGCGTCGGGCTAGGCAGAGGCTCGAGGGGGATACTGCCTTGGTGAGAACCCGCCTCTTGGAACTGTATAATACCGGACTATAGTCGGCCTTTTTCTGGTTTTATTCCTGTTTTCCTTTTCTTTTCTTCTTTGAGAGGGACATGGTCCCAAAACATGTAATACTTTTTTCATCCTTCAAATAAAGAGTATTTTCCTTTCTACCCTTCATTTGCATTACTTGTTGTACCTGTGGTATTGTGGTGATGTTTGTCCCGTATGGAGGACTTGTTTGTGGACCTGTTACCCATGGCATACCTTGGTTTTAGGTACGGGTAACAAGTTTGATTGGGGATACCTAGAATAGTTCCACGGCAAGGTGGTCGTGGGTGTTCGGGGTATCGGAAGATAGAATGCCATGGAGCAGCTGGGCTCCCGGAGCATGATAAGGAATAGTATGCCTGTACTAAGGGACTTAGCAAGGGACGTTTGTGGGCCTATTACCCTTGGCGTATCCTGATTTAGGATACGGATAATAGGATAGGGGGAATCAATATACTTACTCAGAGGTAATGAGGACATGGCAAGTACGCAGGTTTTAACCGTAGAGTCTTCCTACTCAGAGGTAATGAGGACATGGCAGGAGTGGACTCAACGGATGATATTTGTGATCAACAGAGGACATTTGTGGTCAACAGAGGACATTGTGGTCAACAGAGGACATTTGTAGACCTATTACCCTTGGCGTACCCTGGTTCAGGGTACGGGTAATAAGACGAAAGAGGACCAACATACTTACTCAGAGGTTACGGGGACATTGGCAAGTACGGAGGTTTTACCGTAGAGTCTTCCTGCTCAGAGGTAATGAGGACATGGTAGGAGTGGACTCAGCGGGGAAATTTTGTGGACCTATTATCCTTGGCGTACTCCGGTTGTAGGTACAGATAATAAGTCGAAAGGGAATCATCATACTTATTCAGAGGTTATAAGAACATGGCAAGTATGAAGGTTTCTTCGACGGAGCCTTCCCATTCAGAGGTAATGAGGACATGACAGGAGTAGGCTCAATGAAGGAGGGTACATAGAACGACTCAGAGGTAATGAGGACATGGGCGTTCTATGCAGAGGGGTGATTTGTTTTTGGCGGAAGTGAAAATGACTCAGAGGTAATGAGGACATGGCCGTTTTAGAAATTCGTGGATCTGTTACCCATTTTGTGCACCGGGAGTGCGGATAGTGGATCATGAGGGAGGATATCTTCCAGGAAGAAAGTTCAGAGGTATGATCATACATAACTTACTACCTGAAAGAGTGACCGGAATGTGAGTTCAGAGATACCAGTGGGTACATAACTCGATAATCTGGGATGAATGGTCGTGAGTTCAGCGGCACCAGTAGGTACATGACTCGATAATCTAGAAATTTGGAGGTGTGAGTTCAGCGGCACCAGCGGGTGCATGACTCAATAATCTGTGAAGGTGAGTTCAGCGGTACCGGGTGGTACATGACTCGGTGATCTGGAAAATGTTGCTTAGACATAATATTTCTTCAGGAACTTGCTATTGACGGGCAACATGAGCAAGTCTCCGTTTTATTTTGCGAGGTGGTAAGCATCGTTGGAGAATACAGCCTCAATGATGAATGGACCTTCCCATTTCGGCTGGAACTTGCCGGTGGTCTTGTGAGTCATGACCATCGGCCTCCGGACTGCCAAAACGAGATCGCCCACTTAGAATGTTCTGATTTTAACCTTTTTATTGAAGGCTCTAGAGATGCGTGCTTGATATAGTTCGATCCTTTGCTGAGCTAGGAGGCGCTTTTCATCCAAGGCCTCTAACCCTTGTAGTCGACGTCTGTAGTTATCATCCGCCGTCAACTGATAAGTGAGGGTGACGCGGAGTGAGGATATTTGAGTCTCCAACAGGAGAACTGCCTCACTGCCGTTCACCAGGAAGAATGGTGTGTTCCCTATGGCCGTTCGGACTGTGGTACGGTATGCCCACAAGCATTCACCAAGCTTCTCGTTCCAGTCGCGTTTGTTGGACGATACGAACTTCTTGAGTAACTTGATGATGGTTTTGTTGAATGCTTCTGCCAACCCATTCGCTGCTGGATTGTATGGCGTCGAAGAAATATTCTGAATGCGGTGCTTATCGCAAAACCGATAGAAGGCGTGGCTTGCGAACTGCGGACCATTATCGTGGATGATCCCTCGGGGCGGTCTAAAGCGGTAGATGACGTGATGCTTAAGGAAGATGATCACGTTTGAAGTTTTTACTTTTGCGAGTGGGGTAGCTTCCGCCCATTTGGAGAAGTAATCTGTGATTACGAGTATAAAGCGTTATCCTCGGGAGGAAGGTGGAGTGATTGGACCGATGATATCCATCCCCCATGCTTCGAATGGCCAGGACGCCACCGTCGGATGTAGAAATTCGGATGGTTGGTGGCTGAAGTCCGCGTGGACTTGGCAGGCTTTGCACTTTCTAGCATTGTGTATCGCATCTGCTACCATCATGGGCCAGTAGTAGCCCATTCGACGAAGGTGATCTTGCAATTTAGGGCCAGGCTGATGGGCCCCGCAGACACCGTCATGAGCTTCTCATACGGCTTCTTTGGCTTCTGTGTTTGACAGACACCGAAGCAATAATCCGTCGTAGGAGCGGCGATACAGCATCTTCGTATCCGTATCGTAAAAAAAATCTAAGAGAACGCCGTTTGATGGAGGTGGCTTCTTTTGGGTTCTCGGGCAGGATATCGTAGACGACGAAGTCAATGAATGGTTTTCTCTAATTCGGGGCATCGTCGATCGTCCGGGCGGAATAACTCGCCACGAATTGCACATTGTTCTTGGGACAGAACAGTTCATGGCCTATCACATCCACTGATTGGCAAGCATAGTTCGGAACTGCTACGGAAGCGACAAGGCCAGCTAGGGCATCGGCTTTGATATTTCAGAGTCTAGAAACGTGTTCGATGAAGAACCCCTCGAACGACGAGATGATGTTGATCGCTATTTGATGATAAGGGATCATGTCTTCATGGCAAACTTCGTATGAACCCCGGATCTGATTGACGATTAACTGGAAATCACCGTATGCTTCAAGATATTCTACCCCCAGCTCCCTTGCAAGTTGGAGGCCAATGACCAAAGCGTTGTACTCGGCCACATTGTTAGAGCAGGGTTCTGTAAGAGAGTAAGCACGATTGATCACTAATCCGGAAGGGGAGACCAGTACCACCCCGATTCCGACAACGATGTTGCCCTTGGGTCCAGTTCTCGAAGCACCGTCCAAGAACATTCGCCATATATTATCGTGAGAGGTTGTATGCGAGTCGGTGACCTCATCTGGGATCTCTTCATATATTCTTGAGGACTCCGAGCCTGGATGGGCGGCCAAAAAGTCTGCCATAGCTTGACCTTTGACAGCCTTTTGCGGGACGAAGATCATATGATAAGGGGACAGCAATATTGCCCATATAGCGAGGCGAGAGCTGAGTGCCCCTGGTTTAGTCATGAGGACCCTGAGATGGTTGACTCGTGAGATTACATGTATTGTTTGTCCAGTGACATTGTGTCACGTCTTCTGAATGGCGAACACCAGGACAAGGCATTCCTTCTCCACAGCGGTGTATCGGTGCTCTGGCCCAATCATCATTCGACTGAGGTAATATATGGCTTGCTCGTGGCCTGCATCATTGTTTTGTGCCAGCAGAGCCCCGAAGGAATGTTTCATTGCTCGTACTAGAGCAGGAATGGCCTTCCAGCAACCAGGACCACCAGGACTGGAGGGTTCGACAAATATTCTTTGATGCTGTCGAAAGCACGCTGGCATTCTTTGTCCCATACAAATGAGACGCCTTTCTTTATGAGGTGGGTAAATGGTCGACATCGCCCGGAGAGGTTAGAAATGAACCTCCTGATGTAGGCTAACCTTCCTTGAAGGCCTCTGAGTTCGCGGAGATTTCTCGGGGGACCCATCTCCATGATTTCCTTTGTCTTCTCAGGGTCTACATGGATACCCTGGGCGGTGATGATGAAGCCCAAGAACTTTCCGCTGGACACGTCCAGAAAGGATTTTGTGGGATTCATTTTCAAATTGTGCGCTCGCATCAGGTCGAATACCGTCCTCAGATCCTGTAGGTGGTCTCCCTTACAGCGTCTCTTGACGGCGATGCCATCAACGTAGTACTCCATCATCTTGCGTAAGTGGTCTCTGAAGATGATACTCATGGCTCTTTGATATGTGGCACCGGTATTCTTCAGACCGAAAGGCATGACTGTGTAACAGTACGTGCCAATCGGTGTTCGAAACGATGTATGCTTTTCGTCGTCAGGAGACATCTTGATTTGGTTGTACCCCGAGAAGCCATCCATGAATGACATACATTCGAAGCTGCAAGTATTGTCGATCATGATGTCTGTAATAGGAAGAAGAATTCATCTTTGGGGCACGCCTCGTTCAGATTGCGGAAGTCGATACAGATTTGAATCTTTCCATTCTTCTTGAGGATGGGTACTATGTTGGCGACCCAGTCAGGATGTTGCTCCTCACGAATGAAGCCGCTGGCTATCAGTTTGTTGATTTCGACTTCGATCGCATCCATGATGCCTGGACGGAAGCGTCGCTGTTGTTGCTTGACTGGCTTTGCGTTCGGCCGAATATTGAGTTTATGAAGAGCAATATCGGGATTTAACCCCGGCATGTCTTTATAGCTCCAAGCGAACACATCAATATATTCTTTGACAAGTTCCATCAGCGATTCTCGCTCTTCGTCTGTTAGGCTTTTACTGACGAAGATTGATTTTGGAGAAGATTCGTTGCCGAGTTTGACCTGTATAACCTCATCTTCAGTAGGGGGTTCCCTCTATTTGAACCTCTTTTCCCATTGTGTATCCAACTGTTGGGCCTACGGCTCTAGCTCGAGGATTTCTGGGATGTCTTCGTCTTCTTCATAAGCGTCGGCGAATGCCATGTTGACTGATAGGACTTGTCTGAACACATCTTCGATGCTGGTATCTGAGTTAGAAGTTGGTGATCCGGTTGAATGTGAATGTCAGTCACATTCTTCATCTGAGCTTTCAGGGGTCATTGTGGGTGTAACATTTCCTAATCCACATCGAGTCTTGTTATAGTAGTCCCATGGTTTGTCGGCCGGGACCGGTGGCTTCAAAGGTAATTGTCGTCTAGTACCATAGTTCAAGCCGGGCGTCGTCTCCAGGTCATACCCCTGTTTCTGTATGAGATATTTGGATTGGGGGCTATAAAGATACAGAGGCAGTCTCCCGGCATCTGATCCAAGGTCGACTTCTTCTATGGTGAAGGGATGCGGATCGTCCTTCCGGCCGAAGATGATTGGATGGTCCCCTCCCTTGATTATGAGGTAAGCATCTTCCGCTGGAGTAAGCTGGATCGCGGTGTAGACATTTGTACCTGTGTATGTAGGTGACTGCCTACACCGTGTTCCATAGCATACATTGTACAAAGCTTATTAAGCTCGAGGTAGTTCAAAGATAGCCCTTTATTGATGAAGTAAGGTATCTTTTCTAGGGGGATTACATCATCTGCGAAGGGAACATCAGTGTGGACCACCACATACTTGGCTAGCTCCGGTTCCTCTTCGGCTATCCCCTGTGTAAATGAAGACTGAGAGGACGACTTGGGCAGCTTGATCGTCAGAGGTTCAGCTGATGGAGCAGAGCGTAGAGTTGTTGGCAGACTAGCGACCTCCAGTCTAGTGCTCGATGTCGGACGGGGAGTGGTTGGTTCGCTAGAAGTTCCCGACCTTGCATCCGGGTGACGACCCTTTTTGGGAAGGCGTATCGTCATTGGCTTGTCGAAGGGATTAAGCTTCTCCATTTGCGGTTGGCCGACTCTCGGTAGCCTGATTGTTAGTGGCTCTGTTGTGGGTCTTGGCACTTGGCCGGACCTTGGCAGCCGGATTATCATTTGCTCTTCTTGTGTCGAGAGGCTGATTGCGTCCTTACGCAGAGTGGCAGTAAGGGGTGCGGACCTGCCCGGTTTGCGAGCTTGGAGGTGGATCGTCAGAGGTTCTTCTGATCCTGTGGCTGTCTCAGTACGAGCTTGTATGTCTCATTTATCAAGGTGCCTCTTCGACTTTTCGTATAGGCAGGAGTCTGAGTAGTAGGATTCGACCCCTTTGAAGGGATCGATATCAGCAAATTCTGTCCTCACGAAGCCGTATTTGTCGACATATTTGAAGCACTGGTACAGCGTGTAAGGCACTATCATATAATCGTGTATCCACGGGCGTTCCAAGAGGATGTTGTAAGAAGTGTCTGCATCTATGACGTAGCAGGTGACTTCGTATTGGAGATCGCCAATTCGACACTTCAGACGAATCTTCCCAATTGGGGAGCTCCTACCCGAATTGAAACCACTGATGGCAGTACTTATAGGCGTCAGGCGATGCATTGGGATGCAGAGATGATGTAACAGACCCTTCGGGATAATGCTTATGGAAGATCCAGGATCAATGTGCATCCGATCCACCTTTACGTCGCCGATGTATCCAGTGTAGTATAGCGGGCGATCATGCAGGTTGGTTTTGATGAGCATGTCCTGAGAAGTGAAGACAATGTTGGGCATTGCTCTTGTGCAAGCACTGTCTTGGAGATCTACAGGCAGGCTCTCTCCTGTGAGGTTGACCTGGGCCAGGTACGCGTCGGCATTTTGGAGTGCATCGCTCAAAGCCGCTACGAACATCCTTTGAGAGTCTCAGAAGCTCGTATAATGACAACTTGGCCGATGTGTTGGCCAATTGTGCCAAGATGTCGAAGTTGTAGTGCCTCTCCAGCCCCTGTGGTGTCTCTTTTTGGAGGGATTTGTCGATGCGAGTCTCCCTCGGCCTAGGCTTGTCGGTCGTCGGAGGCTGAGCCGGCCTCGGAGCATCAGTTGTAGCGGGCTGATGATCTTCAGCCGGATTGTCAGTCGCAGGTTGAGATTGTGCCCCAGACCGTATGATGACGGCTGCGGCTTCTTCATTATCTGCCGAGATTGTGCGACAAGACCTGACTTTTCCACTCTTCTTCTTGCAAATAAAAGATGGTGTGGACTGAGTCACTTCTGATACCAAGTCTGGATGGACCCACATGACCTCCCCTCGTGATATGGTGAGGGATACTAGACCAGCAGCCTGATCTCGGGGAGGTGGAAGATTAGCAATCTCCATTGTCGCCAGAGGGATGGGGACCACACCGTTTTGGGTTTTCATCGGAGGAAAGCTGCCAAATTTTACTGACACCATGTTGGCTGCCACGGTTACTTCTTCAAAATCGATGGCCAGAGCGTTCGAATCGATAAGATTTTGGATGTACCGTTTTAGCTGGTAGCAGTCGTGTGTAGCATGGTGGACGTAGCGGTGGTAATGGCAGTACTTTGGGTTCTCCATCTCTGTCGGCCGTGGTTCCCGTCTTGGTGGAGGAAGCTGAATCCTGTCTCCTTGTATGAGCATGTCCAAGATGGGCTTGACGTGACCGTCTTCGAAGGAGTAAGTGATTTGCGGCCATTGTTTGTCTGTCGGCTTTGGCTCCGATTTTTGTGCCGTATCGGCCACCATAGCCTGCTTACCCCTGCTATCCCAATTGTTGGAGGGACTTCCCCCATTGTCGTTGTTGGTGTTAGGACGCTTGTCCTTGTTCTCTCCGTCTGAGATGTGCAATCCCAATTGGCGAGCTTTCTTCAATCGTTCTTCGGAGCTTGTAGCACTGATGATGAACGTCTTCCAGTCCTTGAATTGACTTTCGCCCATCCAGAGACTGATTGTTGGAAGGAGTCTCTTTTGGCAAATTTCAATCAAGGAGGAATCCGGATTTCCCGAGGGCAACTTCATGGCGGTTTGGCGGAACCGCTCGATATAGTTTCTTGTCAGCTCTTTCTCCCATTGGACGACGTCCATGAGGGTGGACATTGTGATGTCCTGCCCTACTTCGTAGAATCTCTCCAAGAACATACGCTTGAAGCCGGCGAAGGAGTGGATGTAGTTGTCTGGCAGGTTGCGGTACCAGTCGAAGGCCACTCCTTCCAATGCCCCGATGAATAATCGTATGAGGATGGCATCGTCATGGGGCAGATGGTCGGTGGTGACCTCGAAGTAAGTGATGTACCGACTTGCTGAGGTCTTGCCATCGTAAGGATTGATATTGAACAGCTTATATCTTGGCGGGAAGGGGACATCCCTCCATGCGGTAGGGTACGGTTGCCGTATTTTGAGATCTGGAGAATTTTCTCGAGCGTGGAACATAGCTCAGAGCCCTTGGACCTCTCTTTTGCTTCGCAGGCCTCATCCACAGCGGTGGGGGCCGTTACTTCAGGAGGATTGTTGCCCGGGTTCGGTGCTGCTGAATTCGAGTCCGCATTGACCGCAGGAACCGTGCTTGTTTGTCCAGGCGTCCCTCCTTGCAGAGTAGGAAGGGCCGCTTTGATTTCGTCCACAGACTTGACCAAGGCAAGCAATATATCTTCGAGCGTGTCGATGCGTTGGCGATCACTGGAGCCACCTTGGCTGTTGTTTATAATGAATACCGTCTTTACGTGAGGAGAGACAGACGGAGCGGTGGAGGAAGCGTCCTCCGAGTCGTGCCCCTGTAGTGAGAAGTCATCGGGGTATATGGGAATGTTCTTCTCTGGTTCGGACTCAGAGGGAACAGTACCCCCAGTTTCCGAGTTTGTCTCGTCTTGGGAATTGTGGACGTCGTCGGGGACGTCGGGGTTCGCTGCATCTGATGGGAGAGTTGTTTCCTCCGGCTCGTCTTCTTGGAAGATCGAATTGTCGTGGAGGTTCGGAGGAGCGCTACCCCCTGGTCCCAGCAACCCCTAATGGTGTGGACGATGAACCTTCCACTGTAGCAGATTTCGTCTTGGAACGGGTACCTTAGAAAACTCCGGTGGCGGGCACCCGCTTAGACGACAGTCTTTTATTCATAGTGGTTGATATCTTTGGGCTAGGAGTGCTGGTCTTCTTCCCTTTCCCATCGGCGGGGACTTTCCGAGCAGAGTTGCAGGAGACGACGGAAAGTGTCTCGTCTTCTGAAGATGGCTGTTGCAGTCTTTGAAAGACGGACTGTCGGTCTTCTCGTATCGTTGCGTTGTTGCAGCAGCAGTTGACGATGACTTAGGTACAGTGACGTCCGTGGGAGGACTCTTTGCACCCCGATACATCTTCTCTTTCCTTGCATTTATGGAGGATGGCCTCACGCAAGTCAGATGGGTCTGGATCGACCATGTTTGCTTTCGGGATTTTGGGAGACTTCTGCGAACCTCTCTGTCCGTCTGCCGCCGGGGGCTGGACTCGAGTGGTTCTGTACAACTTCCTATCCGAGGCCCGCGTAACAGTATGCGGGACGCTCGGATGATCAGAGATCAGATCAGCGGACCGAACTCGCCAGGCTCGCGCTGCCTTAGACTTCTTCGCTCTAGTGCGTAAGGACACATAGTAGGAAGAGTCTAAGTGATACTGGAGAGAGTCAGACATGTCTTCTTGGGAGCATAAGAGATCATGACTATAAGAGAGGCGGTCGAAGACAGAGCCGCGTGGAGTAAGCGTCATGCAGCTGTCATCGATAGTCTTCATATGGCTGGAAGACGTAGCCGCATAGGTTTTCTTCATACGGCTGGGAGTCTCAGTCGCATGAGTTTTCTTCATGCGGCTGGATGACATGGCCGCATAGACTTTCTTCATGCGGCTGGCAGATCCACCCGCATGAATCTCCTGCATGTGGTTGGCAGTTTTGGCCACAGGAGTGTTCGACTTCTTCTTGGGGCGCATAGAATCACTCTTTGTCCCTGCAAGTCCAGCATTGTAGTGCTTTCCTCTGCCGGACTTGGGGACAGCAGAGTCCTCTACGGCTCGAAGTGGAGCTGTATAAGAATCGCCTTCGCCGTCTTGGGTAGCAGAGAGTACCCCTCCAGAGCTTGTGGAGGAGCAAATAATTTTGGTCTCTACTCGCGGCGAGCTTTCTTTGTGTGGGTATGCTTCTGGATCGGGCCAGCACTTCCTTCAGAGAGCATTTCTTCAAATGCCTGTTGGTCGAAACGGACGACCATCTTCGGTTGCGTGGAGCCAAGTTTGGCTGCATCCGATTGCGTCACCAACTTTTCAGCCGTAGAGAAGTTTGTCTCCTGCAGAGTCGCCATTGTGTTTGCCATAAAATATAAAAGGACAAAACAATTATCGGCGGACTGGACTTTTACTTCATAATACAAACTCGCTTGTACAAAGAAAGCCTAGGAACGAAAACCTAGGTACAGCAGTCTAAGTACAATTATTTATTTTATATTCCGGGGGGTGACGATAGAGGCTCAGGAAAGCGACGGCCGCTCTGCCTTACTCCTTGGACGATCGGGTGCAGCTTCTTGGCTCTGTGGAAGAACTGCTTGGCATTGATGGAGAAATGCTCTCTCTTCAGGCTCTCTGGCTCTCTATGCACGTCGATCTCTGTCTCTCTCTATCTCCGTGTATGTCTCTCTGTGTCTCGCAAGGAAATGGCACCCTGCTATTTATAAGAATGAGGGGACATTATTAGGGTTTACAATGATTGCCCCTTAAAGTGGCAGCAGCCTATTGATTGATCAATCTGGGCCATTAGTTTTGAGTGTACTGAATCTGGGCCATTAAGGTAGATTGTGCCAAATCCTCTCAGTAATTAATGCTGATTAGAATAAATCTCCCTTATGATGATCCGATGATGTCTGCGAATCTGAATGAATAAGTTTAATTCATTCTCCTGTCACGTGTCCCAGATTATTGGGATTTGACCCAATCTTTGACTGCAGTAAATCTGGGAAATTGATTGGCTTTATGACACGTGTCCTGGGAGCCACTGAGGGGATCTAAGCCGCATGAAGATTGACCCGCATATGCCCGGCCACGTGTCCTCGAATCACGTGATAATCTGGACCGCATGGACGTAGGTGGCCGCATAACGGGTAACCCCTTCGTGAGCCGCATGGGGGAGCGTCTGCTTGAGCCGCATATGACAGTCCACGTGCCTAGGCTGCATGGCATTTTCGGGATCTCGGGAGATTATGTCAGAAATCTCCTTCGTTTCCCTAGGAGTCTGTCATTATGACAAAGTCATAATTACCTCTTTGTGTCAGAGCTGTCGTCTTGTCAGAGCTGTCAGCCATCAAGGCAATTAATGCAGTAAGGGAAGAGTTATTTGTATGCTACGGGGCACCTCTCTGAGCCGCATGGAACGTCTCGAGCCGCATAGTCTCTTGTGCCGCATGAATCTCTGAGCCACATGGGCTTTCTGAGCCGCATGGAGTTTTCTGGCCGCATGGATCTTTCTTTATTATTTTCCATGCTTCTACAATAAGTTCTTAGGTAGAGCGAATTCCTGGTGTATTTTACAGGAAGCACGATAGTGCAGCACTACAAGGAGTGTAACTCCAGGCTATAGTGGGGTGACTCCACCATGAGGTTCCCGGTTAGGGGTAATACCTTGGCTTTGTGAGACAAATCACAGCGGAGTAGCACCGCAAATAGGCAGGTAGTTTAATATTGTATGATAAAATTAAAGAGGGTAGCCAACACTACAAAGGGGAGGTGTTTCTCATGTTACAGGCATGACACCACGATGAGGTACCCGGATAGGGGTAAAGCCTCGGCCTTGCAAGCCATGTCGTTGCGGTGTAACACCGTAAAGGAGACTAAGGCTTCATGCTGGGTGGTATGGCACTACAAAGAGGATGTGACCTCATGTTACAGTAGTATGACACTACGATGAGGTTCCCGATAGGGGTAATACCTCGGCTTTAGGCCATGTCATAGTTGTGTAGCACCGCAAGGGAAGTGCAAGGCTTCATGCCATGTCTCTTTGATAAAGAACTCATCTATAGTGTATGGACAGAGATAGCAGGCCGTCTCTTGAGGGTAAACTTGTAGACGCCTAAAATTATACACTGAAACCAGGCTGACACAAGGCATTTAATGTGCAGTCAGAAGCACAGTTGATGTCATTATGTGAGTGGGAAGAATTATAATTATATGTGTAGAATTCAAGGCTTAGTCCATTCTTGTATCATTGTAGTGCCCCGCTCCGCGAAGGCACTAGATAAACAGAAAGATCGGATTGCTGGCTCTGCAACAGAAGACGATTAATCTGGGTGAGTGGACAAAGACTCATTTTATGATTCGCTTACGCCTTAAGAATCTGAGTTTTTGATTGAATGCTTTTGTTAATAACAAGACTGTAATCTTGAGTATGCTTAAAAGAGAACCTGCCCCTTGTCTGCTAAGAAAAGAGATCTGTATCCTGCCTGAAAAGAAGATGGAATTGTTTATGACTTGCTTGATTTATACATGATTCATTTGATATCGCATGCGCATTGGAGAATCCACTTAGTGACGAGCTGAACCCTAGAGAGTCACAGCGGCTAGCGACAAGCTGAACCCATGAGAGTCACAGCGGTTAGCGACGAGCTGAACCCAAGAGCGTCACAGCGGCTAGCGACGAGCTGAACCCATGCGAGTCACAGCGGTTAGCGACGAGCTGAACCCGTGGGAGGCACAGCGGCTAAGATGGAAATGATTGTGGCTTTTCAAAGACGTGTTTTCAAAAAGAATGTAAACTGACTAATGCATTCATGAAATGAATCTAGGTAAAGAGTAGCAAGATCACATCACAAGAAACGTTTTCTCACTAAATGAATAGTGATCGTTTCAGACAAATGTAGCTCTTTGTTCACATCATTCACCAGTATGCTGATATACTGACCCATCATCAGTCTGCATGCAGGTGCACCATGCATCGAGAAGGATAACCCGAAGCGATAGCCCGTGCCTCATCCTCAGGAGCCAGAAATCAGAAGAGATGCCAAGAGATGACATCTGTGCAAGAGTTTGGTTTTGTATATAAAAGGATGTAATGTATGGGAACGGGATCATTGTAATCTGTAAAGTTCTGAGAGAATGTAATATTGTATCAGAGAGAATCGAGAGCTTGTAATCTGTTCAAATGAAATCAATAAAGAGAATTGTTTCTTGTTACCATTGTGTTCAATACTTGTATTCTGAAATATGTCCGCTGCTGCTTCAATTATCTGCGATACGTTCCGCTGCGTATTGTCAAATTTGTCTATCTTGTCTTGCTCCAGGTCTTGGCCTTGTGCAAGCGCAACTTAGGCTTGCACGGCATCACGCCTTAGCGAGGACGAACGGTCCCAAAGAGCCTGAAGCGAGGACGAAAGGGACTCTGCGGGATCGGGGCGTGACAGAATGGTATCAGAGCAACACGATCCTCTGGCCAATTTTGATTCAATTGAATTTGTACATGTCTTCTGATTGAAATTCTGTTGCCTATTCGATATCAATAATGAGATGAACGTTCCATACAAAAAGTCCGTAAATATTTTATGATGGTGAAGGATGAGGACTATCGCTGCTAAGGATATCGTAAGTTTCTCCTTAAGTTTCGAGGACGAAACATCTTTTCGGTGGGTAATTATGTAGTGCCCCGCTCCGCGAAGGCACTAGATAAACAGAAAGATCGGATTGCTGGCTCTGCAACAGAAGACGATTAATCTGGGTGAGTGGACAAAGACTCATTTTATGATTCGCTTACGCCTTAAGAATCTGAGTTTTTGATTGAATGCTTTTGTTAATAACAAGACTGTAATCTTGAGTATGCTTAAAAGAGAACCTGCCCCTTGTCTGCTAAGAAAAGAGATCTGTATCCTGCCTGAAAAGAAGATGGAATTGTTTATGACTTGCTTGATTTATGCATGATTCATTTGATATCGCATGCGCATTGGGGAATCCACTTAGTGACGAGCTGAACCCTAGAGAGTCACAGCGGCTAGCGACAAGCTGAACCCATGAGAGTCACAGCGGTTAGCGACGAGCTGAACCCAAGAGCGTCACAGCGGCTAGCGACGAGCTGAACCCATGCGAGTCACAGCGGTTAGCGACGAGCTGAACCCGTGGGAGGCACAGCGGCTAAGATGGAAATGATTGTGGCTTTTCAAAGACGTGTTTTCAAAAAGAATGTAAACTGACTAATGCATTCATGAAATGAATCTAGGTAAAGAGTAGCAAGATCACATCACAAGAAACGTTTTCTCACTAAATGAATAGTGATCGTTTCAGACAAATGTAGCTCTTTGTTCACATCATTCACCAGTATGCTGATATACTGACCCATCATCAGTCTGCATGCAGGTGCACCATGCATCGAGAAGGATAACCCGAAGCGATAGCCCGTGCCTCATCCTCAGGAGCCAGAAATCAGAAGAGATGCCAAGAGATGACATCTGTGCAAGAGTTTGGTTTTGTATATAAAAGGATGTAATGTATGGGAACGGGATCATTGTAATCTGTAAAGTTCTGAGAGAATGTAATATTGTATCAGAGAGAATCGAGAGCTTGTAATCTGTTCAAATGAAATCAATAAAGAGAATTGTTTCTTGTTACCATTGTGTTCAATACTTGTATTCTGAAATATGTCCGCTGCTGCTTCAATTATCTGCGATACGTTCCGCTGCGTATTGTCAAATTTGTCTATCTTGTCTTGTTCCAGGTCTTGGCCTTGTGCAAGCGCAACTTAGGCTTGCACGGCATCACGCCTTAGCGAGGACGAACGGTCCCAAAGAGCCTGAAGCGAGGACGAAAGGGACTCTGCGGGATCGGGGCGTGACAATCATGCTGTTATTTAACCTATGCGGGAGATTCAAGTTGTAGCGACATCTCTCCTAATGCATGATGGACAGTCACTGTGGGGAACGCTCAACCCATACATTGAGATATGTGGGGGATTTTTGGTGCTTTTTATCTTTAGACTAGGAAAGATAGTCCCACATCGGCTACACCAAATGGTAAGTATCTCAATATAATGCATTGCTTATGTTGAGGTGTGCATATGAGGTGTGGTAAGGCACAAGTATGTGCTATGTGGGACTATTTTCCTAGAAGGAAAAAAGGATTAATTCTAACAAGGATGCAAGTTGATTTTTGTTGTGCGGACTCGGACTCGGACACGGACTCCAGGATGTCTCGTGCATGCACGGGAGTGTTCGGGGGACAGGCGTGGACTGACACCCTTCTATGCTGATTGTGGAATGATCTAAAATATCAAACTCTATTTTTGAGTATTGGAATTTTTGTCCCACATCGGATAGGAGATGAGGTGAAGTCTCACTCCATTTTATAAATAGAGCCCCTTGGCATCCTTTAAAAGATGCACCAAGAAGAGAGTTAAAGGAGTCCGTAAAGTTCAGGAAGCTCGTTCAAGTCTCAAAAATTGACTGACGAGCGTTCCAGAAGTTCTCTAAGAACTTGATGTTTCCTGGAAGCGGATCGTATATACGCGAATCTTGTTTTGAGCAACGGTGACCTGATCACCCCAGCAAAGCTGTCTCTCTATTTTTTTCTTTCCTTCTCTTCTTCTCTGATCTAATCATAAACTCATTGTGGGCTTTCGTCGCTACTGCTGCTAGCAATTCGATTTGTACCTTCATTTTAGAAGCATTACATTCGTTTGCTACGGTAATGAAATCTTTTTAGATATTCGTTACACAGAATCCTTCAAGGATCTCTGTAGTGCACCTTCTTTGAAGAGTTGCTACGAAACGTTGTTTTTATAATCGTTTCATTTCTCAAGTTTCCATAAAAAATTATGCCTCGGGACTAACAACTCCTACGTTCAACTTAGATGTTATATCCTCAATTCTAGTTTACAAATAGCTGTTAGGCTAAAGCTTGTATACTTGTTCATAAAAGCTAGCATGAGAAATACTTATTTCTATTGATTGAAAGAAACAGTTAGGTTTACTGGGCAAATATCATGTTTTAGACCGTATATTTTTACTTTGTAGGATTTTTGTATATTTTTTCGTGGCAATTCAAATTACAAATTGGAACTAGTTCATGCCACTACGGCACTGCTCTAGTTCCTAGTTCAAACTTGCATGTTTAATTAGAGAGTATAAATATACGTCAATGCATGTATTTTATAAATTATTATTGAAAAAAACTAAAATGTTTTTATACTTAATTATTATTTTTGTTAAGACTATTTTTGTTTGGTGAGGGTAAAAAGAGTTAAGTGAGGGGAAGTTATGCGAGTGGAAAGAAAAAATCTTACTTGGTTTGAGGTTGGAAGTTTAGGAGGTAGAGTAATAGAGGATTAAGAAATGGTTTGTTTAACATTTTTTTGTCTATTTTTTTAACCCCAAATCGGAGGGCTGACAATAGAAAGTGATAAATTATTGTTTAAAAAGTCATAAATATCTCTTGTTTGTCATATTAAATATCATTACATTCTTCTTTATTTTTCTTGCTTTCAACCTGCTTTATTTTTTTAGCTGTATGTCGTCCAGGTACGTCGGATCTTCTTGCTTTCTCTGACTCATCATTGAAAATAATAAGAAATAAAAAATAAAAACTGGCCGCTATGTTTTTTATGGCTGTGACAATAATAACTTGTTGAAGTCTGAAAGGTAGAAGCATATAATGCTCGTGTTACTTAATTTTATTATGTTTGAATTCTAGTTATTTTCTTTATATATGTATCAGATTTGTGAACATATTTTTTATGGAGATATTTTGACAAGTTTTTATATATAATTATCCAATCAAATCTAATTTTATGCAACATGTAATAAGGATATTTTGATACCCATTATATTTTTACTAATTCTTCTCCACTGAAACCTTCATACCAAGCAAGAGTTATTAAATACACCCCATTTAACTATCCCTCCAATCCAACCAAGGCTATACTTATTGATTCCTTGGAGCAAATCTATTGTCCCCAAAATGGATGTCTCAATTATGTTCCCTTTCATATGCATACAACTTTTGGTATCCATAATTATTTAGTTCTTTTAATAAAAATATAAGTGATGCATACATATGAGAGGTGACAAAATTGGAGCATCAATTTTGGAGACAACAGATCTGCTCCCATGGACTCCTCTTTAGGGGTGTGCATTCGGTTAATTCGGTCCAAAACGAACCGAATAACCGAAATTCGAATTGGACCAAAAACCGAATAAGCGAACCCGAAACCGAACCAAAATGGCCTATAACTGAATCAAACCGAACATAAATAAATCGGTTAGATTTTCGGTTTATTTAATTTTTTGGTATATATATATATATATATATATATATTATATATATATATATATATATATATATATATATATATATATATATATATATTCTCCAAATATCAGGGATATTTAGATTATTTTTTGCCTTATAAAGATTCTTAGGTAAAACTATATATATGTATGGACATTATGGTAATTTATATTCCCACTAACTTAAAACTTCAAACAAATATGTATTTCTAAACGTAACCGTTCCCTCCCCCTTCCTGTCCTGCTTTTCTTTCCTTCGCCTTCCTCTTCTACTTTTTATTCTACAGCAAAAAAAGATAGCATCGATGGAAAAAATGCAAAAAATGTTTTGATATCAAGAATATAGAGAGGCCTGCCTTTCTCCATCAAGTCAAAGACTCCATTGATGGTACATCATCTTCTTCTTTCCTATGCCGTCTACTTACGTCTGAAGAAAAGATTTATACGGTGATTATTACTTTCCAAATCTTCTCTCTTTTAAGCAAAAAACATGCCGGTTGGAGCTCAAGTAAATGTTATATACACTCGGTAACTACAACAGACATGTTGCGTGTACAACAGACATGTTGCGTGTACATTAAAAACTGCTGATTCTTAATTCTATGGAAGACTCTCTGGCACATTCATATTCCAAGAAGGGGAAAGCCAAAGAGATCTGGGATTCTTTGGGTAAGCTATATGAAGATGATAAGAACAGATCCAAAATATTCATCATCGAGAAGTACCACAAGTGGCTCTTCGAAGACGAGATGGCGATGCTATCTTAAGTGAAAGAATTCCTGAAGTTGCGCCAGAAGTTAGATGACGAGAAGATGCCCCTCGATGACAAGTTTATCGTTGGAGGGATAGTCTCGAAACTTTCCGCTGGTTGGAGCAACTTCTATGCTAGAATACATCGGAAGAAGCTGGACATTAGCTTGGAAGATCTTCTACAAGAGATCCACGTTGAGGACGAAATGCGATCTCAATAGAAGATGGACTCTCTGTCCAAACAACTGGCTAAGGCCAACTTGGTGCAGACAAGAGAGTTCAAGGGGAAGCAGGTGGCTTCTCATCACAAAAACAAGGACTCCACTAATCTGAAAGTGAAGGGTCCTTCGTTCAAACAACAGAAGTCCAAGTCCCACGTGACTTGCTTCAACTGTGGCAAGAAGGGCCACTACAGGAGTGAATGCAAACCCAAGCCTAAACCAAAATAGCAGATATGGCTAAACTTGGTTACTTTGATTACTTAATTTAGTTGCTATTGTTGCACAGGTTGAGTTATCTAGCGTGGTAGCTGACTAGTAGTCTGACACTAGTGCATCTGACCACGTATGCTATCGAAGGAGCTGTTCACCAAGGACGAGCCTTGTTATGACGAAGGTCTTGATGGCGAACATGTACCTAGCAGAATATTTGAAGAACGAGATAGTAGTTATGAACCACCGACAAGGACACTGGAATGCGTGTTACATGTACCAGAGATTTTTGAATATTCGATCTCAGAAAGTCTATTATCTGATACAAACTTGAAATATGGACATTCATACTAGCCAGAGGGTAATTTCTTGGAGAGGAACATGCTTCGAAAAGATGTTCGGTACTGAAGGGATGTTTGAACTTCTACTGATGGCGATGAAGTTACTTTATTAAATGGACTGAGAGTTATTCTATGATAGAAGCAGACTCAAGCTGTCCTATCGGGACCTTATCTTCAGAATTTTGGGGGTAAGGAGCTGGAGGATTTTAAGGTCTGTGCATATACAAGACTGTTGGAAAGCTGCTTAGACGATTGAACTAAAGTACTGATCATCTGGAGTTAGTACACTCAGATATCTGTAACTTTTATCAATTCTCCACAGAGGCCGGTTCAAAGTGTTTCTCGAAGTGCACGCTCTCATGACTTCTCAAGTAGAAGGATGTAGCATTCGAGTAGTTCAGAGACTGTAGCTTCCCTTCCTGGAGAATTTTTTTTTGAAATATTTTTCTATTATTTAATTTATTTAAATGGGGATCTTTAGGATTTTATAAATGATTATTTATTTAATTATTATGGTAGATGATTTTAGCCATATTTGAGTTTTGAAGTACAAGACGGCTAGGAATTATGGCACGGATAGTGCAGTAGCGTGTTTTGACTAGTGTTTAGCCATGGTAGGGGAATGCAAAGCTATAGGAGTGTCCTAACTAGAAAAACCAGGCCAAGTTGCGACTTAACCCGTACCGAAGGTTTTATTTATTATTGGATTATATTATTGACTTTAGGGAACCCGGTTATACCGAACCTGTCCAAATTGGGCCCAAGTCAAATCCAAGCCCATATAGGCATGTAGTGGGACCAAATACGGCCTTGTAGACATGTTTGGTAAATACAAATATTCTTATATATATTTTTAGGAATTGGAAATATGTTCTAAATAATTGTTATAGGTAGATTATAGGTATTTTTATTATTAAATAGTGTTTTACAAAATTTGTATGATGTTCTGGAGCTAGATGAGTAGTGTGCATGTTATATCCCTCAGAAACGACCTTGGGGTTATTTTAATTGTTATTAGGATTTTTATTATCATTAATATTGCTTTGTTGTTATTAAATGATAACAGTTTATTTTTATTAAATCATTTATTATATAAATGATATGTATATATATGTGCATATATGTTTCTATAAATAAGACACTATGTTATGAATATATATTATTAGGAAATTATTGGTTGCTGGAAATACTTATGGTTGTATGGGTAGGTATGCATAGAAGGTATTTATATATAAATGTATGTGTATGTATAAATATATATATATATATATATATATATATATATATATATATATATATATATATATATATATATATATATATATATATTATATGTGTGAATATGTATGTATATATATATATATATATATATATATATATATATATATATATATATATATATATATATATACATATTCACACATATATAATATATATATATATATATATATATATATATATATATATATATATATATATATATATATATATATATTTAACAAATGGCTAATGCCTTCATTGAAACAGTAAAGTAGAGGTTGGAACCGGGATATAGCCCGAGTTCATACAAGATTAGGGGGGGACCCTTACAAAAGAAGTTAGCTAAAAACGACAGTATCAGCTAGATTTATTTATTATTTTTTTTTAATGGCAATCAGAAATTCAAAATTTGAAAATCAAATTTTGGAAGTCAAAGGGCCACGTGTGGGGCGCGGGGCCCAATGGGGGGGCTGGCGTGTGCGCTGCCCAAGATGGCTCGAGAGCCGAGAGGGAGCACTGCGCAAGGAAGGCGCGGCTCCCGAGGCGAAGGGGGGAGGGCTGGCTCTCAACCGGGAGCCAGGCAGCTCCGGCGAGAACACCCGGAGAAGGGAGGTGGAGGGAGGAGCGCGTCAGGCGGGAGGGGCGGAGGCCTAACGGGCGCCGACGGCCTCCGGCGGAGGCGCGGCCAGGAGAGCAGCCCGACTGACGGCCGGAGGCCTACCACCGGCGAAGGGTCCCCTCCCGCGCACGGCGGGAGGAACGGCGAAGCGCGAAGAGGGGGGTAGCCAACGGGGCGTCGACCTGCGAGGCAGGGAGGGCACAGGCGGGGGCGGCCGTCGGGACGTCGATCGGCGAGGCCGGGAGGGCTGAGGCGAGGGCCGCTCCAGGGACTGCGGGAACGGTTCAGCGCCCGGAGCGAGGCGCTCTGCTCGAGGAAACGGGCGGCGCGAGAGCCTCGCTCGGTGGAGGGGGCCAAAGCCGGAGGGGAAGGCTTTGGGGACGGGGAGGGGGAACGGGACGCCGTCGACCGCCGAGAGGTGAGCCTGGCGTCGAACAGGGGAGGAGAGGGGGGGAAGGGGAAGGGGAAAGGAGGGGGAGGGCAGCCCGCCGGACGGAGAGAGCATAGGGCTCGACCTCAGGGGATGCTCCGGGCAGGTCCACCTGCGACCAGAAGGCGGCGATGAAACGGAGCCCGAGCGAGCCCGACCTCGACCTCGGGGAGGTAGGGAGTGGTCCACGAGGGGGCAGGAGCTCGACCACCAGGCGGAGGAGGAGGGGGGCGCCCATACACCCCCCCGAGCGGTCCGCGGTGGAAGGGGAAGGGGGGCTCGACCACCGGGGGCTCGACCTCGACCACGGAGAGGGAGGGAGTGGCCCAAGCTCTACCTCGACCTCGGGGAGGGAGGGAGTGGTCCACGAGGGGGCGGGAGCTCGACCACCAGGCGGAGGAGGAGGGGGGGCGCCCATACACCCCTCCGAGCGGTCCGCGGAGGAAGGGGAATGGGGGCTCGACCACCGGGGGCTCGACCTCGACCACGGGGAGGGGATATATATATATATATATATATATATATATATATATATATATATTTTATATATATATATATATATATATTTATATATATATATATATATATATATATATATATATATATATATATATATATATATAGATAGATATTGTATATATTTGTATGTATGCATATATATATATATAAATTATATTTGTGTAAATATGTGTATATATGTATGTATAAATACCTAATTGATTATATATATATATATATATATATATATATATATATATATATATATATATAGGCAAAAAAAAAAATATATATATATATATATATATATAGGCAAAAGAATAACCCAGCAGCAATGGAACAGCCCAACTGAACCAAGCCTGGCCCGGCCCTTTCCCGACTGCAACAAGCCCACACCAGCGTGAATAGAACCCGAGCACAGCCGAGCAACCCGCGCGTCCATTGCATTTATAGTTTGATAGAGAACTCGAGAAATCGAAAACTCCTCTAAACCCTAACCACCCGACACTCCAGCGCCACCCCTCTCTATGGGCGACCTCCAATGACCCTGCGCGTCGCCGCGGGAGAGCCGTCACTGGCCGGAAAGGGCGCGTGCGGCCTGGAACAGCAGTGCGGCGACATCAACATATCACCGCCAGGTACCCACCTTCGAATTCCCGCTTCTTTGCAAATACTCCATGAAAATCGATTCTATAAAGTGTTGTAGGAAGCCTATATAACCCACTCCGACCCCTAACAAGTAGAGTTTATAGATGTTTAATGAATCTCTCGAAAAATCGAGACAAATTCGACCCAAAAACCCATGTTTCAGGAATAGTAAGGATCAGTCCCAATCTGATGTTGGAAGGTGAATTCTTGCCAATCCATTGACTTATTCGCAATTCTATTTGAACACACCTTTAGAAAACCTATAGGGCTTCGTAACCCTTCTTGTAGATTCAGATTTTATTAAGTAGATTAAAAGTTATTGGATTTTGAAGTTTACCGAAAAATTATTTTTAAAATATTAAGAAATCTAGAAAACCTTCGATATGACGTGCGTTCCGCCATTCCGGGCGACGTGGTCACGAACCGAAAGTATCGAAAGGTGCGTAACGACTTCATCGTGTAGGCTTTGACGAAATTTAAATTAGTCGCGTGTGCGCGACGAATTTGATGCGTATCCGTCGAAATTCACCGTATCGGCCTCTTTGCAAGTTTCTCAATTACTTTGTGCACGTTCGTCAGATCATGGTGAAACTTATGCCAAAAGGACCGTATCATTTTTTGGTCCTGTATGCCAAGTTTGGTCCGATTCTCGGACAGTTGATCGGATCGCCGTTTTGCGGGCCCCACGGTCCGATTCAACAGGCAATTTTGTGCACGGCCCACCGGAATCCAAAACTTGATATGCCGTTGGATTCAGTATCATCAAAAGGAATCCGTAGACATGTAGTTTGAAAACTTTAGAGACCATTGACTCAGGCATGCTTTTCGGTACAAAACGGGTCCAACGGCGGACATCGTTTTTGCCCAAAATTATCGTTTATGCCCCTGTGTCCAGAATTGAACTTAAGGACTGGCAATCCTAGCTAATTTGACTATTCTGAGAACATTGGTAATATTTATTTCAGCTTTCGGAGACAGTTGTAATGACTTGGACTTTCTGACTTATTGATTAGCGATACATTGTTGGTTCTCTGTGCAACCCGCAGGCAAGTATACCTTGCCTCCCTCTATAGTTTATTTTCATGCTTATAGTACACCTGTCTTAGTACGTTATCTTGAGTTAACTTAGTTGCTATAGATTTATGTGATACCATATTTACTATTTTATTCTCTTGCTTGTATATCAGTGTTTCATGACTTGATGGTTTAGTTATTTCAGGCTTGTTTACGTCATGGATCATGCTAGAGTTGTCCTTACCTGTGTCATGACTGTGTTGTACCATGTCTTCACCTGTATCTTGACTGAGTCGTGTCTGCAAATATGTGTGAGTGAACTGCTATTCCTTTTTCTTTCCCACAACCTGCGAGTCCACACACGGGGTGAGGGTTGTCCTTTGCAACTGCGAGTCCACATACGGGACGAGGGTGACTTGTCTTGAAACTAACCTACGAGTCCACATTTGTGGCGAGGGTTGGTATTTCATTAATCTACCAGCAGTTCATTTATGCATACTTGATCCCGTGTCCGTGTTCATAGTTACCTGTCAGTAGCCACATGTCAGTTTCCTGCCTAGTTCCTGTTTATACACTATAAATATTATTGCATGATTAAACTGTTAGATAGGTATGTTTTATATATCTTGCTAGTCCTCTGAGGACCTGATGATCTCTTCAGGTTTAGCGACTACATGGAGTTAGTTAGCAGAGCGGGATGGTAGAGGATTACGATGTATGATACAGGTATTTGCTTGTGTTATTTCTTTACTATCCTCTCGTGCTTTATATTCATACCATGATATACTCTGCTTATTTATAGACTCATATCATTCTTGGAGTCTAATCGAACAATATGCTATGGACTGCAGACCATGACCCATACTTGTTCATTCTGGTTTTATAATATTCTTGTCGATTGAGATATAGATTAAATTAGACATGATACCCTGTCATGGACAGCTTATACGTACTCGAGTCAGGCTGGAGTCCGCTCGATACGTAGCTGGCTTGCTCACGAGCTCGCATCCGAAAAGTGGGTGCGGGTCGTGACAGAGACTTCAGGGCTGAAGCTGAACGTTAAACCGATCTTCAACTACTCAGAAGTGATCGAGATGTAGAGTATAGGTCTCATGAATTTGCATCATTCTGCAGAGAACATAGAATTATTTTATGAGATGACTGCTCCTTACTCCCCTCAATCAAATGGTGTTACAGAAAGGAAGAACAGAATGTTACCAGAGATGATGAACTCATTGCTGTTGACTGCAGGTCTTTCAAATTATTTTTGGGAAGAAGCAGTGCTTACTGCTACTATCGTTCTGTATAGAGTACCGTATGCAACTTCCAATGTCACTCCTCATGAACTCTGGCTCAAAGTCATACCTAACTTGAATGCCATTCGAGTGTGCGGGTGTCTGGCTTATGTGAAGCTCCCAGATCTGAAGATTCAGAAGCTGGGGACAAGGACTACGAAGACTGATCTTCTTGGGGTATGGCGAGAAGAGTGATGCTCGGAGATTTCTTGATATTGAGTCAAATCATATTATCGAATCTCGCGATGCTGAATATTTTGAAGACAAATTTGCAAGGTACAAGAATATTGTTCTTATGGATATACCGGAAAACAATGAGGGTGCACAAGAAACTAAAGTTTTTAATAAAAAAGTAGTCAAAGAAGATGTTGTTGTTGAAACAACAGTTGAACCAGAACTCACTGAGCTGTCAGCGAAGCGTATGAGGAGGTCGAAGGACTTCGGAAATAACTTTGTCACCTATCGTGTGGAAGCAGATCCGCTTACCTATGACGAGACGATGAAGGCGAGTGACGCAGTTTTTTGGAAGGAGGCGATTGACAATAAAATTGATTCCATCACCTCAAATAACACTTGGGTGTTGGTTGATCTTCTTGAAGGTGCAAAACTCATCGGATGCAAATGGATCTTCAAGAACAAGATGAAAGCAGACGATTGACTACTTTGACATATATGCTCTAGTAGCCTGGATGACCACCATCAGAATGTTGATTGCTCTCACAGCAATACATAAGTTGGTGATACATCAGATGGATGTGAAAATGGCTTTTCTAAATGGCGAGCTGACCGAAGAGATTTACATGCAACAGCTAGAGGGATTTGTCGTAAAAGGTCTTGAAGACAAAGTCAGCAAGTTGGTGAAATCCTTGTACGGTCTTAAACAAGCTCCCAAGATGTGGCATAAGAAATTTGACAATAATATAAGGTCAAATGGCTACATGGTCAGCGAGACGGACAAGTGTGTTTACACGAAGTTCGTTGATGGAAGAGGTATGATCGTTTATCTATACGTGGATGACATGCTGATCCTAGGTACGAATATGGGCTGTGTCACTGAGACAAAGAAGTTAATCTCGAGCAAGTTCAGTATGAAGGACTTGGGGAAAGCTGATGTGATCTTAGGGATCAAGATCATTCGGACAGATACTGGACTAGTGCTGTCACAGTCTCAATATGTTGAGAAGATGATCACTTGTTACGGGTATCAGGATCTTCCAGGGATCTATACGCCGTACAGGTGTGATATGAAGCTGAAGCCTTATTCAGGAAGAAATCATCAGGCAGTTGGAGTATGCAAGCGTAATCGAAAGTTTGATTTATGCTACTACTGCCACAAGGCTTGACGTAGCTTTCGTCGTGGAAATGCGGAGTCATTTCACGAGCAACCCAGGCATTGAGTACTGGAAAGCAGTAAAAATGGTTATGAGACATATGCACTGCACTACAGCTGAGATTCGCCGGTAGTAGAAGGCTTCAGTTATGCCAGCTGGTGCTCAGAAATGGAGAGCGAAAGGTCCATAGGAGAAAACATTTTCACAATGGATGGAGCTGCTATATCGTAGAAATCGAAGAAGCAGACTATGCTCTCGCGATCTTCTATGGAATCTGAGTTCTTTGCACTTGATACCGCAGCAGAGGAAGCAGAATGGCTTCGGGAGCTCATGTATGATCTTCCAATGGTTAAGGCGCAAATACCGGGGATACCGATATACTGCGTCAACCAGACGACTGCGGCGGTGGCATCAAATGACCTCTTTAACGGGAAGAAGAGGACTGTACAGTTGAAGAACAGGACAGTACACGATCTCATCAAGAGGGGTGTTATTGCAGTGATTGATGTTATTACAGAGATTGATGTTCGATGACACAGCTTATAAAATGGGCTTGAAGGCATTCTGATATTGTGTTATTACATTCCTACCATAAAGTTTTATGCTATTAGTTCAAAGAAAAATTGACTAGTCATCTAGGTTTTGGTTCAAGGGAGGACTATTAACCGAAAGAATATCAGGAACGGTGGGTACTTGTCCTCTGTGGCATATAGAGGTTACGTACCTACAATCACTGTTGTCTAGTGTTGTTTTCTGCAGAAAACGGATCCTGTGGAAGGTTTGCTTAAATGCCTTAATGAGTTCTCAAGCGGAGTGAATGCCTAGAGTACTTTACAGGAAGCACGGTAGAACAGCACTACAAGGAGTGTTACTCCATGCTATGGTGGGGTGACTCCACCATAAGGTTCCCGGTTAGGGGTAATATCTCGGCTTTGTGAGCCAAGTCACAGCGGAGTAGCACCACAAATAGGCAGGTAGCCTAATGTTGTATGATAATCGTAATAAAGAGAGGTAGACAACACTACAAATAGGACGATATCCTCATGTTACAGTGGCACGACACCACGATGAGGTATTCGGATAGGGGTAAAGCCTCGGCCTTGCAAGTCATGTCATTACGGCGTAACACCGCAAAGAAACCTAAGGCTTCATGCTAGGTGGTATGGCACTACAAAAAGGATGTGACCTCATGCTACATTAGTATGACACTACAATGAGGTTCCAAGTAGGGGTAATGCCTCAGCTTTAGGTCATGTCATAGCGGTGTAGCACTGCAAGGGAAGCTGCGAGGCTTCATGCCATGTCTCTTTGATAAATAACTCACCTATAGTATATGGACAGAGATATCAGGCCGTCTCTTGAGGGTAAATTTGTAGACGTCCAAAAATTATACACTGAAATCAGGCTAGCACAAGGCCTTTAATGTTCAGCCAGAAGAACAGTTGATGTCATTATGTGAGTAGGAAGAATTACAGTTATGGTACAGAATTCAAGGCTTAGTCAATTCTTGTATCATGCTATTATTTAACCTATGCAGGAAGATTCAAGTTGTAGCGACATCTCTCCTAATGCATAATGGGCAGTCACTATAGGGAACGCTCAACCCATATATTGAGATATATGGGGGATTGTTGGTGTTTTTGCCTTTGGACTGTAGAAGCATAGAAAAGATGGAGTTTATGCGGATCATCATTCCATACGGCCAAGCAAAACTAAACCGTAGAAGCAGTGCTCATGAAGACTCCATGCGGCCAAGCAAAACTAAGCCGCAGAAGCAGTGCTCATGAAGACTCCATGCGGCCAAACAAAACTAAGCCACAAAAGCAGTGCTCATGAAGACTCCATGCGGCCAAGCGAAACTAAGCCGCAGAAACAGTGCCCCTGGAGACCTCATGCGGCTAAAACAACTCAAGCCGCAGAAGCGAGGCTCTCGAAAGCCCCATACGGCTAAAGGGGACTCGAGCCACAGAGGGAAGGTTCCCCGCTAGCTGGCAGCCAAAGATCGAGTCTTTGTATGCTGTTACAGACACGTAGCTACGTGGCCCTTTATGTGGCCTAAAATCTGCTATTGTAGGAATCACTATAAGAGAGCCACACCCCTGTAAGAGGTTGGCAATCAAAGGCTGGCAAATTTCTTCGAGAGCAAAAAATGTGTCTGATAGTCCAAGGAGTAAGGCAGAGTTGCTACACTTTTTCGAGCCCTTATCGTCACCCTCTAGAATCAAAAACTAAAAAATTGTACTTAGATTGTTTCTTAGGGTTTCTTTCTAGGCTTTCTTTTGTACAAGAGAGTTTGCAACCAAGTTTAATTCCTCCATTCTTGATATTTAATAGCAAATACGATGGCACCTATGCTAGGGGACTTCCTTCTCCTCTGATGAGAAGTTGGTGATGCAATCTGATGCATCCAAGCTTGGCTCTATGCAGCAAATGCTCGTGGTTCGTTTTGACCAGCGAGCATTCGAAGAAATGCTCTCTGAAGGGAGCGTCAGCCCATCGCAGAAGCGAGCCAACCCAAAGAGAACCCACAGGACGTCGAAGCGCAGAACTATTGCCCCCAACCAGGTTCTCGAAGAAGCTCCTTCTGCGGTCCAAGACGGTGATCAAAGCTCTCCTGCGGCCTTGTTTCCGACCTCAGAGAACCCCACTATCCCCAAATATAGCAAAGGAAAATACTACGATGCTCAGCTTTTGGGGACACAAGGGAAATCCATGCGGACGAAAAAGAGGCCAAATAAGAGAAATGGGCAGTCTACATATGCAGCAACCAACTCTGGACGCAGGCAGATGGTCCATACGGTAGCCAACTTTGGCCGTCGGCAGATGGCCCATGCGGCAACCAACTCTTAACGCAAGCAGATGGCCCTTGCGGCAGTCAATCCTGGCCGCAGATAGGGTATCTCATGCGGCCCTGTCAGAAGCTCTGTATTCGATCGTCTCTCATACGGGCCCGATCCCATGCGGTCCATTGATAATATGGAATATGGCAATCTAGACTCTTCTTACTATGTGCCTCCGGGTGCTAAGTCAAAAAAGTCTAGGACAGTACGGGCCCAACAAGCCCAGTCAACTGTCCAAGATACTGACCGTCAGCGGGCAACGTTAACTGTTATATGGGCTCCTAATGGAAAGTTGTACAGAACCACCCGCGTCCAGTCCCCCAGGGCTAACGGACAGGGTGGGTCTTAAAAGTCTCCCTCCAACGATCGAGAGCAAGTGCTTTTACTAGCCTCGGATCAGGGAGCAAGCATGTTACATACGCACCCGTGTGCTCGGGATACCCGAGTCCATAAATTGGATGCAAAGGTAGATCAGTCTGCTATCGACTTGGGAGAGATGATTACTCACAAATACAAGGAGAAAGAAGCAACCTTGGCATGTGATGAGCCCTTTTTGGGACGTTGTTGCACCCAGGTCATCATCAACGGCTGCTGCGACAAGTCGGCATCACCTGAATCCATTTTCCAACGACTGCACCAGCCAGCACCTGTCCGACAATTACTTGAGAAACAGATGCAAATTTTGGGAGACGAGGAAATTCCTTTCGCCTCCTGTAATTCAACTAAAAAGTTCTTCCGGACAAGGGAGGAAAGAAGACAGGCTCTTCCAGTGTAACTCCTCTCCCTGAATCTCCATTTTTTTATTTCTTTTAATTATTGTGTTAAAGGTAATTTTTCTCGTCGGGACTTTGTGAGAGATATATTATGATTAATTCTTTCATCAAAAACTAGTTTTGAAAATTATATTTGAGAATACTAGTTTGTTTTAACAAAAGTATTTTATTATTGGAATTATGAAGGATGTTGGTAATTACCTTGGATTTTATTGACATTAGTTTCAAATTTAATTCGAAATCATATGTATATTTTTGGAAACAATGAAAAGATTTATTAAAGTATTTTAAGTTGAGTTTTGGAATTATAAATATATATATATATATATATAAATATATATATATATATATATATATATATATATATATATATATATATATATATATATATATATACTTTACATTATCTATTATTTCTTTAATATTTTTATGATAATCAATTATTCAATTTTGGCTTGAATTTACTTTGATAAGGTCAGAAATATTTATTATTATCCTAATTGAAAATTCGTTTATAAAAAAAGATTGGAATTTATGCATTTAAATTATTTTATATTAACTATTACAATCATTAGTAGATTGTGATTAGATTGATTTTGCCTAAACATTATTTGAATTGGATTTGAATTTATAAGATTTGGACCTTGATAAATATTAAATATTATTTAAATTATAGTAGTGATCAACTATCTAATTTAGATAGCCATATATATACCATTTATATTGTTAACTTGATTTCGATTAGATCGACCGTAATTGTAAATATTTATTAAGTTTATATTAAAATTATCGAGTATCGTCTTTGAATGATAATAAGATTTATGAAATTATTTTTAAATAAGGTTTTAGAACAAACAAAATAAACTTTAAATCATTTTGATTATATTATGGAGAGATTTAAATTAATGTTATTACCTACCTTTAAATTTTGATTGATCTAAATCTACTAATGGATTTTGATTTAAATCTATTTTTGGCTTAAATGTAAGTGGAGACTTATCTCTAATTCTAATCTTGATAGAATTTTTCTAAACCAAATTTTATCCTACGGGCAGTATATGTATATGCCGCTCCCCCTCCTCTCTAATCTTTCCGAATCCGTCCCTCTCCCCCGGCATCTCTGTCTAGCCATCGCCTCGCCGAGCGGTCCCCTTCACCTCTTCTCCTGTCATCACAAGACCAAACCACCACCATTGCCGTCGTCGTCGTACTCCTGACCGTCGTCCTATTTCCCAAAGATAGCCATTGTGCCATTTTCATAATGGTATGTTGATATCAACCTAGAAGTAGATAGCCATTGTGCCATTTTCATAAATTGTAAAACTTTGTATTTTCCTTTAAATATAAATGTTGTAACTGTTGTAATAAATTTAGAAATGTGAATGAGCAGCAAATGTCGTATTTTGAGCATTTATTTCTTGCGGGCTTGAAAGCGTTCTACTGCCGACTCTGCGGCGTAGGCTGGCTTGGACACGTCTTGTATCCGAAAACAATGGGTGCGGGTCGTGACAAGTTTTTGTGGTGGCCCATGCAGGTCCGTTTTCGCAAATGGTGCAAACTCGTAGTAGTACCATATTAGTCGTACTACTGCGAGTCTGCGACTAGGAAATGCTCATTCACAACTAGGAGTAAATCAAATTTAAGAGAATGATTAGGATTAGGAATCCTTAATTTAATTTGACATTTGGGTAGTTAAGGTTGCTACATAGGCCTCGTTGAATTCTAAATCCTGTTAGATGATTTTCGTAGAAGAATGCACTATTGTATTCTGAATCGACAGTATTTCTAAAGGAAGGTAGATTAGTAACCCTCTTTCCGCAATTTTGTTGTTTACTTATTTGAATTAAGTATGATTTTTAGAATTTTAGAAATTTTTTTATTTAATTATTTACTATTATGTAATATCTTAGTCATGGTTAAATTTTGGAATGCCAAATGGCTAGAAGTAATGGCACAGATAGTGCAGTGGCGTGATTCGACTAGTGTATTAGCTGTGGTTGGGAAGATCGAACAATAAGTGGGTCCAAACTAGGAAAACAATGCCAAGTTGTGACTTGACCCAAAATAGGTTTATTTATTTATTTATTGGATTTTAGAAAATTTCAATCGTTCCAAACTAGCCCGAACCCAACCCAAGCCACGGTAGTCATGTAATGCGACCAACGACGCCCATGTAGATATATGGACGTGTATACATATTGGTAGTCCATTTTGGTCTTGTAAATAATTTCTATAAATGGTATATTGAATAAAATAGATGTGTTATTGCTATTTAAATCCCTATTTTACTTGGGAATAGGGTAACCTTCCCTTAAATGATATTTCAGGATTTATTCAGACTATACTTGTGTATAAATATATTCATAATAAGTAGGCATAGTATTTTTTAACATATTTCCCTCGATCTTAAATATTAGAGAAATAGAGATTAAAATTTATATTTATTCTGCCTTCGGTCTTTTTCCTGATCTTGATCAATTGTACAAACTTTATCTTGTGTCTTCTCTAAACATCGTCATATCATGGGTTTGTATCACTGATATTTTCTTGGACCCAAGGGATCATATCTTTTTAAATAATTTCTTACTCAATTGTCTATACATTAATCTCAGGTTAAGTTTTTGGATTCAAGAGTTATCCTTCCTAACTAATTATTTTCTTTTCAAGACTTGATATTCATACTAGAAGGACAGATACATACACCCTCTTGGAACCTGTTTGAAATTCTAGAACCTTCTTTGAAATTTCATAAAGTATAGTTAAAAGAATGTTCGTTGACTTACGATGGCAAGACAACAGCGCACTGTCGCCACTTATTTGAATTATCGAGACTGCGGGTTCACTGCAGCCAGCAGCGCACTGGCGTGGCATGATCCCTAAGTTGAAGTAATTCCAGATAAGCGTAGATAATCGAACGATATTAAAACTATGCCTTGGTTGTCCTATTTCATCCTCGAATTGTTATGTAAAGATTAGATAGAGTTGATAGGGTATTCGTTACCGTTCAAGTCGGGGAACCAAGAATTGGATGCAGCCAGATGTACACTGGCGAGGCATAAATTTGTGGTAAAGTGACTTCGGATAGGGTTACAGTTTTTGAATACCATATAGGCTATATCTTTTATTGACCTGCGACTATTCATTTTCCCAAAGTGATTAGTGTCGTATTTTATCACCGTCGCATTCTCGATAAACTGGTAGCCCTTTCCTCCTTGTTAGCTCCTTATCTGATTCATCATTAAGTCCTTCTAATAATCAGTTCGAACCAATTACCATATTTGATTCATTCCACTAGGATCATAACCGCATGTGGATTTTGATTCTATCATCGTGTCTAAATAATTTTGCTTTATGATTTTTTTTTTCGTTCCTAAGAGGCCTTGATCGTGACTAAAACTATTTGACTATAGTCGTAGTCGTGCTTATACTATTTATAATGCTTAGATTTTCCACTATGATCATGACTATTTTTATCATGTTCATGTACATGCCAAAAATTCTAATTTTGATTTAGAATACATCTAAGTTTTGATCGTTCTCAAGCAATTTTTGTGACTAGGTCATTTTGAGTATAATTGATCGCACCAAATCACATCTTCTTTTAATCTTATTTTGATTCTATCCGCAAGTACGCTCATCTAATTTTTATCGTATCACTCTTCTTGATTATATTTCTAGTAGTACCTAGTCCTATCCCTTGAAATTCGAGGACGAATTTATTTCTAAGGTGGGTAGATTTGTAACTCCTCTACCCGAATCTCCATTTTTTTATTTCTTTTAATTGTTGTGTTAAAGGTAATTTTTCTCGTCGGGACTTTGTGAGAGATATATTATGATTAATTCTTTCATCAAAAACTAGTTTTAAAATTATATTTGAGAATACTAGTTTGTTTTAACAAAAGTATTTTATTATTGGAATTATGAAGGATGTTGGTAATTACCTTGGATTTTATTGACATTAGTTTCAAATTTAATTCGAAATCATATGTATATTTTTGGAAACAATGAAAAGATTTATTAAAATATTTTAAGTTGTGTTTTGGAATTATAAAAATATATATATATATACTTTACATTATCTATTATTTCTTTGATATTTTTATGATGATCAATTATTCAATTTTGGCTTGAATTTACTTTGATAAGGTCGGAAATATTTATTATTATCCTAATTGAAAATTCGTTTATAAAAAAAGATTGGAATTTATGCATTTAAATTATTTTATATTAACTATTACAATCGTTAGTAGATTGTGATTAGATTGATTTTGCCTAAACATTATTTGAATTGGATTTGAATTTATAAGATTTGGACCTTGATAAATATTAAATATTATTTAAATTATAGTAGTGATCAACTATCTAATTTAGAAAGCCATATATATACCATTTATATTGTTAACTTGATTTCGATTAGATCGACCGTAATTGGAAATATTTATTAAGTTTATATTAAAATTATCGACTATCGTCTTTGAATGATAATAAGATTTATGAAATTATTTTTAAATAAGGTTTTAGAACTAACAAAATAAACTTTAAATCATTTTGATTATATTATGGAGAGATTTAAATTAATGTTATTACCTACCTTTAAATTTTGATTGATCTAAATCTACTAATGGATTTTGATTTAAATCTATTTTTGGCTTAAATGTAAGTGGAGACTTATCTCTAATTCTAATCTTGATAGAATTTTTCTAAACCAAATTTTATCCTACGGGCAGTATATGTATATGTCGCTCCCCCTCCTCTCTAATCTTTCTGAATCCGTCCCTCTCCACCGCCATCTCTGTCTAGCCATCGCCTCGCCGAGCGGTCCCCTTCACCTCTTCTCCTGTCATCACAAGACCAAACCACCACCATTGCTGTCGTCGTCGTACTCCTGACCGCCGTCCTATTTCCCAAAGCCTCAACACCACCCCGATCGCCATCCACCGCCACAAACAGCAATGTCCACCACCATCACAGAAATTGTGTGTCCAGACCCGTGCGTCCGTGTCATCATTCCCTTCATTCAGTTCGTTACACCAATCTTGTGTCCAACAGCCAGACACATCGACAACATCCAGAAACAAAACCAAAAGAAATCGAAACCCCGACCTACCAGACCCTAGCGCCTCTGCCGTCAGATCCGACGACCGGACTCCCAAGCTGCTGCCCGCCAGGGTCGAGGCTCCACTCCTCCGCCGCTGGGTGTGCGAGCTCCGGAGACCCCATCCTCGCGTCCAGCGCCGCAGGCGTAGCCACCGCTGGATCCCTGCCTTGGATCTGGACCACCGTGCCTGCCGCAGCGTCGTCGACCTCCGATCCCGAAGTAGAAACACGGTTCTCCCACCATGGAGACTCCATCTCCGTCGAGTTCGAGGAGACGCCCTCGCCACCAACTTTCGGACGGTCTCCCTCCAAGACTTCCGCTGTCGAGGGCCAACGCTCGCAGATCTGTGCGGCCGCCCTTGAGTGTCGCACGACCGGAGACCAGCAGCGCTCCCAGACCCCGTACCCTAGCCGACCGGAGCAAGCCCTGCTGCAAACCGCCTTCCACAGCACCGCTCGTCGCGCCTGAGCCTCCGTCCGACGACGATTCGGCGAGACCCGCGCCTAGCAGCGCCCCTTCGCCAGCTCCTCGCCGAGGCTGACCCGGCCAGCTTTGGCCCAGCACCACTGCTTCCGACGCCCCGACGCCTGCCATGTCGCCGCGACCAGCGCGCGTGCAGCCGTGCCCGACGCCAAGACCCCGGAACCCTCGCCGACTCCTCCGCGTCATCGCCACCTTCCCGTCTCGCCCAGCGCCGCCCGGCCGGAGACACTTCCCGAGGTGAGGAAACCCTCTCCTTCCCTCTCAATTCCTCTGTCTCTTAGTTTCTCTATTAATTCCCTCTTTATCACTTTCCTTTGGTTTTCTCTCTCTTCCTTGATGATGTTTATGAAGTTTTGGAAAGTATGGGTTTGGTTAATTTTGGAATAGGGACCAAGAACAGTAGTTAGAGCATCAGTACCATTAATTGTTATTATTACTATTATCAGTATTTATTGCTATTAATTATTTTACTGGTACTAATATTAGTATTATTAGTATTTATTACTATTAATTGTTCTACTGTTATTTTTATTGGTGTTGTTGTTGTTGAGAACAGTGGAAATATTTTTGGGGTTATGGTTCCTATTGGGCTTATTTATAATTTAGTATTGGACTTGTATACATATTTTTGGTTACTAGGAATAGGCTTATATAATTATTGGGCTTGATTACAAATATATATTTGATTTTCTTATAAATAAGTCTTATATAAACTGTTTTGGGCCTTGGGCCTGTATTACTTGTATTATTATTATTAATTATTATTATAATTTTATTATGATTAATAATTTTTAGAAGCTCCTAGGATACATGTATAGGTATAAGTATATTCTTTGGGCATATTATATATTGGGTTTGTAAATACTTTAGGGCTTTTATATTTTCTAGATAAACTTTATAAATAAATATATATAATTTTCAAACCATATAGTAATTTCCAAAATAGTGTAATTATTTATTTACTTAAATCATTTTGATTATAAGTCATTGACCGTGACTAATCGAACTTTCTACTTTCTTACGAACCCGAATTCTTCGTATCGACCCCAGGCCATCCTGGACTCAACGAGCGATTTTGTGCACGGCCCGTCGGAATCCAACTTAGGATATACGGTTGGGTTCGTATCGAAAAATCGGACCTGTTGACATATAGTTTGACGACTTTAGAGACCATTGACTCTGGCACATTTTTTGGTGCAAAGCGTGTCCAACGGCGGATACCGTTTTGACCCAAAATTATCGTTTTGCCCCTGTGTCCAGAATTGGACTTAAGGACAGGAAATCCTAGCTAATTTGACTATTCTGAGAACGTTGGTATTGTTTATTTCAGCATCTGGAGACTTCTGCATGTATTGACTGATTGTGGCTCATTGAGTGGTATGGTGTTTTTGGTTTCACCAACTAAGGACCTCAGGCAAGTGCACTTTTTGATTGCTTTTCGATTCATAGTAGTCTTTTCATTTCATGTCTATACATATATCTTGCTGCTTGTTGACACGCTCGTCACACGGAGTAGTCGGGAGGGGAAATATCTTAGTATACATGTGGACTATCCAGAAATATCCCAATATATCTAATCTTGCATGATAGCAGCTGCACAAGACACGTGCAGTGAGCCGTATTTATCCCCTAGCCGTTCACATGTTGAAAATGATATTTCACACCACATAGGTAGATGTCTTTTTATTTTTCCTTTACTTCTCTATCGTGCTATGTCATCAGTTATCTTCCAGTTTTTATTTCTCATATGCTATTTTCATGTCTTGTTAATTCTATTGTGTTTTGCATTACCGTCGGTTTGTGTACTTGTTCCATTCCTGACTGGAAACCAACATTTTTCAGGTTTAACCGCGATCACTCTTAGCATGGGGAAGGCTTGGGTATGATGATATCAACCTAGAAGTAGATAGCCATTGTGCCATTTTTATAAATTGTAAAACTTTGTATTTTCCTTTAAATATAAATGTTGTAACTATTGTAATAAATTTAGAAATATGAATGAGCAGCAAATATCATATTTTAAGCATTTATTTCTTGCGGGCTTGACAGTGTTCTACCGTCGACTCTGCGGCGTAGGCTGGCTTGGACACGTCTCGTATCCAGAAAAAAGTGTGCGGGTCGTGACATCCAGTCCGACAATCTCAGCCAACGCTGCAAGAAAACTCTCATCTGGAGGATTATCGCCGACAGCCACAGGGGGTGTCTACCTAGGCACTCGATCCAGAAATAAGCTTCTAACACCCGAGAGTGCACCCTCAACCTCCCTGGGGTAGATGGAGCTGGGGTAGCAGTCCCCTTAATATATGCGACAATCCGACGTTCTAAGAGCATACACAGGGGGTAGCGATCCACTGAAATTATGTAACGGACTTAGACGTCCCCGAAGATGACCGCCTTCGCCAAGATGATGCAGCTTTCTTCCCAGGGGTGGCATCTCTTCTGAATCTAACGAGGAAGACATTCCGACATTCTTCGATGATTTTTCGGTACGAGGGTACGACACGGAGAGTACCTCTTCTACGATCTCTTCCACGTCCATCCACGTGCGGACAGTCTTTATGGCTGGCGATGATCATGAAGGGCCTACTGATCGACAACGTCTAGAAGTACTTGAAGCCATGCTCCTGTCCTTGGTCAATTCAGCAGACGAAATCAAAGCTGCCTTGCCGACGCAACCAGCAAGGACGCCTGGACAAACAACTTGGGACCCGCAGTCAACGCAGACTCCAACACGACCGCTCCTCCTTTGGGTGACAATCCTCTAGGAGCATCCGCTCCTTCAACTGCAGACGGAGTCAAGGAGGGAAGTTCAAGAGCTTCGAGAAATGTTCAATGCCAGAGACACCTCCCGGGACCTCAGAATATGGCAGCCGTATACCGTCGCGTGGAGAGATATTCCATTTTCGCCACGGTACAAACCGTTTCATATCGATTCGTATGACAGAAAGACCTCTGCCAGTCGATACATGACTTATTTCGAGGTCACAACTAACCACTTGCCGTATAACGATGCCATCCTCACACGATTATTCATCGGAGCATTGGAGAAGATCACGTTTGACTGGTACCGCAACCTTCCGGACAACTGTATCCATTCTTTTGACGGCTTCAAGCACATGTTTCTAGAGAGATTCTACGAAGTGGGGCATGATGTGACAATATTGTCTCTTATGGACATCGCTCAGGAGGAGAGGGAGCTAACAAGGAACTATATCGAGCAGTTCCGCCAAACCGCAATGAGATTGCCCCAAGGCAATCCCGAAAGCTCCTTGATTGAAATCTACCAGAAGTTGCTCTCCGCAATCAGCCTCCGTATGGGAGACGATCAGTTTAGGGATTGGATGACCTTCATCATAAGCGCCACCAATACGGAGGCAAAGTTAAAGAAGGCTCGCCAGCTGGGCTTGCACATCCCAGATGGAGAGGACAAATGAAAGTGTCCTGGTACCATCCCAATAACAACAAAATTGGCGGCACCTCTAATAATCGGGATAATAAAGGTAAACAGGCCATGGTCGCTGGTACGACCAAGAAGCCTGAACAAAAGCAGGCAGAAAATACACCTTCAAAAATACACATTCAAAATTACTAGAAAATATTTATTTTATTTGAAACTAGATTTTATTGGTAAATACTTGAAAACAATCTATATATATAATAGTTTGGAAACTACCTTTTATTTAACAAATACTTTTAGATAAAAATATTTGGAATATATTTAATATAATTTAAAACTAACTCTAGTTTTTTTTGCTCAAACTATAAACACCATTTTAGAAAACTTTTTATTTATTTATTTAGAAAACCACTTTAAAATTTATACTAGTAAAATATTTATTGCAAAAATTCTTTTACTTATATATATTTTTATAAATAAAAATAAATTTTACTATAGCTAATGATACTAGTGACCATCATAATAAGAATAAAAATATTAATGATAAGTAAACTACTAACAAATAAATTTACTAATAAAAATTTTTACTACAAATAAGAATAAAATATACTAGTAAACTACTAACAAATAAATTTTACTAATAATAAACTAATTAATTAGCATTATAATAATAATTATTAACAATAGATAATTACCAATCTGTTCACTCTCTCTCCCTATAAGGAATGATATGTTTGGGAAAAGAAAAAAAATGTGAGGAATAAAAAGAGAGGGGAAGAGGGAAATTACCCAGAGGGAAACACCACCGGTGGTGGCACCTGCGGTTGGCGGAGGTAGGTAGTGCGGCGGGGTTCGGAGAGGGGCGGCGGTCGGAGGCGGCTGACGGAGATGGAGGCGAGTGGCTACGGTGGCAGCGGCCACAGAGGACGATGGCGGAGGGTTTGTATGCGTGGGCGGCGTGACTGTCCTCTGGTGGAGGCGGGAAGAGCGGCCGAGGACAGAGATGTGGGGGTGCTCGGTGAAACGACGGCACGGATGTCAGCCCGACCACCTGCGAAGGATGGCGACGATCGACCGCGGCGGAGAGGCCAGGCGGAGGATTCGGCCGACGCGGAGGCACGAGCGGACAGCGGCGATCTTCGCGAATTGGCGGTGCACCGGTCGCCAAGGGAGTTGCCTGGACATGGCGGAGCGAGGCTGGGTTCCAGTGAGGCTGGGGTAGGGGTGAAGTTGTAACTCCGGGCGGCCTGGATGAACTCGGAGGAGCCCGCCAGAGAAGGCGGCGGAGGTACGGCTCTCGATCTCCTTGGTTGCTCTCTTCTTCCTCTCTTTTTTGTTGTGCTGGTGGTAGTTTAGGTTTGGGGGCGCCGGCCATGGCGGGGTGGTGTAATGGCTGCGGTGGTGGCAGAACTGGTGGTGGTGATGACGTCGAAGATGGTGGTGGTCTGGATATGGCGACAACGGTGGTATGGATGATGAGGGGCAAATTTTGAATGGCGGCAAAAATTCTGTTGTTGGTGGCGGCGACGAAGGTCTGTGTTGTTGTGGTCGAGAATTTGGTGATCCCGGGATGAGGTTCTGGCCGGGTTGGCGTTGAGGTCGCTGGTCGAGACGGTAGGGACTGTAATAGAGTTGATGGTGTTGAAGATGGTGCTGGAGTGTTTGTGACGGTGGTGGCGGTGAAGGGGAGGTGCTGCAGCCAGGATGGTAGGGTTAGGATTAGGGTTTGATAGGAATTGGCCATGTCGGATGTGTCTGACATGGTGGTGGTGGCGAGGAGATGTGTCCGAAATTGTTAGACGTGAAGAGGGATAATGTACATGTACTGGGGGAATAATGGATGTGGAAGGGCACAGACACGATGCACATTGTGGTTGTGGTAGAGAATTATGGAGGAGTACCTCTCCTTTTTTATGGGATGTGGGAATTTCCATTAGGATAAGGATTGGGATGTTTAAACCCCCCCATTAGATAATTCATAATTAAATTCAAATTCATTTAAACTCGTTTAAAACCATTTTAGATTTAAAGCTATAAGTCAATAAAAATCTTTTCAAACATACTTTATCATAATCAATTAAATTTAAATCAAACACCATAATAAAATACTTTTTCGAAAAGTAAAATATTAATATTAAATAAATTTCAAAAATAGATTTATATATATAATTTATATGTCTCGTAAAAAATGAACATTTGCATAATACCTCATTTTCAAATTACTATCTATATAACTTCCATGATGTAAAACAAAGTTTTAGAAATTCCAGTATGATGTATTTTTACAATTTACGAAATCAAAAATTATTTATTATTTGAAAAATCATGCTTCTAAATAAATGTTTTTACAAACATATGTACCTCGCACATATTCGCACTCGACGAGCCATCCGAAAACTTATGTGTGACGTACAATACGACTATGTGATGTACAATTCAAAGCAAAAAAATTTAAACCAAATTATAAAAAAAAAATTATGGTAGAAATTTAGGGGGTTTACACATCCGCAACACATTGGTCAGTTTGGCAGCACTACGCCTTCGTCAAAAAGCAGTTTCGTGGCCCTCGAAAGAAGTCATATTTTACTGCTGAGAAGCAAACATGACTGTTGAATCTTCGAGAAGCTACATAGTGGAGGGCAAATATAGCATGCTAAAAGCATCTACAGACGCTGACTTTCTCTCCTCCGTATTGCGGACATCCTAGGCCCGTTCCTCCAGAAGACCATACCTTCAAAATAATATCCCTAGTATTATTGTTGCCTACTTGGAGAGCCGTAAAAATAGAACTTTCAATATTACGTCCAACCACCGTCCGACTCTCCGATGTATAAAGGTTCTTACTACCATCTGAGGAAAACCCTTCCAAAGCATGGAGAGTTCTGAGCTGTCTGATGTGTGTGTCAAATATTGCATCTTCACCATATCCAAAATCGACGATACCGGTCCTGGGAGAATTTGCTAACCATATCTCTATGGAACATAAAAAAGGGAAGAGGTTAGCAGTCAGAAGAAAATAGAAGTAAATGGGCTTTTAAACAATACACATAAGTCTATTCGGCCCAGCCACGATAGAACACACGCGGCCCAGATCAAGGGAGAGCTCATGCGGCTCGATCATGTGGAATCTATGCAGCCCAGATATAGACTGATACTTATTCGGCTCGATCCATGCGGCCCAGTCAAACAGAGCACATGCGACACATGCCCTACGAAGGCCTACTGTGCACTAAAGGCGTTAAAACCATGGCACAGTGGCGAAGGATGGTCAGACCTGCGCATAAAACATGCGACATAGCTGTTTAAATTCGAACGATCAGTCTCCCGCCTTACCCTTGATCGGAGGATGGACATCTGGGTGGATGGAAGGTGACTTGTCAGAAGCGGCCCCCTTCCCATTATCTGTAGCGCTAGTAGCTTTAGAATTTTTGGGGGCCATGGCTGATCGGGAGCGAAAAGAATGATAAAAGAGAATAGGACGAAAGAAAGCAATAGGAGTCCTCTCGCTCTTGTTGTACGGCCTATATATTTATAGGCTACAAAGAAGTGGAAACGGATAGGTGCCGCTTCGGTTATCGTGCCCACTAAAAGATAATGGTGACCCTTGGGATTCTATCCTTTATAACTGTCACAGTAACCGAAAAGGCAGTCCCAAAATCTAAAAAAGTAAATTCGAGCATTAAATGCAGCAGTAACAGCTGGACAGCCTAGATAAAATCTTCTTGTGGCTCAAAGCTTCCCTGCGGCTTGAAGTTTTTCTGCGGCTTGAACTTCCCTGCGGTCTGACATTTCTTCTCCATGCTTCTTATTCAAAGTATTCCAAATTTACAATTTAAAAACTTTGAAGGGGGTCTTGTAGAATCATGGAAAAGATAGAGTTTATGCGGATCATCATTCCATGCGGCCAAGCAAAACTAAGCCGCAGAAGAAGTGGTCATGAAGACTCCATGCGGCCAAGCAAAACTAAGCCGCAGAAGTAGTGCTCATGAAGACTCCATGCGGCCAAGCGAAACTAAGCCACAGAAGTAGTGTCCCTGGAGACCTCATGAGGCTAAGACAACTCAAGACACAGAATCGAGGCTCTCGAAAGCCCCATGCGGCTAAAGGGCACTCAAGCCGCAGAAGGAAGGTTCCCATAGATTCCATGCGGCCAAGTGAACCCAGCCGCAGAAGCAAGGTCCTCAAAGATCCCATGCGGCCAAGTGAACCCAGCCGCAGAAGTAAGGTAAAGATCTCATGCGGCCAAACGGAGCCGAGCCGCAGAAGCAACGCCCCAAAAGCCACTATGCGGCCAAAATAAGTCAGACTCTACTTTGTGGAAGGGACACGTGGCAGTTTGTCCAAGTCTCAACCACCCAGATTCGCTACAACAAAATCTCAACAATCCTCCACCAGCTGGCATCCCAAGATCGAGTCTTTGTGTGCTGTAACAGACACGTGGCCACGTGACCCTTTATGCGGCCCAAAATCTGCTATTGCAGGAATCACTATAAATAGCAGGGAGCCACACCCCTGTAAGAGGTTGGCAATCAAAGGCCGACAAATTTCTTCAATGGCAAAGACTGTGTCTGATAGTCCAAGGAGTAAGGAAGAGTTGCTACACTTTCCCGAGCCTCCATCGTCAACCCCAGAATCAAAAACTAAACAATTGTACTTAGATTGATTTATAAGGTTTTTTTTCTATGCTTTCTTTTGTATAAGCGAGTTTGCAATCAAGTTCAATTCCTCTGTAATTTTTTGTTCTTGGTATTTAATGGCAAACACGGACTAGGAAAGATAGTCCCACATCGGCTACACCAAATGGTGAGTATCTCAAATAATGCATTGCTTGTGCTGAGGTGTGCACATGAGGTGTGGTTGGGCACAAGTGTGTGTCATGTGGGAGTATTTTCCTAGAAGGAAAAAGGATTAATTCCAACAAAGATGTAAGTTAATTTTTGTTGTGCGGACTCGGACTCGGATACGGACTCCAGAATGTCTCGAGCATGCACGAAAGTATTCGGGGGTTAGGCGTGGACTGGCATACTTCTATGCCGATTGTGGGATGATCTAAAATATCAAACTCTATTTTTGAGTATTGGTATTTTAGTCCCACGTCGGATAGGAGAAGAGGTGAAGTCTCACTCCACACTATAAATAGAGCCCCTTGGCCTCCTTTGAAAGATGCACCAAAGAAGAGAGTTAAGGGAGTTCGTAAAGTCTAGGAAGCCCGTTCAAGTCTCAAAAATAGACTGACGAGCATTCCAGAAGTTCTCTAAGAACTTGTTGGTTCCTGGAAGCGGATCGTATATAGGCGAATCTTGCTTTGAACATGGTGATCCGATCACCCCAGCAAAGCTGCCTTTCTCTTTCCTCTTTCCTTCTCTTGTTCTCTGATCTAATCAGAAACTTCTTATGGACTTTCGTCGCTGCTGCTGCTAGCAACTCGATTTGTTCCTTCCTAAAAAAGCTCTACATTCGTTTGCTGTTGTAACGAAATCTCTTTAGATTTTCGTTACCCAGAATCCTCCAAGGATCTCTGTAGTGCACCTTCTTTGAATTGTTGCTACGAAATGTTGTTGCTATTTTGACAACTGTTTCGATTCTCTGTTTTCCTTCGAAAATTACGCCTCGAGAATAACATCAGTAAACTCCATTAATGGAGTTTTCTGCTTTGTGGTCTACAACATCTGTTTTTCTAACTATTTGATATAAATCTCTTCTAATTTGTGTCATGCAGCAGCTTTCGAAAGAAGAAAAAAAAAGTTCTACAAAATTCTATTGCTAACTTTAAGGTAGTTTCATTATCTTTAAATTAATGGTTTTTCATTCTTCAGTGATATTAACATTCTTTTTTACATTGTAAATCAACGAATTCTACATACTATACAGAGTTTTACATTTTTTTTATCTTTAGTTCTATATCATTTTATATAGAAAAAAATAAAGAAGTAAACTTATATTTAAGTTATAAATTTGAATAAATTTTAACTTACATTAGATTAATTTAAATTAGGTTAAATTTCATCCAACTAGAATAATTTAAATTAATTGGATGTCGTTATATCAGATTAAATTAATTATTATATTAATTCGATTGTAAGTATGCATTAGGCTAAATCAAATTTGATTATAGTTAAAATTATTAATTCTATAAAATTAGATTGTTAGTTAGATTTGGCTTGCATGAAATATTTAAGTAGCTTAAACCAAAAATTGTAAATTTGGTTAATAGTTTGTATATATTATATTTATATTATGTTAGAGTATATTTAATTATATTTTAAATATGAATTCAAAACTATGGATTAGACAAATGAACAATAATCCATTAATTAGATAACCAACATTTAAATTATGGTAGATTGAATTTTCTTAGACTTTAAAGTATATATTTGAGATATGGTAGATTGAATTTGGCTAGACTTTAAATTATGAATTTGAGATATTGTACAATATGTCAATAAAGAAATTGATGAAAAATAACACACTTAGAAATATTTATTAATCTTCTTAACTTATTTTAAATTTTAACATTTATTTGAAACATGAAAAGAAATTAAGCAAATTCAATGGCACAAAAATAACCACCTCAAATTTATTTATCTTTTCAATTACAGATAATGATTTAATTTTCATAAAATACATATTTTAGTGTTTCAATCTTTATTTATTGATTCTTTAAATTATATATTATTTAATTTGTCCAATAATCTATGAATTTGGTCATTTAAATTTATCTTTTGGTAGATTGGATTTTGTTTGACTTTAAATTATGAATTTGAGAGATGGTATAACAAGGTGGTATTGATACCATTTATAACGGAAAAAAATTACCATTAAAAATAGTATTTTAAAAAAAAAATAAGTTTGTTATATGTTGCATTTGCTAATGATGTAACCTTTCTAAAACATATTGCACACGCAACAGGTGTGTCCGACGCTAATATTCAAATTATATTTAAAACTAATTATATTATATTATCTAACTAAACACATATTAAAAATCATATATATATATATATATATATATATAAATATATATATATATATATAATGAATCTTAACTAAAATATATTCAAATCATATTTAAATTAATTTAGTATAATTTAAATTCCTATTTTTTTTTAATAATATTATAGAAAAAAAAAATGGTACAAATGCAACAGCGAAGGCGACCAAAGATATATAGACCCAATCGAGTTTTTAGCGACTCTAACCATTTACTTAACTTAGTTCAGATGAGGTTAGCTATCGTTAATATTTAAAACATTATAAGGCAACATAAATAATAGCTAGTTTGCCCGAGAGGTTAAGGGGGAAGACTTAAGATCTTCTGCAATAAGTGCTCATGGGTTCGAACCCCTAGCTAGCAATTTTATTTGTTAATATTAATATTAATATATATATTAATATATATATATATATATATATATACACTAAAAAAATTATTCGTTTTCTGTTTTGGACTGCAACTGAAATCGAATAAAATTTTTAGTATTTTTAAATCGAAATCGAACCATTTTTTTTCACAGAACCGAATCTTTTAATCAGTTCGGCTCGATTTTCGGTCCAAAATCGATAATGCTCACCCATACTCCTCTTTCTCTCAATTAACTTTCTTTCACTTAAACCGCTTCTTAACTATGCTTTTTTTTTTTTTTCTGTCAGTCCAAGCAGGTTCTAACAGAACATTTAGGAAGTCAAATAACTGCTCTCGTAATTATTTAATTGTAATACAATCTTCATTTTCTTTTCTAAAAATTTCTTTTCATGTACAAGTTAATTTTTGTGTAGCTTTAGAGTTGATATATAATCAGCACGGAGGGCATCAAATTTTTTTTATTTTAGATAGTATTCTTTCATTGACAATTCTTTTTTTTTTTCTTTTTTTTTTCCAACGCATGCGGGCTCAGTATAATCGTGTGTCCACACACACGATTCTTGGCCTGTCATATGGAACGACTTTTGGAGTGCGGACGTAGTCCGTTGGCCTTGTCATCATCGCCGTGCACACGCACCCCGCGCACTCCGCGCGCTCCAGAGCTCCGCTCGGCAGCACACCATCTTTTGACGGCAGTTACTCAACACCTCGCTTTGCCCACGACGCCGAAGAGACTCCCTCGACGACTAAGGGTGACGTCCGTACGACGGCCACTAATTCCTTGTCGCCTGCGACTACCGATTCCGTCCAGCCGTCCGTCCTATGCGCACGACGCGCATATTGGCGACGATCGCCGACGTCCTTACGATCGAGCCTGCGATCGTTTATGGCGGACGTCTTCTCGTCGCCCTCAGCAGCGCGCACGACAGGCCGCGTGGTCGGCCTGTCGCTTATACCCGTGGGCGAATGGTGCCGATTCTCCGATCCGTCGCACGACAACCTTGCACTGAGTTTGCTACACGGACGCCTCATTTTGTCCCACGCAGGCTCAGTTTCATTGACAATTCAAAGTTTCGGTTTAGAGGTTTGATGCATCTTTTGGATCAAATGTTTTTTTTTCCCATATTAAAGATATGAAAATTAATTTTGTTGCTTGGAAGTGTATTTAAGTATTGCTAAATCACGAAACTACAAGGACACCATTATGTATATAAGTAGCTGACGTATACATGAGATTGAATGCTTCCACTAAGATGAATGTTTTAAAAGTCGGACAGACGATGGAACCGAAATTTTTTGGTATAGATCGGACAGGAATTCAATCGAGATTCAAATAAATTTGGTTTGGTTTGGTTCAAATAAGTAAGATATCTATATTTACTTCTTAGTTTGATTTGGTTTGGTTTTAGTATGTTGGTTTAGTTTAATTTTATAACTAAAGCCTATCAAAACCAAACCAAGAATCAAATGGTCCAAATTTTACATAATAATTAAAATAAAAATCAAAATTGGTCAGTTCAATTGTGAACAGGTTGGGCAGTTTCACCGGTTGAACTCCGATTTTGAAAAAAATCGTTAGTTTTTAAAAGAACCGGTTTTAGTCGGACCAGACTGATTTTTTTTTGGTATAAACCGATTGGACTCAGTCCAACCGTCGATCCGGTCCGGTTCTTACAACACTGACTAAGATGCATGTATGTTCAACATTGAATGCGTCCATTAAGCTTCAAGCATTAGTCCATCACAATGGGGTTGCTAGGGAGTATAAAAGTTACGTAAAAGGATTACCAAATTTTTATGACTAGCCGTCTACCTGTTGCAAATCATTTGTGTTGGTACAAACTTCATAACCGTGATATAAACACGAGGGCGATGCATAGAACCAAGACAACTAGGTGGTGGGTAAATGGACTTACCTTTTGGCTATGAAGGTTAAGCTCATGAGTACCGAGCTAGCATTTTGTAGACTTTGTATTATCTTAATTTCATGATGCCAGTTTCGTTGAGCTAAAACACAATGATAAATTTTGTCATGCTCAATATCAATATTCAGAATTATGCTTTCTCAGTTGTTATTTTCAATATTATGTCTTTCGAAAAGGTTATTTGACTAGCGATGGGGGCTGCGCCTTGTTCGCAGCCGATGTGTCTACCTACAAGTATAATCATTGCAGATATCGAGTCTCTTCAAAGCAATCCTGATCTGGAAGAGGGTTATTGCATCGCTAGATCTGTTATGCCGCTTACGCTTTCGTAAGGTCTTAATTATCCCATGTTTCATGTTTGCAATATTGAATTTCAAAATTTGTAGTAGAAGTCCTTTCTACACTATTTTTTTGTGTGTGTGATATAATCATGATCATGTTGTAAAAATGAAAAAAAAAATATATTGAAGCCAAGTGAAAATTCTCGAAAACTTTTCATTAATAATATATAGAGAAAGAAATAGATAGAGGTAGTTGTAGATAGGGTCCATAAGGATAAGTACATTTATATTTGGGTTTATTCAAATAATAACTCTCTTTTGATGTCCACTTTAATTATTGTTTTATTAAAACTTCTAAGAAAAATCTATCTTTTCTTAAAAATGCATAGAAAGGAAAAGATAACATTCTTTTAAGAATATAATTTTTCATGAATAACGGCTGCTTACACTGTCTCCTTAAAAACACTTCTAGGCAAAAAAAAACAAAAACAAAAACAAACTGAACAAAGAAAAAATGTACAATGCACAAAGACGTCTCTATCACCAGAGCTTCTCCATGAGATGAAGCAGAGCAGATTTCCACTCTCTCCTCTCCTCGGCCGGCAGCAGCATCGATCGGCACACGGGGCAGGTGAGCTTGCCCCTGTTCACCCACTCATCAATGCACCACCTGTGGAACACATGCCTGCAGTTGCCGAGCTCCCGGACCTCGTCCCGGGCCTCCATATCGCACAGGCAGACCGCGCACGCGGCCGTCTCTTCGCCGCCGCGACGCACAGAATACTCCACCACCCGCAGACGCTGCTTCGTAACGGCCGCCGCCGGAGGGGCGCTGCCCCTCTCGGAGATCATAGCATCGTAGCGCTGGTCGTCCCACGCGAAGGACCGCGAATCGAACGAAGGGTTCAGGCCCAAGCAGTAGGCGATCGCGCAGAGGCAGTAGTTGACGAGCTCGACGCACTTGAGCAGCTTCACGAGAGGCTTCGGCACCTCTGGGTAGTGATAGCAAACGATATTCGAGGTGTCCATGAGAACTGGAGGAAGACTTCACCACAACACTAGTATGCTCACGAGTGTGCTGAATTTAAACGTTGCTGGTATGGAAAAGTTTGAGCAACTGCACGGAAATTTTGTGTAAGCTCGTATATTTATAATTGCTGAGGCTGACTGTGACGTTCTCTTGCTCGGCCGGCAGTCAAGTCACCGGGGGCCACATCTTGTTGGTGCTTGCGTCTATTGTCCGGCCTGGGATTCAAGGTTAGTACATGTGTAGGTTTGGATTTAATTTGCTAGCTAGCTACTGCTCTGCCCCTGTCCCTTTCACATACTGCATGTCGCTACGCTACTCATTCATTTCCATTCGTCATAAGTTTGGAGTGTTTTCCGCGATTTATCCAAGAAAGTGGTTTCGTTGACTGAGATTATTATGTATGATTAAAAAAAAAGGCTTAATTGCACTTTGCTACCCTCACTATTCCGCTTTTTCAACTTGATACCCTAAACTTTTTTTTTGTAACAAGTTGATACCTCAACTACTATTTTTTTTCAACTTGATACCTAATTTTTCAAAAAATCCCAAAATGCCTTTATCCCTTCCCTCTTTCCTTCTCCCTTCCCCCCCCCCCCCCCCCCCCACTCCGGCCACCCCCACCCTCCCGCTCCGCCTCCCCTCCGGCCACCTCCCTCTCCCACGCCGGCCAACCCCTCCCCCCCCCCCCTCCCGCTTCAGGCGCCACCGTCGCGGCGGTGGGGGGGGCGGCTGCTGCTGCTGCTACGGTGGCTGCTGCGGCGGCTACTGCTGCTGCGACGGCGGCGGCTGCTGCAGCGGTGGCCGGCGGCGGTGGGGGTAGGGGGGGTGGCCGCGCGCGGGAGAGGGGGGTGGCCGGAGGGGAGGCGGAGCGGGGAGGGAGGGGGTAGCCGGAGTGGGGGAGGAGGGGGGGGGGGGGGGGGGGGGGGGGTTTGGGGGAGGGAAGTAATTTTAAGGTTTGAGCAGGGGTATTTTCGTCCCAAATTTTTTTTGGGTATCAACTTGTTAAAAAAAAAAGTTTAGGGTATCAAGTTGAAAAAACGGAATAGTTGAGAGTAGCAAAGTGTAATTAAGCCAAAAAAAAAATAGCAATGTCACGTGGGATTGAACCCACCCAAGTAAGAATAATCTCTCTCACATTAACCTGAGTTAAAATTGTTTAGCTATAGTTAGATAGTATTAGGTAGATAAGCCATTAAATAGAATTTATTATTATTTTTTTAGTTTTTAATTAGGTGAGGATATGCTCAAACGATTCATTTTGATTCATTTTAAAATATTTTATAAAGAGTAGAGATATATGCTATTGTAAAAGATATGTATTACATGGAGTGCATCTCCACTCTACAATAATATCATTGTCAGCTTAGCTTTTATCTGGGATCACTATCAAAAAAGCTAATTGCTAAAGGTCATTGGCTGTATATAGTGATTGTCTTGCATGCATGAAAAGTGACAATCCATGTGTTTGGCATGGTAGGAAATTTTACTAGAGTGTGATGTTCAAATCTTCTAAGAAACAATTATTTTTGTCACCCATTTTGTAGAATTTTTTTTTTTTTTTACATTTTTCCTTTGAACCTAGGCCTCAAACTTTGACGAAGGACACAAAATGGTACATGTGCTTTGATGGCACAGTTTGTACTTCATATCGGGATTGGGATTCTAAATATTTATGGATAATTGTACACATTGTGAGTGGACGATTATGACTGCTAAGTGATTGGCTCCTTTATAAAAGCTTGTTTTTTAAAGAAGCTTTTTAAGAGATTTTTTAAAAAGAGTTAGCAACAACAACAACCAAATAGAGTCCTACGTCCAAGTTAATAATGTCTCACTTCAACACGGTAAGAAATGAGCGTTCAAAAGTTCTACCAAACGAATTATACTTAAGCAACTTATGATCTTGTTTAAGGTTATTTAATTTTAGTGTCATCCATAAAATTTAAAATTTAAATTTACGTCTTCATATTGTTCAAAATAAAATTTAGGTCACATTCTGACGGTTGTCTTGGACTGGACGTTTGATCTGACTTATGTTTCCATAATATTTGAAGCTCGTGTTTAGTTTTAGAATTCCGTATAATATTTAAAATTTACGTTTAGGTTTTCATTTTGGATAGTCAATCTAGGTCAACCGTGAGGACGAAATCCAAGTTCTCTACAAAACAAATTTTTTGAATATCATACGTCCCCAAAACTAAATAAAACTTCAGTTTACGTCATGTAGCTTTTGCGAGTTGATGATTTTACACTATTGATCTTTCTTTTGTTACACTATTATTTTAATTCATATTCTTAATTTTGTCATTAAACATTTTTAGAAACTCTCTATCAACCTTCCACGAGTCGACTGGTGTGAGAAGGTTTACTTCTTGACAATTATAAGTCATGCATGGTATAGTAAATTTTGTTGGATTTTCTTCAATATTTTTCACATAAAAATTTACAAACAAAATAAAATATGTAAATGTTACCGGCCTCCGGAGAAGTCACGCACGTAGTACTGCCCTAAGAGTTAGTCCGGATCTATGTGTAGACCGTATCCGAAAGCTCGTAGTGGTAAAATCTTCGCTCCACCGGAATCTCCTTGCCACACACGACGAAGAGAGAGTGACCCGACTTAGCTCTGCCCAGAACAGCAACGAAGAAAGGAAAGCCCGGATCGAAAAAGACGAGATTAGAGAAGAGAGTATTCGTAAAGGAATTTTGGTGTATCCCGAAGTATTGAGATAGACCTCAATATTTAGGCTTTTCTCCAACGGTCATGGAGTAATGGAGATTGAAAGCAATTTAATCCAGCCAATAAAGAATTAAACATTACAAATAATTCAAATAAAAAATATGTGATACAAATGTATTTGGACAAGATTTTAGATGTCAAATGTTACCAATTTATTGGGTTTATAACGGTCAAAAATAAATGAGGAGGAGGCTTGAATCTCTAAGTGAAAATTGGACTTGAGCTTTTGCTCAAAACAACATATGTTGCCAACAATCCCCCCCCCCCCCAACAAAGGTCAAGTTCCAAGGTAGTAGAAGGAAAGAAACAAGAGATGAGAAGAGTAACACAATTTTTTGACAGTTATATACTATGCATAAATGAGATGGACTACATCCTTGAATTTTACGTAGTGACTATTGTCTATGTCTGAAGAAGAGCTTGATGGACTACGCCTTGAATCAGCCTTCTTGTACCAGATTCAGACAATAGCACACATAATACGCTAGAGGTACTTGGGTCTATCAGGTGGCACGTTTGGTTGGCCATGCACACTTTTATATATTCATGAGAGTTGTCTAGGATCGTCATGTCCTATAGTCGCGGCCCTCACTGTAGTGTCCCGTCCCGCTCAGTCAATCGGAGGAATCGAAATGCCGACGCCGTTCTAACTTAGCCTTGCAACGGCGACTCGAAGACTCGTCCGGTCGAGGCGATTCCTCGTTCAGGCGGGATAATTTTGATGAACTTGCCTCATCTTATCCTTCACATAATAAATCGTATGTTTTTAACTTGCACAAGTAGGCTTGATAATAAAAGAGACGAATCCACATAGCTAAAGGAAATAATCCCGACGGATCGAATTGAGTTAGAATATGGAAAGGTCCAACGGTCGACTTAGAGTTGGTGCATAGCATGCTTTGAAAATGACACTCGGTCCTTCGTCCTGTGGCTTGGAAGAAGGAAAAGTTGGTCTTCGACACAAACTATGAATTAGCCTAAGTCATAGGCGTCGCCCGCGTAAGTGCTTGATAAAGCATGCACGCTTCCACGATGCAAGGCTTGGCATAGCCTTTGATCGTCCCTTGGGTTAAGATGTAGGCTTGATTAAGTTAGGCAAAGTAATGGCGGTCGACCTAAGTCATTCCTAGTACGGTCCCACGAGTGGATATAACCAAATAGTCTTACGGTCTCAAAGCCCGTCATATAGAGTATATCTTGGGCGGTGGTGTCGTATAGAGTTCAAGTTGGTTGCACGATGTCACGAACTTAGTGTTTTAAGGCACAGGCCACGGTTGATTTATAAAAGTTTGGAAAAAGGTCTTCAGATAGTTGTTCCTAAGTTGAAGGAAATGATAGGGTAAGAAAGAAGAATGCTCGCGACTATAGGTCGTCAAGGCGGTCTCAGATTTGAGAAGTATTAAACTTGGCCCTGAAGGAGATGGTAACATTAGAGGTAGAATGATTGTGTGAGACGTCAGTTTGAGTCGAGTCTTGCATAGTCATGGACAACTTGTAGACAAGGTGAGTCATTTTTTCGTATGGCAACCCGGGGGCCACGGGACCGTTGCGGCCGCGAATGGAAACGAGTAATTAGCTGTGCTGGGCACGGGTTAGGTGGGGACTTACAGCGGGGCTCGCTACTCGCGCTGAAAGGGCACCCGTCTAACAAAAGCTAGAGGAGTCCACGATGGCTCTGGGAGTCAGTGACCAATTCATATAGATGAGTCGGCATGGGCGGCGATCCGCGTGTATGCCTTTGGATTGAGTCGAGTGTGGTGTTCACTATATCAATGAGTCGAGTCGAAAGCATGCACAATCAGAAGACAATATTTGGGCCTAAGATTTGACTACAACGAAGACACTGTGCTTCGACATGAGATATAGCGTCAAGTCTTAAGTTGTTGGTATATAAGCTATATTAGTTGGATTTGAGTTGTTTTGAGTTTAAGTCAGGAAACGTCGCAAGGCAAAGTCGGTCGAGTGACACTTAGCCCACAAGTCTTGATTGGGCCAGTTGGTCATCAAGTAGCAAGGGCCGTGAGGCGGCGATATCATTAAGTCACACTGATTTGCAAGACATAACACAATAGATTTGTAGCACGATTACAAGGAATTGGGTGCTATCGCATATTTGCATCTCTGATTATGTGCCGAAGGGCAAGCATGACTTGATAGGTTAACATTGTTGTTGCAAGCACGGGATGGTCTAGAGACACAAAATAGGCTAAGGTGTCTGTCCTAAAACTAATCCTAAGACAAGAGTAGAAAGACAATCGAAAGGATTATATTGCACAAAGTAAATAAACGTGTCAGTTTTGTATGGGTGGACGAGAAGCTCATTCCACCAGTACAGTTGAGTACTGACACCCGTATAGTTTTCATGTGCAGGCACAGGTAGAAGCTCATGGTGCGGAGCTCGCTTGGATGCGTCAAGGCATGGAGTTCCTTGGCGATTCGAAGAGTGCGGCCGTATGGAGTTAAGACTTATACGGGACATAATGTATGGACGTCGCTTTCCGAAGCATCCGCTGGTTCAAGTCATGTATTGAGAGATGAGAGAGAGTTGAGTGACTTGTAATCTTGGCCTTGCGCCCCATTGTAATCCTTGTTTCAATATCAATAAAATGCATCTTTTGAATGACTTGTATTTTGTTCTAAATTTCTGCTGCTATTATTCAATGTCAATACCAAAATACAGTTAATTGGCGACGGTGTTTTAGCGACAAAATAAATCCGTCGTCAGTAGTGACGGACTACCGACAACCTGGCGACGACTTCCCGGCTAATCGTGCACCAATTTTTTTAATGGTGAACATTTGTCGCCTATCCGTTGGCACGTCGTCGGTTATATAGCGACGGAATAAAAACCCGTCGGCAAGTAGTCACTCGGTGGTCACTAATTGGCGGGAAAATGTTAAAAAATTGCGGAAAAATATCACTAGTTGGCGGGGGAATTGACGACTACTTAGCGACGGATAATCCGTCGACCAGATGATGGGATATTAGCGACGGATATACTGTCCGTCGCTCAGTGGTCACTAAGTGGTTGGAAAAATTTAAAACAAATCGTGTAAGATTAACGACTAAGTAGCGACGGATTTTAACCGTCGCTCAGTTAAAAGCCTAGCTTAAGTTGAACCGATGGGGAAAAAATTTTATTCCCCCCAATTTTTTCTCTCTTCTTTCTCTCTCTCTTGGATGCGTACGATAGAGGTAACTCTCTCTCTCTCTTGGGCGGCGGTGGGGGGCGGAGGGGAGCCGGCGGTGGTGGGAGGGGCCGGACAGTAGGGGGTGCTGGCCGTGAGCTGGCTGTGGGGGGTGCTGGCCGCGAGCTGGCTGTTGGGAGGTGCTGGCGGTGATGGGGGTCGCCGCAGGGGTAGGGGGTGGGGTGCAGGGGTCGCCGCGGGTGAAGCTGGCGGTGGTGGGGGTCTCCGCGGGGGGTGCAGGCGGTGGTAGGCTGCGGGGGGAGGAGGGGGGCTGGCCCCGGGGGGTGGGGACGGGTTGGGGGTGGACAGCGGGGGGGTGGCCGACGGTGGGGGGGTGGCCGACGGTGGGGGGGAGGGGGGTGTTGGGGGGCTGGCCGCGGGGGTGGCTGGCCGCGGGATTGCACTTATGTTATATTTATGCAGTGATCTTAGTTTTATATATAAAATTTACCAATGATAGTGTACCGCCCATCATTTTTTTTGTTGTTATCGTAAAATAGCAGTTTACTGAGAATACTTTGAGATTGTGTTTAGCTACAACATGTTCTTCTACTTTATAAACTTCTATGATTGATAAAAACTTTGATCTTGTGGTCCAGCAAATAATCAGCTGTATTAAGCATGTATGTGTTAGGAGCTAAATATACTATTATTCTCTATTGCAAGTATTTTCTTAATATTGGAGATATCCTCTTAACTTTTGCACGTGTCTCATGACATGCTATATTATACATTTCTTATATAGCAATTTTCTTTATGAAGTACTAGTATCTTCTTTATTTCCATCAAGTTAATAATTTATATTAGTTTGACCACTTAGACGAAGATGACATACTATGTTGCACAATAAAGAGCACGGATACTGATACATATATGATACAGATATAGGATACAAACATTTTTAAATGGATATAAATGTAGTTACCTATGTTGCATGAGTAATATATGTACTGTTACACCCTTATATGCCATAAACCTGAGAATAACTGAACCTATAACATGAGGCTCTCGCCTGTACACACACCCACCCTTAACACACACACACATTTGACTTGGACACACACACACCCCCTCTCACTCTTTCACTCACACTGTCACACCCTTAACACACACACATGTGGCTGAAACACACACATACACCCCTCACCATATCACTCTTTGTCTATACACATAATGTTATCCTGATTGGGCTAGGAACTTGATCCTGACAGCACAATGTTATCCTGTTCTCAGAAGGAGAACTATAAGGACTATATATTTTTAATTACAAATCTGTTTACTTTGTCTTACGAATCGTTATCGGTATCAGTATCAGACTATTTCTATGAGTATCGATATTGATCGCTTAGGCGTCTAGGCGGTATCTAGGCGGTAGGTAAGTGTTGAAAATTAAATTTAAGATATCGGTATAGAGTGAGTATCCTAGAAGGATATATATAGATATCTTAGTAGTAGATAGGTAAGTGTTAAAAATTAAATTTACTTTTGCCAAGTCTTTTGGGCCTATCAGAGTTATATATCTTTTCAAAAATCTAGTATAATGCTGAATATCTCAAAAGGCTTGCATAAGTAAGAGTGTATATAGTGTATATCGTTGGCGGATGAGTGTATAGAGTGAGCCTCCCTACTCCCCTTCTTCTTATTCGGGTCATGAGGCATCCTATTCCGCATCATATGATATACATCTCAACCAAAGCGTGGAGAAGTGTGTAAATATTAATATTAACTAAGGATCAGTATAGGAATCAGTATCACCGTGAATCTCATAGCTTGTTCTAACAGAGCATAATATAAAACCAAACGTGAAGCAGAGCTTCAACTTCACAATATTAGAATGTGAAGCTCTGATTCACATGTTTGGTTTTATATTATGCTCTGGTAGAACAAGCCATGAGATTCATGGTGATACCGATTTCGATACCGATCCTTGGAATTGTTGTAATGCTCATCTTGCCGTATCAGTATTTTATACGGATACGTATTTATTTGAGTGGTATTTCATATTCTCGATTTTTGTGACATTTTAAAATTTTCCTAAGTGTAGGATTTTATGACTTGGTTTAACTTGTATTTGGTTTTATTTGGTTCGGTTCCACTTTGACTTGGTTTGGTTTGGCTTGGACTTAGTTTGGTTAGTTGGTTTTTTATGAGATGAGGTGTATGGCTTAGATTGAGTGGAGAGGAATGAATGGTGGAGATCACTTGAGCTTATTATATAAGCCACTTTTTCTCTCTCCTTCCTCATTCACCATCATTCATTTCTTTTCCACCAAACCCTAGCCATTGGAGAGAGGCAAGTACACCTTGCCGAATGTTGGACTATTTCAATTTCGTTTGTTCCATTCTCTTCCTTGTTACATTCTAAGCATGTTTAGAACTTGGAGTTTTCGGTTTTACCGAGTAGATTGTTGTAGATCTAGCTTTGTGGTATTTTCGGTTTTCATGGGTTTTGATCTGTTAGACTTGCGTATTTTTGCTAGTTGATGGTTCCATGTTGTAGAGAATTTCGTTCTACCCCATTTTGACCTATGAAAGTTTAGATTAGGACTCTGGATGATGGAATTATGGAACTTGGAAGTATAACTTCATGGTGTTTTTCTTCTCGGAATTGGAGGAGAAGAACAATACTTGACCGCATGACTATTTCATGCGGCAAGAGTTCTTCCCTGCCGCATGGATAAATCCAGCCGCATGAGCATTTATTTATTGCCTTGGCCGCATGGCCATTTTTTTTATCATTTGTTGGCATGCGTTAATTGCATGGCCATTTAATTAATTGTCTTGCATTGGCTAGCCGCATAGGCCAATGCCATGTATATTTTAATGCATAGCCTTAGCATTCACGTGCATGGCCCTTTTCTTTCTTTTATTATTTATTGCATGCTTTAAAAAGGCAAGTTGCATGTATTCATGCATTAGTGAGCCGCATGCAGATTTTGCATGTGCTTGCATGTTTAATTTTCCTGGCCGCATGCAACAATAGTTGCTGGCTTGCAATTATTTTTGAGCCGCATGACCTTCAATAAATTACTGAGCCGCATGGAATTATTTGTTGACCAATCAAATGTGTGTTGGCCGCATGGCCTCTTCCCACTTGCTGGCCGCATGGCCATTGTACTTATGGACTTTGAATTTAATATTGGATCGCATAGCTTTTATTGAGCTGCCTGTACTTGCATGATATATTTTATTATATGTCATCATTGCTTGGCCACGTGAACCAATATTTAAATGGTTCACGTGAACCTTTTCTTATTGCATTAATTGTGGGGGGTCCTACATAGCTTCCTTTAGTTGACTTCTTTGCTGAAGTGGGAGTTTGCATTTAATGAGGGTCCCACTGTCTTTTGTCTTATTTGATTTTATGGCTTATCTATTGTTTCCTGGCCGCATGCATGGTCGTCTACTTTTGGACCGCATGGGTCCCACTTTGATTGTTTAAATATTTTATTTGCCTAGATTGTGGTCAGAATTTCTTCCCACTCCCAACATGAAAATTGTAGAGTTTTTTCTTGGCTTCAAGAATATATATATATTATTAATATATTATTATTTAATTGTGCAAGTTTCTTCCTTCTTTGATAAATGACATGACACGACGGTGACCCGTAGTGGTGCACTCTTGAAATGAAATTGACATGATAACTTGATAAGTGAACTTGACATGATAACTTGAAATGATAAATAAGAATGACTTGATAGTGGCCCGTCGTGGCGCACTCTTGATAAGTAATAATGATAATGATAGTGGCCCATCGTGGCGCACTCCTGACAAGAATTAATTAGTATCCTGACACCGTGGGTGATTATGTTTGTACAAATAAACCCGTCTCGTCTTGCATCATGTCTAGGAAATGAATCCCTGGTTTCCCACGGTCAGGGATTCACACTGAAATGGACTAAGGCTGATTACTAGAATAATCCAGTAGTTCATGGAGAGACTTTTCCAGTTACCTGTTGCCCCTTTGATCCCGGCCTTATATATATATATACATGAGATTTGTTGCTATCCGTCGAGATGAGCGCACTTCCAGCCCGCCGTCGAGCGTGGTACCTTAGGACACATGTATCTTACTACAGTGTGTCTGCTATATCATGCTATCTTTTTCCTTTTCTTTGCTAGGGTCATTCAGGTAGTAACAAACAGGTAACCGGACTTGGAAGAATCTCATTGCATCTTGCTAGTAACTAGGATTGTGATAACCCTAGTTAGTTAATGTAGAAAGCCGTAGGCAATGATTGGCCGTGATTGCTTGGATGGAGTCTAGTCCAGTATAGTATTGTCTAGAAGTGTTTAATTGCAAGATTGTACCAGAATAATTGAATGATTGTCACTCCAAATTGTTACTATAATGTTTGTACTCTGTATTGTCACTCTCTGATTGTCACTTAATGATTGTCACCTCTAGGAATAAATGATCAGAGACCAAGTTCTGTTCAGGCGAAGGGTTACAACCCCGGTCCTTGTTTGGTTTACGGGTTGTAACCTAGTTATCTGAATAGTCCCATGGTTATCTCATCGTATATCACCTTTCCAGTTCTATTTATTTAACATGTTCTCCAGTTTACTTTATGTCAAATGATGATTTACTTACTGTCTCCCTATGTTCGGGATAAGTGCATTGGTACTGCACGACTCTCGATCCTCCTTTACTTATTGCTTTCTCTCCCTGGTTGATTGCCTATGATTGCTGGTTTTAAGTTCATAGTTCGGCCTCCTTTGTGGTACTTGATATTTGGGGTCTGACCCCACTGGTTTTGTATGGCCAGGTTCTAATAGAAGAGCCCGAAGGATCTACCGCACCATCTACTCGACGGTGACCAGCCGGAGCACCAGAGTGCCTCAGTGGGTTTCTTCTTCATTCTTCCACTGATATGTAAATTCTCTTCTTGTAACGTTTAGCCCCGAGCACGTGTTTAGCTCGTGTTTTGGTATTTTCTTGATATTATAGCCTACGGGCACAAACATGATATGTGTATTCTAGACTATAGCTGGTCCTTATCATGTACGACTAATACTCTTGTCAGTTCTCTATTTGTATTACTGGCATCATGATCATCCATGTATATGTGGTTTGGGACGCCTTACTATTGTATGTATGATGATCGTACTCTTTGCTCTTGTATAATTGCCTGTGATTGAGATACCTAGGATTGTTAAACCATAGGATTGACTGATGGCTTGTAGAGTAACCCCCATGTCTTGACAGCTTATACGTGATTTCAGAGTATTAACGTACTTTGGGATTGCGTAGCTGGCTATGTCTGCCCCTGCTCTCCAGTATTCTGGTTCTGGGGCGTGACATGGTTTTAGTGGTGGCGCCATGCAGGTCTGAATCTCGATTTTCATATTTGTGGGGGTTACCATGTTTAGATATCTCAATCACGATTATCCTTATTGATCTCCTTCGAATTATTCTCTACCTCTGATACTTGACTTGATATCTGTTTTGATCATTGATCGTTCCTGTTCCCATGATTTGATCTTGTATCCTTCAACTTTCAAGGGCATTGTTCTTGATCCTTAAGATTATCTTGTTCGTGTTTTGTCGAGGGCAGCTCAGCATTCTTCAGCCATGCCAGTTATGGAGATCAGTCTCAGCATGCAGGCAGAGATGTCGGTCCATCCCGATCAGCCAGTCGCTTCTGTCTTCGTATCTTGAGACAGGTGATAAAGTTCATGCATCTGTTTCAACTACGATGACACGTCCTGGGTGAGTCATGTCTTGAACTAAGTCATTGGTACCGACTTACCTTGAGGCTTGACTTTTATCCATTTTTGGGAGTCAGCTTAGGCCAGCGAGGACGTTGGTTTCTATACAACTGTCTCAGGAGTCATATTGATCCATATGCCTCCAGCCATTCTTGACCTTGATTGTGTTATTTCTTGTGCATTTACTTACTGCTTACGTATTTATTTACATTCCTGATTGCTTTACCTTACTTGCCATGCTTGATTTATTGAGATTGTTGAGTTTCCTGGAGCTTTTATTTTGTTATCTTGCTCGACTAGTCTCAGGAAATTCCGAGGACGGAATTTTTCTAAGGGGTGGAGAGTTGTAATACTCATCTTGCCGTATCAGTATTTTATACGGATACGTATTTATTTGAGTGGTATTTCGTATTCTCGATTTTTGTGACATTTTAAAATTTTCCTAAGTGTAGGATTTCATGACTTAGTTTAACTTGTATTTGGTTTTATTTGGTTCGGTTCCACTTTGACTTGGTTTGGTTTGGCTTGGACTTGGTTTGGTTAGTTGGTTTTTTATGAGATGAGATGTATGGCTTAGATTGAGTGGAGAGGAATGAATGGTGGAGATCACTTGAGCTTATTATATAAGCCACTTTTTCTCTCTCCCTCCTCATTCACCATCATTCATTTCTTTTCCACCAAACCCTAGCCATTGGAGAGAGGCAAGTACACCTTGCTGAATGTTGGACTATTTCAATTTCGTTTGTTTCATTCTCTTCCTTGTTACATTCTAAGCATGTTTAGAACTTGGAGTTTTCGGTTTTACCGAGTGGATTGTTGTAGATCTAGCTTTGTGGTATTTTCGGTTTTCATGGGTTTTGATCTGTTAGACTTGCGTATTTTTGCTAGTTGATGGTTCCATGTTGTAGAGAATTTCGTTCTACCCCATTTTGACCTATGAAAGTTTAGATTAGGACTCTGGATGATGGAATTATGGAACTTGGAAGTATAACTTCATGGTGTTTTTCTTCTCGGAATTGAAGGAGAAGAACAGTACTTGACCGCATGACTATTTCATGCGGCAAGAGTTCTTCCCTGCCGCATGGATAAATCCAGCCGCATGAGCATTTATTTATTGCCTTGGCCGCATGGCCATTTTTTATCATTTGTTGGCATGCGTTAATTGCATGGCCATTTAATTAATTATCTTGCATTGGCTAGCCGCATGGGCCAATGCCATGTATATTTTAATGCATAGCCTTAGCATTCACGTGCATGGCCCTTTTCTTTCTTTTATTATTTATTGCATGCTTTAAAAAGGCAAGTTGCATGCATTCATGCATTAGTGAGCCGCATGCAGATTTTGCATGTGCTTGCATGTTTAATTTTCCTGGCCGCATGCAACAATAGTTGCTGGCTTGCAATTATTTTTGAGCCGCATGACCTTCAATAAATTACTGAGCCGCATAGAATTATTTGTTGACCAATCAAATGTGTGTTGGCCGCATGGCCTCTTCCCACTTGCTGGCCGCATGGCCATTGTACTTATGGACTTTGAATTTAATATTGGATCGCATAGCTTTTATTGAGCTGCCTGTACTTGCATGATATATTTTATTATATGTCATCATTGCTTGGCCACGTGAACCAATATTTAAATGGTTCACGTGAACCTTTTCTTATTGCATTAATTGTGGGAGGTCCTACATAGCTTCCTTTAGTTGACTTGCTTGCTGAAGTGGAAGTTTGCATTTAATGAGGGTCCCACTGTATTTTGTCTTATTTGATTTTACGGCTTATCTATTGTTTCCTGGCCGCATGGATGGTCTTCTACTTTTGGACGCATGGGTCCCACTTTGATTGTATAAATGTTTTATTTGCCTGGATTGTGGTCAGAATTTCTTTCCACTTCCAACATGAAAATTGTAGAGTTTCTTCTTGGCTTCAAGAATATATATATTATTAATATATTATTATTTAATTGTGCAAGTTTCTTCCTTCTTTGATAAATGACATGACACGACGGTGACCCGTAGTGGTGCACTTTTGAAATGAAATTGACATGATAACTTGATAAGTGAACTTGACATGATATTCTTGACATGATAAATAAGAATGACTTGATAGTGGCCCGTCGTGGCGCACTCTTGATAAATAATAATGATAATGATAGTGGCCCGTCGTGGCGCACTCCTGACAAGAATTAATTAGTATCCTGACACCGTGGGTGATTGTGTTTGTACAAATAAACCCGTCTCGTCTTGCATCATGTCTAGGAAATGAATCCCTGGTTTCCCACGGTCAGGGATTCACACTGAAATGGACTAAGGCTAATTACTAGAATAATCCAGTAGTTCATGGAGAGACTTTCCCAGTTACATGTTGCCCCTTTGATCCCGGCCTTATATATATATACATGGGATTTGTTGCTATCCGTCGAGATGAGCGCACTTCCTGCCCGCCGTCGAGCGTGGTACCTTAGGACACATGTATCTTACTACAGTGTGTCTGCTATATCATGCTATCTTTTTCCTTTTCTTTGCTGGGATCATTCAGGTAGTAACAAACAGGTAACCGGACTTGGAAGAATCTCATTGCATCTTGCTAGTAACTAGGATTGTGATAACCCTAGTTAGTTAATGTAGAAAGCCGTAGGCAATGATTGGCCGTGATTGCTTGGATGGAGTCTAGTCCAGTATAGTATTGTCTAGAAGTGATTGATTACAAGATTGTACCAGAATAATTGAATGATTGTCACTCCAAATTGTTACTATAATGTTTGTACTCTGTATTGTCACTCTCTGATTGTCACTTAATGATTGTCACCTCTAGGAATAAATGATCAGAGACCAAGTTCTGTTCAGGCGAAGGGTTACAACCCCGGTCTTGTTTGGTTTACGGGTTGTAACCTGGTTATCTGAATAGTCCCATGGTTATCTCATCGTATATCACCTTCCCAGTTCTATTTATTTAACATGTTCTCCAGTTTACTTTATGTCAAATGATGATTTACTTACTGTCTCCCTATGTTCGGGATAAGTGCATTGGTACTGCACGACTCTCGATCCTCCTTTACTTATTGCTTTCTCTCCCTGGTTGATTGCCTATGATTGCTGGTTTTAAGTTCATAGTTCGGCCTCCTTTGTGGTACTTGCTATTTGGGGTCTGACCCCACTGGTTTTGCATGGCCAGGTTCTAATAGAAGAGCCCGAAGGATCTACCGCACCATCTACTCGACGGTGACCAGCCGGAGCACCAGAGTGCCTCAGTGGGTTTCTTCTTCTTTCTTCCACTGATATGTAAATTCTCTTCTTGTAACGTTTAGCCCCGAGCACGTGTTTAGCTCGTGTTTTGGTATTTTCTTGATATTATAGCCTACGAGCACAAACATGATATGTGTATTCTAGACTATAGCTGGTCCTTATCATGTACGACTAATACTCTTGTCAGTTCTCTATTTGTATTACTGGCATCATGATCATCCATGTATATGTGGTTTGGGACGCCTTACTATTGTATGTATGATGATCGTACTCTTTGCTCTTGTATAATTGCCTGTGATTGAGATACCTAGGATTGTTAAACCATAGGATTGACTGATGGCTTGTAGAGTAACCCCCATGTCTTGACAGCTTATACGTGATTTCAGAGTATTAACGTACTTTGGGATTGCGTAGCTGGCTATGTCTGCCCCCGCTCTCCAGTATTCTGGTTCTGGGGCGTGACAATTATGTATATTGGAATTGTTTGTGTGTTTTGTGTATTAGAATTATATATATTAGAATTGTTTGTGTGTTTTGTATATTGGAATTGTGTATATTGGAATTGCGTATATTATTATTTGTGTGTTTTGTATATTGGAATTGTGTATATTGGGAATGCCCAGTTTTATGTTATTTTTTTCAAAAAAATTTAGCTACCGACGGACTGGCGACCAATTATCGACGGCCTATCCGTCGCTAAATAGGGGATTCCCAGTTAGCGACATATGCGCGACTAAAAGCCGACTGATAATTTGTCACCAAGGTTCTGGAATTATAAAAGATTTACAGGATAGGGTCGACGGATATTATGTCGGTATGCCGTCGCTAGTAGTCGGTAAAACACACAATGTTTTGTCGGATATTGGTGACGGATAATCCGTCGCTATAATGTCGACCGATTGGCAACGGTATAGCGACGACGCACGACGGAGTAACGACGGATTATCCGTCGCCAATGTTCTGAAAATATGAATAATTCACAGAACCAGGTCGACGGATATTCCGTCGGTATTCCGTCGTGACTCCGTCAAAACGTAGCGACCATTCGCGACTGATTGGTGACTGATTTTACGTATCAGAAACTCTCTGATACGCATTTACCGACCAAATAGCGACGGATATGTCCGTCGGTAAGTGATATGTCATTACTTCTTTTGATACGTGATTTGACGGTAATCCGTCGGCGAGTCGTCGCAAACTGCATGAGTATGGTTGACGGCAGTCCGTCGCTAATTCGTCGCTGGACGACTACTTGTCGACGGATTGTAGTTAGCGACGAGGCTTTTTTTGATGACCTTTTTTAACCAATATTCGTCGACCATCCGTCGGTAATTACTTTTACCGACAGATTTTTGACGGATATAGCCATCGCTAAATCGATGAATTTTTGTAGTGTCTCTAATTAGGACTTCTGTACGACGACCCCGTCGCAGCCGCTGTAATCGGCTGTTATGGAACCCACCTTGTACGAGCAAAATCTAGGCTCGTGCGGCATCACGCCTTAGCAAGGACGATTGCTCCTACGGGAGCGGAGCGAAATATAATGGTATCAGAGCACGGCTTTACGTCCTTGGACTTTTGATTGAATTCTTTAACTCCGTTGTTTATGCAAACTCTGAAGTGTTGCTTTTATAAAGTTGATATCGTTGGTGCGCTATCTCTCAAATGTCCCACGGGATGTCCATACAATAAGTAATTTACAAAACATAGAAGAACAATTTTTGACAAAACAAAAAGATGGTTTGCATAAGCACGGTTGGCTAAGTCGGGCTGAGCATATACACCAAGGATTTGTGTCGACCTTAGCAAAATCGAGTACAGGATTCGTAATGTTTCGAACTAGAATGAGTTGAACTCGATTGAGTAAAGGAAGATAACTATCAATAGGGATGCTATCGAGCGACGATAACGTCGGTGCAATATAGATGAGCGTATTTGGAAATTGAGGAATGGTTCGAACGAAAGATTTGAAGAAGCAATTTTGACTCGAATGATAGTTTTGAGGATTTGTCAAATGACTTCATCCCTGAGTGGTGTATGCGATATCTTCAGGGACGTCGATCGATTGATTGAGGATGTGGAGGTGTCGATGAGTCTATCAGCAAGCGTCGCACATATGCAAAGTCATAGATTTAGTATCGTTGAGTAAGTTGTATTATTGAGATTTGACAAGTTGATTCGAACAACCTAGAAATTGACGCGCACAGAATGTGCACGGGATTAAGGATTGCGCGAGTATGAAACACAAAAATGATTAAGTAAGGTGAAATCGAATCGAGAAAAAATTAGGGTGTACGAATGGACGACTTGATCGAGGAAATCGATACGAATCTTATACGAGAAGTTAGCACGACGGAAAGATGGCATGCATTAAAAGTTTGATTCGGATGTTTGAAAATGACTCTGAGAATTGGAATTGATGTTGCTCGATGATTTGAGTTAGTAAGGAATGACGTGATTTGGAGAAAAAAGTTGGTCGATGACTTAAGATAGACGGATGAATAATACACGAATTTGGGTTTGAGGGATTTGATATTGTGAATGATTCGAGGGATAATAATCGAACTTGAATTTGAATGTCGAGGAGATTATCCAGTCGGACAATAACATCATTCGCATGACTCAAAATTCGTTGCAAAGGAAGGTCGTCAGGTTACGTATATCATCGATGGTATTGAGGCATATCAAAGATCGATATGCGATAACTCGGGGGCACACTAATTCAAGGAATGACGATCATGCAAGTATTATTGTCCTGATGGATGCTATACTTAGAATTTTGATTGAAATGAATGTTGGATGAAAATGAACGTGTCTTGATGGTTACGTTGATAACCACAACGTCGACGAACTTGTCTTGCGCGAGCGTAACTCTAGTCTCGCAGATGTGTTGCATCGGATTTGGGGCGACCGTTCCGCGTGAGTGCTGACATGGTGATTCATGTCGCAGGAATGATCGAACTCGGAAAATCAGGACGCAACAACTTTGATTGTCTCAAATTTTTGTTTTGATACGAAGGAAAATTCGAGGATGTTTGGACTTGCGATTGATGATTGAGTAAACTTGAGGATTAAATAGATCCAATATACGTATCGAGAATGAATTAGTCTAGACCCAAAACAAGAGTTATGTCCCGATGAGGATGACTATCCCGCGGGAGCGTGCATGGTAATTCATGCCCACCGTAAATAATCTGAATCGCGTGAGATCGGAGCGCAACATATTGTTAAGCTAAACGACCTTATGATCGAATACGTGAATTGTGATGAACGACTTAGAAATATGAAATGTGAATTATGGTTTAGCAATAAGTTTTGTCATAGTGTGTTTGACTTGGAAGGATTGATAGGAAGAGTATGTCGAACGTATTCGAAGAGATAGACTATGTGAAATGTTTTGATGAACAAGGGATATTGATATATCGAGGAATTGGTTGAAACGTGAGTTATCGTAGGATGACTTTGTTGAATGACTCGAACCCCGTACGACGATTGTTGGGATGTGTGTAGGAAATCGACGCTCGATGTTTAGAAATTAGAGTGATGCGAGCTTGGGTAGAAAACTCTGAACTATCAACTTGGTTTGACCTTCGGATGGGGTTAGTGTTGATATTGTTATTTGGGAACTATGATTCTAATACTGACGAATGACTTTAGCCTAAAGACATAGCCTAGCGATTAGGCAGACGTTCCGGCGCAAAGGCATAGGAATTGTGGAGGCACCACTCACGAGGCTCGGTTGACATGTACGTATATCAGGGACGTCCGAATATGTGCACGATCCGACTCGAGTGGTGATGGCAGAATTCGCTATCACGAAGCTTGGCTGAAATGTATGTATTTTGGGAACGCCTGAAATATGTGCACGATCCAACTAAGTGATACGTTGAATCAAGTGAGACTTGAAGACAGAAAAGTGTCGAGGATTTTGAGATCGTGAGTTTTGAAGAAAAGATTGAGGGTAGTACGAGCGAGGCTCGGATTCGAGGGATGCATAGGAGAAATGTGTGCGACAAACGTAGGATGTTGAAACAAGTGATACGTCGATAAGTAAGTACTCAGTTAGTTTCGAGAAAAAACTTTTTCTGAGTGGTGTATGATGTAGTGTCCTATCCCGCTCAGTCAATCAGCGGAATAGAAAAGCCGACGGCGTTCAGACTTAGCCTTGCAATAGCGACTCGAAAACTCGCTCGGTCGAGGCGACTCCTCGTTCAGGTGGGGCAGTTTCGGTAAACTTGCCTCATCTTAGCCTTCACATAATAAGTCATATATTTTCAACTTGCACAAGTAGGCTTGATAATAAAAGAGACGAATCCACATAGCGAAAGGAAATAATCCCGACGGGTTGAATTGAGTTAGAATATGGAAAGGTCCAACGGTCGGCTTAGAATTGGTGCATGACGCGCTTTAAAAATGACACTCGGTACTTCATCCCGTGGCATGGGAGAAAGAAAAGTTGGTCTTCGACACAAACTATAAATTAGCCTAACTCATAGGCGTCGTCTGCGTAAGTGCTCGATAATGCATGCACGCTTCCACGATGAAAGGCTTGGCATAGCCTATGCTCGTCCCTTGGGTTAAGTTGTAGGCTTGATTAAGTTAGGCAAAGTAATGGCGGTCGACCTAAGTCATTCCAAGCACGGTCCTACGAGTTCTACGACTTGGTATAACCACATAGTCTTACGGTCTCAAAGTCCATCATATAGAGTATGTCTTGGGCGGTGGTGTCATATAGAGTTCAAGTTGGTTGCACGATGTCACGGACTTAGTATTTTAAGGCACAAGCCACGGTTGACTTATACAAGTTTGGAAAAAAGGCTTCAAATAGTTGTTCCTGAGTTGAAGGAAATGATGTGGCAAGAAAGAAGAATGCTAGCGACTATAGGTCGTCGAGGCGGTCTCAGATTTAAGATGTATTAAACTTGGACCTGAAGGAGATGGTAACATTAGAGGTAGAATGACTGTGTGAGACGTCAATTTGAGTCGAGTCTTGCATGGTCATGGATAACTTGTCGACAAGGTGAGTCATTTCCCCGTACGACCACCCGGGGGCCACGGGACCGTTGCGACCGCGAATGGAAACGAGTAATTAGCTGTGCTTGGCACGGGTTAGGCGGGAACTTGCAGCTGGGCTCGCTACTCGCCCTAAAATGGCACCCGTCTAACAAAAGCTAGAGGAGTCCACGATGGCTCTGGGAGTCAGTGACCAATTCATATATATGAGTCGGCATGGACGGCGATCCGCGTGTATGCCTTTGGATTGAGTCGAGTGTGGTGTTCACTATATCAATGAGTCGAGTCAAAAGCGTGCACGATCAGAGGACAATGTTTGGGCCTAAGATTTGGCTGCAACGAAGACACCGTGCTTCGGCATGAGATGTAGCGTCAAGTCTTAAGTTGTCGATATATAAGCTGTATAAGTTGGATTTGAGTCGTTTTAAGTTTAAGTCAGGAAACGTCGCAAGGCAAAGTCGGTCGAGTGACACTTAGCCCACAAGTCTTGATTGGGTCAGTTGGTGATCAAGTAGCAAGGGCCGGAAGGCGGCGATATGGTTAAGTCACACTGAGTTGCAAGGCACGACACGATGGATTTATAGCACGGTCATAAGGAATTTGGTGCTATCGCATAGTTGCATCTCTGATTATGTGCCGAAGGGCAAGCACGACTTAATAGGTTAACGTTGTTATTACAAGCACGGGATGGTCTAGAGACACAAAATAGGCCAAGGCGTCTATCCTAAAACTAATCCTAAGACAAGAGTAGAAAGATAATCGAAAGGGTTATATTGCACAAAGTAAATGAACGTATCGGTTTTGTATGGGTGGACGAGGAGCTAATTCCACCAGTACAGTTGAGTACTGACATCCACATAGTTTTTATGTGCAGACACAGGTAGAAGCTCGTGGTGCGGAGCTCACTTGGATACGTCAAGGCATGGAGTTCCTTGGTGATTCGAAGCGTACGGCCGTATGGAGTCAAAAATTATACGGGACATAATGTATGGACGTCGCCTTCCGAAGCATCCGCTGGTTCAAGACATGTATTGAGAGATGAGAGAGAGTTGAGTGACTTGTAATCTTGGCCTTGCGTCCATTGTAATCCTTGTTTTAATATCAATAAAATGCATCTTTTGAATGACTTGTGTTTTGTTCTAAATTTTTGATGATATTATTCAATGTCTCTGCTTGTGACTTTTGTGCAACGACCCCGTCGCAGCCGCTGTAATCGTCCTTTATGGAACTCGCCTTGCATGAGCAAAATCTAGGCTCGTGCGGCATCATGCCTTAGCGAGGACGATCGCTCCTACAGGAGCGGGGCGTGACACTCACGACCTCTCATATAGGTAAGTCCTCAAGGGTTGGTGATAGGAATCAATCATGCATATCATGCTTGGACTTATTAAGAGTTTAAACTCATCCTATCCAATATCACACAAGGAACACTGTCACCATAGGGATGGGGTATCAATGTACACATGTACAACCTCTTGGACTTTTATTTTAAAGATAATTTAATCTCAAGGTCAGTGTTCCATAATAGTCACCTAGTCCAGCTTGTTCCTACCCATTGAATTAGCTTCTTGGGATCTCTAGTCAGACTCGGTTGGGTTGCCACTGCTGGTGACTAAACTATAGGCTTAACCCCATCTCCCTCGATGATTCTAGGAATAATTAACTAGAAAAACTCTTCGTCAAGAGTAAACAGACTCTCCATCAAGAGATATGTAAAGTTATTTTATAATCAAGAACCACATTTTTGCCTTTTAGGCTCTTTTAATGTCTTGAAATGCAGCTGCAAGTACCTGTTCATTTTAAAATTTATAAGATCATGCTTTACCAGTTCTTTAGCATAATTTATAGAAATGACAGGTACAGAAATATGTATATCATGTATATGCATAATAAGAATCAATCAAGCCATTACAAGCTTTGAGCACTGGAAGAATCAATCAAGCCTATCTACTTCAAGTGTTCCTTTAGAGCATATATGTGGAAACTTAACAGATTGAAACTGGGACTAAAAAATGAAGGATATAATGAACCCAACCTTATACATGATTGTGTTTATGCATACATTAATTTGTGCCCATAATACTCATTTATTTATGTATATTATTTCATTGTTGTGTTTATATATACATCAAATTAGATATAATGAACTAAAATACATTTTATGTTTGTGCAGGTTATCAATCAATGAAAAAAAATTTGGTTTTGTGTTTGAAGCTTCACCTCTGCAACCATTTGAGCCGAAATTTGTCATAGAAGACAATTTACATTTTTTTTCCAAAGTAGGACTAATTATGAAACAAACTCAATTTGTATTGACATATTGTATTGTTCTTATTATTTAGTACTAAAATACTTTTGTAGTTCATGAAACAATATGGCATGATATACTTTGGCATGGCCTTTTGTTTGCTATAATGTAAATATCGCATGATATACTTTGGCATGGCCTTTTGTTTGCTATTAATGTATTTTGGCTATTGAATCCGATTATTTTTATGATATCACGTGTCTGGGTTCTTTTGAATTACGTTTTCACTTTTGTAGTTTGATTGAGATATCCTTGCTTAGTTATAGGGATCCGATTATTTTTGTGATATGCCAGTGATCAACTATTTCTTTAACTTATGTTTGCTATGTTATATACTTTGTTTACCATTGATGTCCTTGCTTAAATAAATAGGGATTGGCATATATGGAAATAATAATAATAATAATAATAATAATAATAATAATAATAATAATAATAATAAAATAATAATAATAATAATAATAATAATAATAATTATTATTATTATAATTATAATAATTATTATTATTATTTGATAAAAAAATTTGTAAAATATTATTTACAGCACGCTACATATGTCATAAATGGTAAATATAATTTATCAAAAATATCTTTTACGGCATCACAATGTATGCTATATTTGATCATGTGTGAATAACTATTACGACGTTCATCTATATGCCGTATTTGACCCAGCGCGAATATCTATTACGACACACATATGTATGCCGTGAAAGAGCAATTACGACACACGAAAGATGTCGTAAATAGTTGTCGAAATTTAGTGAAAAATATCTATTACGGCGCGTACATGTATGCCATGAAAGAGCAATTACGGCACGCAAAATATGCCGTATATGGTTGTCGAGATTCTGTAAAAAAATATTTACGGCGTTAATATGTTTACATTTACGGCCTTCTAAATGCGCCGTAAATAATAGGCTCATTTACGGCATAAGCTTTTACGGCACCACAATGTATGCCGTAAAAGCTCATTTACGGCGCGTTTTGCGTGCCGTAAATGATCGGTATTCTTATAGTGATGTTCAATACTTCATGAAGTCATAGCAAGAGTAAACTTTAGACCTGGATCTAGTTAATATTTACATAGTAAGATATCTGATCCATTCAGCTTTAGTACAACCTATGTTTAAGTATACAATTTCAAATTCTTTGATACTCCTACCTATGATAGTTTGTCACATTGACCTATCAACTTATGGGTATCAATGTTGTTCCACAGATGAAACCTTAAACTGAATCTTAGTGATCTTTAGTGTCTTTATATCCGAAGTAAATGTCATATAATGACTCAGAAAGACACTTAAGAATTATATGAAACCAATAATAGTCAATTTCTTTAGAAATTTTTTATTTGACTAAGCTAGATGTTTGGGTTACTCATAAATCATATTTTGTGTCATCAGAATCAAAGTGTGTGATTCCACTAGTATAAATCCTAAGATAGTGAGTCAAAACGCCTCAAAGTCAATCACTTCTTAAAGTAAGACACAGTAACTTTCAGTCTTCGCTTTAAAGATTTATCTTTACTTGTCGTGTTTACAAAATGACAGTCTAAGTACTAGAATAATAGTTTAAGTGATTTTGCTAATCAATCTTAAAAAAATCTTTAGTTTATCAAGTGTTGATTAATTTAGGTTAGCTATAGGGGCCGGTTCCCAGCTAGCGGAGGTCCACATGGGAACAATTAAGTACCGTGTCGCTTAGGGCTATTTACGTCCGGTTGACAGAAGAACCCTTTCGGCTTATACCCAAAATAATCTCAACATTTAAAACTTAGATTTGAAAGAATTTGCAATTTCACTAACTATTTTCTTTTGACTAACTTGTTTGAACGTGTCAAAGGATACTATAATGTCACTGTTTATATGCAAACCAATGCTTGTCCAACATAATTTAAAATTTATGACAGAATAATATTGTGGTTACTTTGTCTGAGTAGAAACTCTAATATGTGACACAATGATCATTTAAGGTTCAAAATTGTAAATCGATCAAGAAACAAATATGATCCATTATAACCATAAACCAAGAATTAATAATGGCTTATAGAATTCATATATTTGTCCAATTAAATTTAGTAATCAAAATGAAAAGAATTTTAAATTTGAAAAATTACCTTTCCATGTGATCGGAGCAATTTTGTACCTTTTCATTTCGGCTTAGTAATAGCACTTCAGAAGAAATGTCAATTTGTACATTATTTGAGAATTTTTTTATCCCTTAGCATGTTTGCTCCTTTTCTAACATGTCCCAACTTCTAATACTTCTGACTTGAAGAGATGATATTACAAATATAATGTCCGAAAAGGATAAAATATCTAATAATTCGGTCCTCAAAAATAATAAATGTTAGTTAAGAAATAAAATTAAAATGATGAACACCTTGTTCATTCTAGCACAACAATCTATTTATGCACAATAATACAATTTTGCAATAAATTTTAACAGTAATAATAATTCAACAATATTTGTAAAATAATCAGATAAATAGTTTTGTTAGATATTTCTTTATTACAAAAATATCCTTATTAATTCTGTAGTGCAAAATCAATACATACAGTCATACATATTTATATCATCAATCTGATACATTATATTAAAATACCGAATAAGGAAATAATGCAGCAAGAACAAATACCAAACTATGACCGATTAATCATGTATAATTTTTCAAATCAAAAGTTATCTAAAGATCGAAAACATAAAATAACTGTAGAACTTTAGTTACCATTGGATTTCCTTTGGATCCATCTACACCAATAGAAGACTCATTATTTGTGAAGGAACAAAGTACCTTAATATTTAATTATGGCTACTAAACGATCCCTTAAGCATAAAAAATCAGCAAGTGTGCTAGTGTAATATACACATCTTTAGCAGCCAAAGAATAATGTAAGCTAAATTCAAAACCAAATATAGTTAATGGTCGAAACTTTTCAATATCATCACGTTACACGAGATATTGAATTATATAAATATTACGAGCAATTTTAGATGGGATCATCTCAAATCTAATAAGATTATAGTGACTCATATAACAATCAATCAATTTTATTAAAACTTATAATATATATTTATTATAAGTTTATAGATCCACAAGTAACTTTTTTTTTTGGTAGAAAATGAGAGTGATGTAAATAGACTTAGCTTTCCACCCTATTGAGTTTGAAAATCAATCTGAATGGAAACAAATCTAAAAACACAAGACAAGGCTCCAACCCAAATAAATTTAGTAATCAAGCCAAAATTTAAAACTGAATTTGAACAATTATAATTCATCCGATAATTTACTTACCACATATTAAAGATCCTTACACCCAATATACTAAATAAGTCTTCTTAACAATTTAGTATAGTTATTGTATAAAATATCACAATTAAATCAACACTCATTTGAACCAATCGGTTACAATAACATTATATTGCTATAAATGCAATAATGATAGAAATAAATAAATTCTATTGAAATGATAGATTTTGAGTAATTAAAAAAATTAGACAATAGAAGAAGTTGCAATTTTGGGATAATTATATAAAGAAAATTATTTCACAAAGAAATACCAAAAATATTTCTCAAGGAGATAAATTCAATTTCCAGTAAATAGTATATTCTATTTATAAAGATGCAAATTTTTATTTATTGTAATTGCAAATTATAAATTTATTTTAAATGTAGATATGAACAAAATTTACTATGTTGAAATCAAATTTTCTCACACAATTCTAGGTTCCAAGAGTTCAATAAGATGACTAACTTGGTTAAACCAAATAATTTAAACTGGAAAGATACTGATCCAATTAAGTAAATGTATTGATAAATACATTAAACTCATGAATATTGACCTAAACAACAAGATACTAAATTTTTATATTTTTGCACTCAAACAAGGTAGAAAGGTAGAGTTTAGAAAGACAAATCTTTACTACTCAAATGGTTCACAAATTCTTTACATATAGTTCAAAACAATTAAACAAATGAAAACATATATTTATTATAAGTTTATAGATCCACAAGTAACTTTTTTTTATAGAAAATGAGAGTAATGTAAATAGACTTAGTTTTTCACCCTATTGAGTTTGAAAATCAATCTGAATGGAAACAAATCAAAAAACACAAGACAAGGCTCCAACCCAAATAAATTTAGTAATCAAAGCCAAATTTAAAACTGAATTTGAACAATTATAATTCATCCGGTAATTTACTTACCACATATTAAAGATCCTTACACCCAATATACTAAATAAGTCTTCTTAACAATTTAGTCTAGTTATTGTATAAAATATCATAATTAAATCAACACTCATTTGAACCAATCTGTTACAATAACATTAATATTGCTATAAATGCAATAATGATAGAAATACATAAATTCTATTGAAATGATAGATTTTGAGTAATTAAAAAAAATAGACAATAGAAGAAGTTGCAATTTTGGATAATTATATGAAGAAAATTATTTCACAAAGAAATACCAAAAATATTTCTCAAGGAGATAAATTCAATTTCCAGTAAATAGTATATTCTATTTATAAGATGAACCAAAAAGATTCCCAGGGGTCATCCCTGGAATCTACCAAGAGTTTCTAATATGTGACCGAGTACCAAAATCCTAAAATATTCCATGACTCAATCTTAATCCTAGGGCAGGCTCGTAGTAGTAAAGATAAGCTCAAGCACTACCACGACTTCGCATTAACTGCAAAGACTGACCTGCATGGGCCACCACTAAAAATGTGTCACGACCCGCACCCGGATATACGGTTACGAATACGTGGGCCACGTCCAGCCTACGCCGCGGTATCGACGGTAGAACGCTGTTAAGTATACTATACTAACTACAACATCTAACGATCCATAACTAGAAATGTACTCATGTCACATCACGAAACTAAGGAAGATAAGACAAGAAATATAACAATATCACTAGAACAACTATAATATACAAGGATCATAAGACAGAAAAATAAAGAATGAACAACAAAACTAACTAAGAATAACAACCAGGCAACTCACATAGAAGAATAGTGAGATCCACCTCAGCTAGCAACATCATGAAGTCCAATACTGAGGGCACAACTACTCCTAAAATTTTGTCAACATATCCAGTCAGGATGGAACGAGCACAAATCTCAAATAACAGTTCTAATTAGACAATATTGAAAATGTAGCAGTAAATAGAGAGAATATACAAGAAATCATAAAATGTACATGTGAGTATCATGGTAAGGTAAGCTGTAAATCTAGAGCTAGAACAAGGCAAGTAAAACTGATCATGGCATGTACAAGAATCAAGAATCATCTATCTAAGTGTGTGAGTACTAGCTACAACATATGGCCGGCTTGGGTCTGCATAAGGTCATGATCTAGCCAACCATACGTGTGGTGTATGATTGGCATTCACAAGGTTCACAAGATATACAAGGCGGGTATTGACCACACATCTACACTAATACTCCCCGTCCCCGACCAGTATAGTGGATCCAACCATGACACATCATGACACGCGATTCTTCGAGAGGGTAGCTAGCCTTCGCAGGAATCGTGTCTATACAATGCACAAGGAACAAGAAAGACTTGCACAAGATATACCAAGGAAAGCGAGGAATAACATCTCATGACGGGATCCAGAGAAATACCATTCTGTGTGAACAATGTGTCAAGAGAACAAGGGTATCTACACTAAATACAAGAAACATAAACGATATCATAAAACAGAATTATTATCAGAGAATGTACTCGCCTGTGATCTGGTGGAATATGTCAACTGGTCCAAGAACAGTGCCTCGAGGACCTATAGGTGGAAATACTGTATCAATATAAGGGTTTGGAAGTAAAATCAAGTCATACTAAGTCAAACTAGGTCACAAGAAGTCAAACTAAGTCAAACTAGGTCAAGGCAAGTCAAACCAGGTTAATCTAAGTCAAGGGTTGACTTACAGTTGACTTTTGGTCAACTGGTCAACTCTAGTCAACCCTAGGTCAACTCTAGGTCAAAAGTGACTAACAGTTGACTTTGGGTCAACTGGTCAACTTGGTCCAGTTCTAATCAATTTTAGGCTACAGTTGACTTTCGGTGACTTTGGTCAAAATAGTCAACTGTGGTCAACCAAGGTCAAAACTAGTCTAACCTAGGTCAAATTGACTCTACTTCGACATTTAGTCAAAGTAGTCAACCATGGTCAAACTGGGTCAAAGCTAGTCTCTACAAACAACTACAGGGTCAACACATTCAATTTCAGTGGTTGTGAAATTACTTGAATCGATGGATCTCAAATACCACAAAAGGAGAAAGATTAATAATAGGGTAAAACCTACAGATGTTGTCGGATGATGAAACTAACATCACCAACGTGTCCAGAATGGTCAAATCAGCTAGAATAGCCTGTCCATAAGTCTAATTTGGACACAGGGACAAAATGGGCTTAAAACGGTGTCCGTGTCGGACTCACTTTGCACCGAAAAACGTGCAAGAATTCTAGTCTACCAAACCAAACAAATTATATGTCCACGAATCCAGAATGACGATACGATCCCAACGGTATATCCAGAATTGGATCCCAATAACCCGATCTCAAATTGGTCCGTTGACCAGGACAGTGAAACCCGATTTGCACGGAAAAGCGTGTCAGAGCCAATGTCCTCAAAACTCAGCAAATTATATGTCAACGAGTCCAGAATGACGATACGAACTCAACGGTATATCCGAAATTGGATTCCGATGAGCCGGCGTCAAAAGTCCCGTTGACCGGACTATGGGGCCCACTTTGTACCGAAATGCGTGCCAGGGCCCACGTCCTCCAAATCTAAAAAGCTTTATATGAAAACATGCCAGAACGATGCCACGAGTCTACTGGTGTTGTCAGAAATTGAATCCGGAGTCCCGGGTTCAAAAATGGAATTTAACAAGTGCAACACTAAGAATTCGAATGGTCAACTTTGGCGTCGAATTCGACCGACCTAACAAGCTCAAATTGAAATGAAATCTAAAGGGGGCAGGAAGAGGGTTATACCAGCTGTGCACCGGAACTAGTAGCGCGCAAAACGGAGCTGATACGGCAAAGATACGAACCCGCGAAGTTGGCATCGCAAAACTGTCCAAAAACAGTATAAATTAAAACGTCAACTTGGTGGCCGGTTTTGATGTATCAAACGACGAAAGTTAACGGTTCAAACTTGACAGAGGTGAAGAGGGATATACCGAGATTGAGACGGGAATAAATCGTCGATCCAACGGTCGATTGTCCAAAAATCGGCACAAAGTTGCTATCCCGAAACGCGAATTCTGAAATTCGTCCGCGTGCGCGTCGACGGGATTCCATGCAAAACACACGAATGGGCTATTCGGCGCACTGGAGAAGATGGTGGGGGACTCGGGGTGGTCGCAGGGGTGTGCGCAGACGGTGGAGGGTCTCGCGGTGGCGGCTGTTGGCCGCGACGGCGCCGGCACGCGTGGCCGTGTGCGCGTGGCCGCGCGCACACTGCTGCGCTGCGGCTGCTGCCCGCTGCAGCTGCGCGGAGGCTGCGCTCGCGTGCGTGGTGGCGGGCCAGGCCGACCACGGCGGGCGACGGTGGCGGCTGTGGTGTTAGTGTGGGGGTGGTGGAGATGGTGAAAGTGGTGGTGGTGTGTGGTGTTTGCTCGGGGTTGGGCTCGGGTTGGGGAGGAGAAGGATGAGATGATGGTGATGGAGTGAGGAGCTCGGGAAGAGGGAGTTCGGCCATGGCTGCTGCGTAGCTCGGGAAGAATGAAGGTTCGGGTGGGGTAGTGCTGGTGATGTAGTATTAGGAAAAGGGAGAGAAACTTTATGATGTGTGTGTGAGAGTAATAAATGAGGGAGGTAGAGAGAGAATAAGAGAGATTAGAGAGGGGAGTGTGTTCGGGTACAGGGGGTGAGGGGGAGTGCTGATGGGAGAGGGGAGTGAGGGGTGTGTTTGAAAGTGAGTATATATGTATGTGTGTAGATATTAAATGAGAGAGGAGAGAGGGAATGTAAGATATTAATGTGAGATAGAGAGAAAGAATAAAGACAGGGGGTGGGCTATTCGGCTGCACATGGGGAGAGGGGTTGTTTGTCCTGATTAGTGAGGGAGAGTTGTGGGGTGAGAGAGAGGAGTGTGTAATATATAGTAATATATATATAATATATATATATATATATATATATATATATATTATATATATATATATATATTTTATATATATATATATATATATATATATATATATATATATATATATATATATATATATATATATATATATATATATATGTGTGTGTGTGTATATATATACAAATGAGAGAATTAGATATTTTACATAAAGAGAGATATTTAGGGTAGAGAAAAAATATTAGTAGGGTGTGGGCAGTCATGATGGAGGGCAACATGGAGCTGGGGATGGGTTCAGTGGAGCCGGGTCGGCCAAAATCGGACAGGGGGCAATATTCGAATTAAAATGGGTATTTATAATCATGGACAAATAATTAAAATGTGGGGACTCAAATAAATGGGACACAAGTGTCAGGCGGGTAGTAGGCTCAATGTGGGCCATGTCCATATTTGGGGTCGACTAGGTTGGGTCGATGTCGGGTCCCAAAATTAAATTGAAAATTAAATCAGGTTCTACAGTAGATAATTAATTGGCCTAATTTGACCCGAAAGTTGTGCGAAGGAAATGGAGAACAAAATAGAGTGTCTGAGTGGGACACGAAGGTCATGGGTGAAGAACGTCTCGAGTAGATCATTCATGAGAAGTTGGTTCCGAGAAAATGACTGGTCTGGTGCTCCTAAATTAAAAGTCACGGTAACGTGCATATGATGATCAAGAAAAAGAGTGGGAATTCAATTAATAATTAAAATGGTCTAAATTGACCCGAACTTGCGCGAAACAAAAAGAGTACAAGGGAACAAGTTCGAGTGGGACACGAAATATCAATGTGAAGATAATCTCGTCTACTACAAACTCCAAGAAGGAAGTTTCCAGAGACTGGCATCCCTGATGCTCTAGAATTCCAAGTCACGGTAAAGAGCATTAAATCAAATAATAATCAAATAATAATATTTATTCAAAATAATTGATTTATAAAATTGAAAAAAAATAAGCCCTAAATTCAGGGGCTTACAAAAAAATTGGGAGATAAATCGGAGTTTTAAGCTAAAGTTATGACATTTCTAAGTTGCTATTGCTACTAAAAACGTGGATAAATATTATGACGAATTTAGGTAGTTTGAGACAAAAGAAACACAAGTATATAACATAATATATCAAGAACTCACTCTCTACACTAATATATATATATATGAGACACTATAGAACACATCTCCAATACAAAAATATGAGATTAAACATGTAATAATTCATTCATACATAACAACAACACACAGTGTGTCCAAATTTGGGGTTTTCCCACATGGACACAACCACAACACAAGGACATTCTTATGACCTCCAAATGGATACGAAATGGACACAAATGGAGATACAACCATGGGGGTCATTCCTATGGGTTTAAAATATTTCTATATGCATATAGGGATGGATTAGAGGAGAGATTATACCTTCCGAAAGAGAGATTCAAAGAAAAATCCTTCCGACACGAAACTGACACGTAAAGATTCTAAAAGGACAGGAACAAGCTCCGAATCCTCCCAAACTTGGCTAGCACCCTCTAACCATGGAGTAGAGGAGAAATGAAGAAGATTTGGTGGAAGAAAGGGTTGATTTGGAGATGAAATCAATGGAAGTTCATCTCTAAATTAATTTGGGGAAGAACAAGAGAGAGAAAGTGGATGAAAACAAATGAATGAAGGAGTGACTCACTCCTTATCCCCCCATAGGTGGCTGCCCAAAAAGGGTGAGGTGTTCCCTATTTAAATGTCCAAAATGCCCTCTACTAATTTATTTGATTTAAATTAGGAATGGGTTAAAGGTTGAGGTCAATTTAGTCTAGTTTTAAGTCTCTAATTAAACTAAACTTATCCATAAATAATTAGTCTAACTACTAACTAAAATTAATATCATGTGGACTAAAGTTAATATCATATGGGCCATGCCTAACTAGTGTGTGGGTCCTACTAGAGTCAAACTATCCCCCGGGTCCCTGTTTCAAGTCGGATTGAGTTAAAATTCGAACCCGACTCAAATAACCCCAAAATAATATAATCAATAATAAAATAAATTTCAACCCCAAATAATATCATAAATATTAAAATAATTTTCAAAAATATTCAAAAATATAAAATGACAAAAATACCCATGTTTCTGAAAACTGGGGGTGACACGTCCCTCCAACCACAATGCTAATTGGTATTCCCTGACTAGTGGACCTTCTTCTTCTCCTGGCAACCGCTCTTCTTGACAAATTTGCAGAATCCAAGGCCACTGCCAAAAGTGCCCCTCCTTTCGGCTGGTTCCAGTTTCCTCATCCAACAACTACCACTCCTCTACCAAATCACTCTACTTCACTATGGCAACCACGTGCACATTATGCAACTAGTTCATCTCCTTCTCCAACATGGCTCCTGGACAGTGGAGCTTCTCATCATGTCACCTCTGATCTCACCAACCTCTACCTCCACACTCCCTACACCGGCTCGGATGACATAATGATTGGAGATGGCTCGAATCTTCCAATCACCCACACAGGTTCCACCTCTCTCACAACAACCTCTCATAACACCTTTCACCTCAATAATGTTCTTTGTGTTCCTGCAATGAAAAGAATCTCATTTCCATTTCACAGTTTTGTATTACAAACAATGTTTCTATTGAATTCTTACCATCTTCCTTTATTGTGAAGGAATTTCGCACGGGAGCTGCACTACTGAAGGGATACACTGAAGATGGTGTATATGAGTGGCCAATTTCTTCTCCAATCCTTGCCTTCCCCAGCATAAAGACCTCTCCCTCTGAGTGGCATCATAGGCTCGGACATCCAGCTTTTTCCATTTTGAAGCACATCGTTTTCAACAATAAACTAGGCTCCTCTTCATCTCTGTCATCTGATTTTTCTTGTAATGCATGTTTATGCAATAAAAGCCATAAATTGTCCTTCTTCAAATCAACAATCTTCTCGGCTTCAGCCTCTTGACATAATTTTCTCTGATGTTTGGACCTCACCAATAATCTCCAATGAAGGGTTTAAATACTATGTCATCTTTCTTGATCACTTCACCAAATATGTTTGGCTTTATCCTCTAAAACAAAAATCATGTCAAACCGATCTTTATTCGGTTCAAAACCATTGTTGAAAAATACTTTGACAGACACATCAAGACCCTATACTACAATGGTGGTGAATACATCGCCCTTGCTAACTTTCTTGCCGAAAATGGCATCTCTCATCTCACTACACCACATCGCACACCTGAGCATAATTGCTTCTCTGAAAGACGTTATCTTCACATTGTTGAAACTGGTTTAGCCTTACTTACTCATGCCTCACTTTCTCTAGCTTACTGGTCTCACGCCTTTGCTACCGCAGTTTACTTAATCAATCGAATGCCTACCCCAACTCTCAATCTCTCATCTCCATTTGAAAAGATATTCGGAACAGCTTCTAACTACTCAAAATTATGAATTTTTGGTTGTCTTTGTTACCCCTGGCTTAGACCATATACCACTCATAAACTAGATTCACGTTCCAAACCATGTGTCTTCATTGTCTATTTTCTAACTCAAAGTGCCTATCACTGCCTTGATCCCTCAACTTCTAAAGTGTATGTCTCTAGACATGTTAAGTTTGTTGATTCCTCGTTTCAATTCATACATCTATCCACTCTTGCACCTTGTCCTCAACCCAACTCCATTGCCACTTGGATTCCACAACCCATCAGTGTATCTACTACATCTCTGCTCACGCCACACCATACACTATCTGCAGTTGACACTACTCAGCAGCTCTCTAGTGAAGCTCCAGTGCCACTCTCTATGCCAAACACCTCAGCTGAACCCTCCTCACCGAAACATGTACCTCTGATACCTTCTCCACAGTCCACAAGCAACATTCCCCTACCTGCGACTCAACCCCAGGCCTCTTCACAAAATGATCACTCGAGCCAAGAATAACATCCACAAACCTCTCAAAAATGAACCTTCACACTCAACGCTCCACACCCACTGCCCTTGAACCAACTACAGTCGTACAAGCTCTAAAAGATCCTAAATGGCGTGAAGCTGTGTCTCAAGAGTATAATGCTCTAGTCAAAAATGGAACTTGGCAATTGGTTCCCCCAGGTACTCGCCAGAATCTAGTAGGATGTAAGTGGATATTTCAAATTAAACGCAAACCTAGTGTTCTATTGACAGGTTCAAAGCTCGCCTTGTGGCCAAGGGCTTTCATCGAGACTATCATGACACATTTAGCCTTGTGGTTAAACCAACCTCCACACGAGTTGTGCTTAGTCTAGCAGTGAGACGTGGCTGGTCCCTACGACAACTTGATGTCAACAATGACTTTCTTCAGGGTAGCCTCTCTGAGGATGTCTACATGTCACCACCACCCGGATTTGTTGATCAGGACAATCCAACACATGTGTGTCACCTCAGGAAAGCAATCTATGGCCTGAAACAAGCTCCTTGGGTCTGGTATCAAGAATTGAGAAACTTTCTTCTGTCTTTTGGGTTCCAGAACTCACATGTTGATGCCTCTTTATTTGTCTTCAACACTGCTGGTTGTATTTTGTATCTACTTGTTTATGTAGATGATATTATCCTTACGGGTAACACCACTGTCGCAGTCAATCAATTTGTGACAGCTATTGCTCAGTAATTTTCCCTTAAGGATCTTGGCCCTTTAAACTACTTTCTGGGCGTCCAACAAATATGGTATGTTACTCTCTCAACGGCAATATATTATGGATCTTCTATCTCAGACAAAAATGACTGATGCCAAATCAGTTCTCACTCCCATGCCCACAAGTCCTTCTCACATGTTGAATTTCGGAACTCAACTTTCTGATCCATCTGAGTATCGTCAAGTGGTGGGCAGCCTACAATATCTCCTAATTACATGGCCAGATATAGACTTTGCTGTCAATAAACTCTCTTAATATATGTATTGTCCAACCACGGACAATTGGTCCTTTGTCAAGTGGCTCTTACGCTATCTGGTTGGTACCATTGATGAAGGTCTACAAATTTATCATACCTCCTCCACCAGTTTACATGCCTTTACTGACTCCTCTCTCAGTTTAAATGCATTTTCTGATGCTGATTGGACAGGAGACAAAGATACTTTCTACTCCACAGGGGCTTATATTGTCTATCTTGGCAAAAATCCTGTATGCTGGAGTTCCAAAAGCAAAAGACTGTTGCACGATCATCAACTGAGGCAGAGTATCGTTCTGTTGCCAATACTGCTCCTGAACTAAATTTGCTTTGTTATCTTTTATCAGATCTTCGTATTTCACTTCCCTCATGTCCAGTAATTTACTGTGATAAAGTTGGGGCCACCCAACTCTGTTCAAATCTAATTTTTCACTCAAGAATGAAGCATGTTGCCATTGATTTTTATTTTATTCGGGATCAAGTTTAAAGTGGTGCTCTTCGTGTTGCTCATGTTTCCGCTGAAGATCAAATTGTTGATGCTCTCACCAAGTCTCCTCCAAGACAACGGTTTCTTCAACTTAAGTCCAAGATTGGCCGGCTTTCCTGCCCTCCATCTTGAGGGGGTATAATGGAAGAAGATCAGTATATGCTGTACCCTTAGCCTTAGGAGTTTGTTATTGTTGGAGTTTGGTCCTTTTCTAAGTGAATTTTAGTCCCACATCGGCTAGACCAAAGGAGTTGTATCTCTATATAATAGCTTTCCTATTTTAGAGATGCACATGTGGTGTGGAGGTGCACATGGGTGTGCCATGTGGGGTTATTTTTCTAATAGGAAAAGGGCTAAATCAACAATAAAAGCATTCATGCTTTTTGCTCTTGGAAAATTCATTTCTATGGGAGCTAAGTCCCGTAGGGGCTTAGCGACTCGGACTCGGACTCGGACTCATGGGCTCATGAGGCATAATATGACATTTTGTTGGCATAATTTGCACTTAGCACGTCATTTGCGCAACAAGTTTACGAAGTGTTCTTTAGCACATGTAAACAGAGAATTCAGACGTGTTCTTTAACACAGTTCTGATCGGAGCCTTCGAGAGAGAGAAAAGGCGTCGCACCAGCGTTGCTTTTGCACGGGAGTTCGTGTCCATCCGAGGAGTCAGAAGAGCCGGAGTGTTCCAAGTTCTCCGACGAACTTGCTGGTTCTTGAAAGCTGTTCGTGTAGGGCGAATAAAGCTTTGAGCAATGGTGATCATTCACCCCAGCAGGCCATCTTCCATCTTTCGCCTGTCATCTTCTTCGCTGTTGTGATTACGAAATCTTTTTAGATTCTCGTAATATCATAACGATATCTTTTTAGATCTTCGTTATACTTGCGCAACCTTCCTAAAAGTGTTGTGTTGGAACATTGTTTTTACAATTATTTCATATTCTCAGTTTTCTATCAAAAAATTGTGCCCCGGCACTAACAATCTCAAAGCTTTATTGCTACGATGGAAAACTTTAATGCTTCACTCCTCAATATTGACTTCTGTAAGTTAGAAAAGTTTGATGGAGAGCATTATCAAGTCTGAAAGAGAAAGGTTTATCTCACTCTTCAACTCAGAGACGTTGATCACGTGCTGCTTGAAGAGGAACCTACTGTTCCAAATATTGGGTCCGCTGCCGCAATTACTGCTGCTACTAAACTTCAGGCCAAGTGGAGAAGGGAGAATAGCATTTGCAGGTTGCTTATCCTGAATGCTATGGAGGATTCTCTAGCAGAATCCTACAGTAAGAAACTAATTTCCAGAGACATATGGGAGTCTCTGGAGAAACTGTACGAAGAAGACAAAAACAAGAGCAAGATATTGGTGGTTGTAAAATATCACAAATGGCTCTATGAGGACGAAAAGTCCATGCTGTCGCAGGTAAAAGAATTTCTGAAGCTGCGATAGAAGTTGGAAGACAAGGCGATGCCCCTCCCCGACAAGTTTGTTGTTGGAGGGATTGTCTCAAAGCTCTCCGCTGGGTGGAGTAAGTTCTATGCAAACATGCATAGGAAGAAGCTTGAGATCAGCCTTGAAGATCTCTTGCAGAAAATCTATGTTGAGGACCAGATGCGGACTCAACTGAAGGTGGACACACTGTCCAAGCAATTGGCTAACGCCAATCTGGTTCATACCAAGGAACCAAGGGGAAAGTAGGCGGCTTCCCACAGCAAGAAGAAGGACCCTAACAATATGAACGTGAAGGGGACTTCCTTCAAACGAAAGAAGGCAAAGTCTCAGATGCCTTGTTTTAAGTGTGGCAAGAAGGACCACTTCAAGAATGAATGCAAAGCAAAGTCCAAGCAATCAGAGCAAGGAGAGCCTAGTAAGATATCTATGATCACTGACGTTGTTGCTATGATTGCCCAGGTTGATGCGGTAAGGACTGACTCTGACTGGTGGGTAGACACTAAAGCCTCCTGCCATATCTGCTCCAGTAAGGAGTGGTTCACCACCTACACCCCTACTTCTGAAGTGGTTATGATGGCGAACCAGGCACAAGTTGAAGTGCTCAGGATCGGGACGGTGGTGTTGAAGCTGACTTCAGGGAAGTATCTGACGCTTCAAGGCGTGAAGCACGTACCTGCTATCGCTAAGAACCTGATCTCGAGAGGCCTACTCTGCAATGCAGGCCTCAGGATGGACATTAATGCTGGCCAGATGGTGATGTCTATCAAGGGAATATATTTCGGAAAAGCTTTTTATACCGAAGGAATGTTCAAAATTCAGCTTATAAATCAGTCCAATATAATTAATGTGATTAATAAAATCACTCCTTCTGCTTATACTCTTGAGTTGTGGCATAATAGGCTAGGACATATTCATTGTAAACAAATAAACAGAATGTCCAGTCTAGGAATTATCTCCAAATGTGGGGGTAAGGTAGAGAAATATGAAGTTTGTGCTCAAACAAAGATCACAAGGAAACCCTTTCCTCGGGTTAATCGAAGTACAGATCTTCTGGAGTTGGTACACTCAGATATCTGTGACTTCAAACAGTTCTCTACAAAGGCCGGGATGAAGTATTTCATAACCTTCATCGATGACTTCTCAAAGTATGCGTTCGTCTACTTGCTGAAGGCTAAAGACGAAGCATTCGAGAAGTTCAAGGTGTTCAGAGCCGAAGCTGAGCGGCAGGCTGGACAACAACTCAAAAGGATAAGAAGTGATCGAGGTGGGGAGTACAGGTCTCATGAATTTGCATCGTTCTATAAAGATCATGGAATTGTCAAAGAGACTACGGCTCCGTACTCTCCTCAATCAAATGGAGTAGCAGAGAGGAAGAACAGAACGTTAACAGAAATGATTAACTCAATGCTATTGATTGCGGGTCTTCATAAGTGCTACTAGGGAGAAGCTGCATTGACGGTCATTTATTCTAAATAGAGTGCCTCATGCAACTTCAGACGTTACTTCTCATGAACTTCGGTTCAAGGTCAGACCTAACTTGAATGTCATTCGAGTGTGGGGGTGTCTGGCATATGTCAAGCTTCCAGATCTGAAGATTCAGAAGCTTGGGACAAGGACTACTACGACGATCTTCTTGGGGTATGCCGAGAAGAGTAATACTCAAAGATTTCTTGATATTGAGTCAATCATATCATTGAATCTCGTAACGCAGAATATTTTGAAGACAAATTTGCAAGGCACAAGAATATTGTTCTTTCGGATGTTCCGGAGAATAATGAGGGTGCACAAGAAAATGAAGTCTTCAATGAAGATATGGTCCAAGAAGATGTTGTTGTTAAACAACGGTTAAACCAGAACAAGCTGAGCCGTCAACTAAGTGTGTGAGGGGCCGAAGGACTTCGAAAGTGACTTTGTCACCTATATGGAAGTTGATCGCTTACCTATGATGAGGCGATGAAGACCAGAGATGCGATTTTCTGGAAGGAGGCGATTGAAAATAAAATTGATTCCATCACCTCAAATAACACTTGGGTGTTGGTTGA
>JANAVB010042020.1:29109522-29341896 GCA_029216955.1 Iris pallida | reverse complement strand
GGGCGTCCAACAAATATGGTATGTTACTCTCTCAACGGCAATATATTATGGATCTTCTATCTCAGACAAAAATGACTGATGCCAAATCAGTTCTCACTCCCATGCCCACAAGTCCTTCTCACATGTTGAATTTCGGAACTCAACTTTCTGATCCATCTGAGTATCGTCAAGTGGTGGGCAGCCTACAATATCTCCTAATTACATGGCCAGATATAGACTTTGCTGTCAATAAACTCTCTTAATATATGTATTGTCCAACCACGGACAATTGGTCCTTTGTCAAGTGGCTCTTACGCTATCTGGTTGGTACCATTGATGAAGGTCTACAAATTTATCATACCTCCTCCACCAGTTTACATGCCTTTACTGACTCCTCTCTCAGTTTAAATGCATTTTCTGATGCTGATTGGACAGGAGACAAAGATACTTTCTACTCCACAGGGGCTTATATTGTCTATCTTGGCAAAAATCCTGTATGCTGGAGTTCCAAAAAGCAAAAGACTGTTGCACGATCATCAACTGAGGCAGAGTATCGTTCTGTTGCCAATACTGCTCCTGAACTAAATTTGCTTTGTTATCTTTTATCAGATCTTCGTATTTCACTTCCCTCATGTCCAGTAATTTACTGTGATAAAGTTGGGGCCACCCAACTCTGTTCAAATCTAATTTTTCACTCAAGAATGAAGCATGTTGCCATTGATTTTTATTTTATTCGGGATCAAGTTTAAAGTGGTGCTCTTCGTGTTGCTCATGTTTCCGCTGAAGATCAAATTGTTGATGCTCTCACCAAGTCTCCTCCAAGACAACGGTTTCTTCAACTTAAGTCCAAGATTGGCCGGCTTTCCTGCCCTCCATCTTGAGGGGGTATAATGGAAGAAGATCAGTATATGCTGTACCCTTAGCCTTAGGAGTTTGTTATTGTTGGAGTTTGGTCCTTTTCTAAGTGAATTTTAGTCCCACATCGGCTAGACCAAAGGAGTTGTATCTCTATATAATAGCTTTCCTATTTTAGAGATGCACATGTGGTGTGGAGGTGCACATGGGTGTGCCATGTGGGGTTATTTTTCTAATAGGAAAAGGGCTAAATCAACAATAAAAGCATTCATGCTTTTTGCTCTTGGAAAATTCATTTCTATGGGAGCTAAGTCCCGTAGGGGCTTAGCGACTCGGACTCGGACTCGGACTCATGGGCTCATGAGGCATAATATGACATTTTGTTGGCATAATTTGCACTTAGCACGTCATTTGCGCAACAAGTTTACGAAGTGTTCTTTAGCACATGTAAACAGAGAATTCAGACGTGTTCTTTAACACAGTTCTGATCGGAGCCTTCGAGAGAGAGAAAAGGCGTCGCACCAGCGTTGCTTTTGCACGGGAGTTCGTGTCCATCCGAGGAGTCAGAAGAGCCGGAGTGTTCCAAGTTCTCCGACGAACTTGCTGGTTCTTGAAAGCTGTTCGTGTAGGGCGAATAAAGCTTTGAGCAATGGTGATCATTCACCCCAGCAGGCCATCTTCCATCTTTCGCCTGTCATCTTCTTCGCTGTTGTGATTACGAAATCTTTTTAGATTCTCGTAATATCATAACGATATCTTTTTAGATCTTCGTTATACTTGCGCAACCTTCCTAAAAGTGTTGTGTTGGAACATTGTTTTTACAATTATTTCATATTCTCAGTTTTCTATCAAAAAATTGTGCCCCGGCACTAACAATCTCAAAGCTTTATTGCTACGATGGAAAACTTTAATGCTTCACTCCTCAATATTGACTTCTGTAAGTTAGAAAAGTTTGATGGAGAGCATTATCAAGTCTGAAAGAGAAAGGTTTATCTCACTCTTCAACTCAGAGACGTTGATCACGTGCTGCTTGAAGAGGAACCTACTGTTCCAAATATTGGGTCCGCTGCCGCAATTACTGCTGCTACTAAACTTCAGGCCAAGTGGAGAAGGGAGAATAGCATTTGCAGGTTGCTTATCCTGAATGCTATGGAGGATTCTCTAGCAGAATCCTACAGTAAGAAACTAATTTCCAGAGACATATGGGAGTCTCTGGAGAAACTGTACGAAGAAGACAAAAACAAGAGCAAGATATTGGTGGTTGTAAAATATCACAAATGGCTCTATGAGGACGAAAAGTCCATGCTGTCGCAGGTAAAAGAATTTCTGAAGCTGCGATAGAAGTTGGAAGACAAGGCGATGCCCCTCCCCGACAAGTTTGTTGTTGGAGGGATTGTCTCAAAGCTCTCCGCTGGGTGGAGTAAGTTCTATGCAAACATGCATAGGAAGAAGCTTGAGATCAGCCTTGAAGATCTCTTGCAGAAAATCTATGTTGAGGACCAGATGCGGACTCAACTGAAGGTGGACACACTGTCCAAGCAATTGGCTAACGCCAATCTGGTTCATACCAAGGAACCAAGGGGAAAGTAGGCGGCTTCCCACAGCAAGAAGAAGGACCCTAACAATATGAACGTGAAGGGGACTTCCTTCAAACGAAAGAAGGCAAAGTCTCAGATGCCTTGTTTTAAGTGTGGCAAGAAGGACCACTTCAAGAATGAATGCAAAGCAAAGTCCAAGCAATCAGAGCAAGGAGAGCCTAGTAAGATATCTATGATCACTGACGTTGTTGCTATGATTGCCCAGGTTGATGCGGTAAGGACTGACTCTGACTGGTGGGTAGACACTAAAGCCTCCTGCCATATCTGCTCCAGTAAGGAGTGGTTCACCACCTACACCCCTACTTCTGAAGTGGTTATGATGGCGAACCAGGCACAAGTTGAAGTGCTCAGGATCGGGACGGTGGTGTTGAAGCTGACTTCAGGGAAGTATCTGACGCTTCAAGGCGTGAAGCACGTACCTGCTATCGCTAAGAACCTGATCTCGAGAGGCCTACTCTGCAATGCAGGCCTCAGGATGGACATTAATGCTGGCCAGATGGTGATGTCTATCAAGGGAATATATTTCGGAAAAGCTTTTTATACCGAAGGAATGTTCAAAATTCAGCTTATAAATCAGTCCAATATAATTAATGTGATTAATAAAATCACTCCTTCTGCTTATACTCTTGAGTTGTGGCATAATAGGCTAGGACATATTCATTGTAAACAAATAAACAGAATGTCCAGTCTAGGAATTATCTCCAAATGTGGGGGTAAGGTAGAGAAATATGAAGTTTGTGCTCAAACAAAGATCACAAGGAAACCCTTTCCTCGGGTTAATCGAAGTACAGATCTTCTGGAGTTGGTACACTCAGATATCTGTGACTTCAAACAGTTCTCTACAAAGGCCGGGATGAAGTATTTCATAACCTTCATCGATGACTTCTCAAAGTATGCGTTCGTCTACTTGCTGAAGGCTAAAGACGAAGCATTCGAGAAGTTCAAGGTGTTCAGAGCCGAAGCTGAGCGGCAGGCTGGACAACAACTCAAAAGGATAAGAAGTGATCGAGGTGGGGAGTACAGGTCTCATGAATTTGCATCGTTCTATAAAGATCATGGAATTGTCAAAGAGACTACGGCTCCGTACTCTCCTCAATCAAATGGAGTAGCAGAGAGGAAGAACAGAACGTTAACAGAAATGATTAACTCAATGCTATTGATTGCGGGTCTTCATAAGTGCTACTAGGGAGAAGCTGCATTGACGGTCACTTTTATTCTAAATAGAGTGCCTCATGCAACTTCAGACGTTACTTCTCATGAACTTCGGTTCAAGGTCAGACCTAACTTGAATGTCATTCGAGTGTGGGGGTGTCTGGCATATGTCAAGCTTCCAGATCTGAAGATTCAGAAGCTTGGGACAAGGACTACTACGACGATCTTCTTGGGGTATGCCGAGAAGAGTAATACTCAAAGATTTCTTGATATTGAGTCAAATCATATCATTGAATCTCGTAACGCAGAATATTTTGAAGACAAATTTGCAAGGCACAAGAATATTGTTCTTTCGGATGTTCCGGAGAATAATGAGGGTGCACAAGAAAATGAAGTCTTCAATGAAGATATGGTCCAAGAAGATGTTGTTGTTGAAACAACGGTTAAACCAGAACAAGCTGAGCCGTCAACTAAGTGTGTGAGGAGGCCGAAGGACTTCGAAAGTGACTTTGTCACCTATCATATGGAAGTTGATCCGCTTACCTATGATGAGGCGATGAAGACCAGAGATGCGATTTTCTGGAAGGAGGCGATTGAAAATAAAATTGATTCCATCACCTCAAATAACACTTGGGTGTTGGTTGATCTTCCTGAAGGAGCAAAACCCATCGGATGCAAATGGATCTTCAAGAAGAAGATGAAAGCAGACGGAACTATTGACAAGTTCAAGGCTAGGTTGGTAGCCAAGGGGTTTTCTCAGAAGCAGGAGATTGACTATTTTGACACGTATGCTCCAGTAGCCCGGATGACCACCATCAGAATGTTGATTGCTCTACTAGCAATACATAAGATGGTGATACATCAGATGGATGTGAATACGGCTTTCCTAAATGGCGAGCTGACCGAAGAGATTTACATACAACATCCCGAAGGATTTGTCATCAGGGGTCTTGAAGACAAAGTCTGCAAGTTGGTAAAATCTTTGTACGGTCTTAAACAGGCTCCCAAGATGTGGTATGAGAAATTTGACAAAGTTATAAGGTCAAATGGCTACATGGTCAGCGATACGGACAAGTATGTTTACACGAAGTTCGCTGATGGAAGAGGTGTGATCGTTTGTCTGTACGTGGATGACATGCTTATCCTAGGTACGGATATTAGCTGTGTCGCGGAGAAAAAGAAATTTATCTCAAGCAAGTTCAGTATGAAGGGCTTGGGAGAAGCTGATATGATCTTAGGGATCAAGATCATCCGGACAGACACTGGACTAGAGCTGTCACAGTCTCATTATATTGAGAAAATGATCACTCGTTATGGGTATCGGGATCTTCAAGGGATCGATACGCCGTACAGGTGTGATCTGAAGTTGAAGCCTAATTCAGGGAAAAGCGTCAGGCAGCTAGTGTATGCAAGCGTAATCGGAAGTTTGATGTATGCTACTACTGCCACAAGATCTGACATAGCTTTCACCGTGGGAATGCTGAGTCGTTTCACGAGCAACCCAGGTGCTGAACACTGAAAAGCTGTGAAACGGGTTATGAGATATCTCAAGAAGACTCAGACATATGCACTGTACTACAGCGAAGATCCGCAGGTAGTGGAAGGCTTTAGTGATGCCAGCTGGTGCTCAGAGGTGGAGAGCGAGAGGTCCACAGGTGGATTCATTTTCACAATGGATGGAGCTGCTATATCGTGGAAGTCAAAGATGCAGACTATGCTCTCGCGGTTGTAGAAGCATGAACAAGAAGGGATCTTACTTTTAATCCCACATCGGAAAGGAGAAGAAGAGAGCTCTCATTCCACTCTATATATAGAGCCCTCTTACCTCCTTTGAAGAGGGCACCAAAAATAAATAAAGAAAAAGGAGCCCGTTATCTAGGGAGTCCGTTCGAGCCACAAAAAGTTGCAGTTGTTCTTCTCTTCTTCTGGGTTTGCTGCAAGTTCTTCACTCGTTGTCATGGCGAGGATAATTTGGACTCTGAGTACTATGCGCCCCACGGGCTGGTACGAAGAAGTCCACGGCGGCACGGGCCATGCGCCTCAAACGTGCTATGCCAACGGCAAACCAGAAGCATGTGCTCATAATCATGCGCGCTGCCGACGGTAAGCTATATAAGGTTGACTCGGGTGCTTCTGCGCCAGAAACGAGCCGACCTTTAAAGTCTTTGTCTCACTTGGGCGCAGTTCGCTGCGTTCGCAACCAAGTCGAGCAAGGCAAACCCTGTGGTCTTGAACTCCCGTGCCTCCTCTTGTTGTGCGTCCAAGGTTCGTTCAAGTCACTTTAAGTGCTGTACCCCTACTACTGATCTGAGTGCCTGTTTGGTGTTGGATCAAGGGGCGCAACATTCACTTGACCACCCCGGCGCTTGGCTTTGCCATGCGCCTGAAGGGGGTGCGAAGGTGGCACTCTCACTTGACCACCCCAGCGCTTGGCCTTGCCATGCGCCTGATGGCGGTGCGAAGGTGTCACTCTCCTCTAACAATTTGCGTAATATGATCATTCACAAATGCCGATCGGGAGAGCCGACCAACAAGCATAATACGCCCCTTACAGGGCACACTTGTGCTACATTCGCTATCAACTGCTGCTACCGCAAGACAGTGGCTCCACCACCAAGGCAGTCTGTGTTCCAACAGTTGCAACATGCTATACCTGTCTTCCAGCGCATCACTCTGCCCCATCAGAGTGAATCACTTCCTCGTCAACGCACAGGCACATCTACCAGCCTGGGGCTCTTATCTTCTGAAGGAGTTCACCGTCAAAGCTTCTTCGAACAAGGAGAACCATCATCCACAGTACAACGTCTTGCCAAGGAGGAGGATCAGTCGAATCCATCTTCGTCGAGAATTCAAGGGAGAGACAACAAAACTCTCTCAAACTGTTGCTATTCATATGCCAGGGCAAATCAAACCCATGCGCCAAGTGGCAACCTTTCCGAAGTTAGTGCAACGAACTTGTATTCAAGATGATGGAATCGCCCCTTCGAATTCAGCTAAGTCAGAGAATCATTAATGACTCAAAAACTCAACAGACGGACCAATAAAGACGTATCATACGGAGCGGATGTGCCGGTCAGACTACGCATCACACAGACGCGCCCCTCAGTACCAAGCACTTCACAAAGCATGCGCCCCTATGCGGCCCCATGCGCCAAGTGGAACGCCGATCGATGCGCCCACTCAGCTGTCCATCAAATATCAAAAACATTAAATACTGAAGTCTGACAGAGTTGGCAGTACGTGTCACTCCCCGAGTCGACAAACCGTTTGTCCCCGGTGTTATTTTGCCGATTCGATCGTCCTCGCTAAGGCGTGATGCCGCACAAGCCTGGAGTTGCACTCGTGCAAGGCAAGATGACAAGTTCTCAAATGGTTATCTTTTCATTTTGATATTAATACGCCAAGTCGAAACTTCACAATTCACATCAGAATATAAGACACAGTATAGGAAGATAGAAATGCTTTTCATTCATAGCTTGCAACAAAGTGCAAGTCGTAATTACATTGGATGCCGTTGCGGCTACATTGATTGAAAACATAAAGAGAATACATTCGACAAGTTGCCTGAACTACGCTTGTCGTCCCATACATTTGCCCCTTTATACAAAGCCGTCGACTTGAATTGGCTTCAAAATACTTCAGCATAGGAAGAGCTTCAAAACGCCTCTCCGTACTCCAGCTCCAGTTTAGTTGGGCGCGCCCGTCGCACCTGGGGAAATTGGAGGAATGGGATTAGCACACTTGCTAAGTGGACGAGACGAACCCACTCGTCTAAACCGACTCTGATTGTTAGGGTAGGCATGCTTTAGAGTTGTCTTTCTATTAGAACTAAATGAATTCAATTCATATTCGATAGCCATCTTTGCGTAATAAAGCATACAGTGAACCATAGCAGTTTATCATATTTCTTACCACGGCCGTGCTCGTCCATGCATGAAAACAGAGATAATATTTACATCTGTATAAGACAATAGGTGAGCATGCTACTATCTTATATGCGGTCATTGATGTTACACATCACGTGGGACCATCTCAATGGCATTTCGGCCCCGTCAGTCTAGGTTGCAAGCCTGACTGACGGTTCCGAAATGCATCAGTGCCGAAGCACGATTAATCATTCCCCCTAGGTCGAGTCGATTCTGATGCCCCGGATATCGATTCGAGAAAAATATCAACTTGTGCACAAGCTGTCCATGACCATGCCAATGCGTGAACAGTTTATATATGCAACTAGTTTTGTATAGCGTGGACAGTATTGAACGATATTATCATTTCCCCCAACTCATGCAACGTTTCATTTTCCCCAAGCCGTACTCCGATTTAGCGTCCCGTAGGCACCAAATTGTCCGAGGCATCATAACCCACGATCGACGTTTCATAATATTTTGCAGCACGTAAAATAGTCTATTTTTTTACTAGAACCTTAAACTTTCTGGTTTATGTGATAGACTTGTATTTTCAGAGTGACTTTCTCTAAATCGATACATTTTCTCGAGTTCTTGGACTTAGTGGATTGGCATGCAATTAACTTGGCATCGATCGATTTGAATGAATTCGAAGCAAGGAATAAGTTTGCGGGACAGAGTAGAAAAGAAGGGGCTGAATCACCCACCGATTACTTTGCTTCGTGTCGGTTGTCCAAGCTCTACGCAACGTCAATCCTTAGTTACGCGAGCTCCTGCAATGGCACCAACGCTTTGTTAGAATTCCTTCTTTTCTCCTTGCATCAAAATTGTAATTGCATCCATGAAAACGACGCGAAAGCACTTCATCAAGCCCAGCGACAAAGCTCCAAGAAAACCATACAGCGGTCCGGTCCCGTCGAAGGGACTCTTATAGAGAGCTCACTCACCGAGACGTAGCCCGTTGCATCTAGGACTTATTCTAACAGAAGTCGTTCCATTAGTTGGATCGATTCTCGTAACTTTCGTCCAAATCGATTTTAATCGATGCCGCAAGGCGTTAACATTTACCAAGCTTAGCGATCGAGTCAGATAGCCATCTAAGTTCCCGGCCGATCTGACTCGGCGCTAGCATATTATGAAGTTTCGTCGCCTATCGAAAGCGGGACGCTACATAATATACCACTAAGAAAAAGTTTCGTCCCGAAACTTAAGAACAAGGGTCTGAACTTAATTTAGACAAACAACGTGGGGTACTTCTCTTTCATCTCCGCCTCCATCTCCCACGTCGACTCCTCAACTGAATGGTTTCGCCAAAGTACGCGGACCAAGGACATCGACCGATTTCGTAGCACCTTCTCCTTGCGGTCCAAAATTTGAATAGGCTCCTCCGAGTAAGACAAGTCAGTACGTAGCTCTAACTGATCGAAGCTAACCACATGACTTGGATCATGTACGTATTTTTGAAGTTGTGAAACGTGGAAAACATCGTGCACATCAGCTAAGACAAGAGGTAGTGCGATCCGATAAGCAACCGTCGCAACTCGCTCAATGATCTCGAAGGGGCCTACAAATCTTGGGCTCAACTTGCCTTTAACGCCGAACCGCATCACACCGCGCATGGGCGTTACTTTTAGAAACACATGGTCCCCGGCCAAGAACTCTAGCGGACGTCGACGAAGATCTGCGTAGCTCTTTTGTCGACTTTGTGCGATGCGGAGTCTATCTCAAATCAAGCGGACCTTTTCGACGGCCTGCTCCACCAGTTTCGGTCCAAGCACTTGTCGCTTTTCGACTTCATCCCAGCATATCGGCGAACGACACTTCCTACCGTAAAGCGCTTCGTATGGAGCCATCTGAATGCTTGACTGATAACTATTGTTATACGCAAACTCCGCAAGCGACAAATACGTATCCCAACTAGTCTTTAGGTCGATCGCACACAGACGCAACATATCTTCTAAGATTTGATTGACCCCCTCTGTCTGACCGTCTATTTGGAGATGGTACACAGAACTAAAGTTCAGTTTGGTCCCCATCGCCGCTTGGAGACTCGTCCAGAAATACGATAGGAATCGCCCGTCTCTGTCCGAAATTATAGAGGCCGGTACCCCGTGCAGCCGAACAATCTCATCGACGTAGATTTGCGCTAACCGATCGACGCTCCATCCTACTTTAATTGCGATGAAGTGAGCCGACTTGGTCAATCTATCAACAATGACCCAAATCGCGTCATTCCCCCGCGGCGTCTTCGAAAATTCCACAATGAAATCCATCAAGATATTGTCCCACTTCCACTCGGGAATGGGGATGTTCTGCAGCTCGCCGCCTGGCCGTTGGTGTTCCGCCTTCACCTGCTGACACGCCATATATTGCGATACGAACGTAACCAAGTCTTTCTTCATGCCGTGCCACCAAAAGTTTGTGCGCAAGTCCTTGTACATCTTGGTGCTTCCAGGATGTAACGAGTACTTCGCATAGTGCGCCTCCGTCAGAATTTCTTTTCTGAGTTCGGCAGTTTGAAGAATGCAGAGCCTTCCCTTTAGTCGCATCGTCCCGTCTCCGTCTTCCGCAAAGTCAGTCGCCCTTCCCGTTGAAATCAGCTCGCGCATTTTTTTCAGGAATGAGTCGTCCCCCTGTGCGGTCTTTATCTTGCTAAGCAGGCTCGATCCTAACTTCAGTTGAGCTAGGTGCAGGTGTCGATACTCAATTCCGAGTTCGATACCCATCGCTTCAAGGTCTCGCTGTATTTCTTTGTTTATGGCCAGTGTTTCCATAAACATTCTGCTGAGTGCGTCGGCCACCACGTTTCCCTTGTCCGGTGTATACTCGATCGTTAGCTCGTAATCTTTTATGAGTTCGAGCCAACGTCGCTATCGTAGGTTGAGCTCCCGTTGCGTAAATAAGTACTTCAGGCTTTTGTGATCTGTGTAGATTCTGCATGCCACACCATAGAGGTAGTGCCGCCATAACTTCAACGCAAAGATGATCGCCGCCAATTCTAGGTCATGTGTCGGGTTGTTCTTCTCGTGCTGCTTTAACTGCCGTGAAGTGTAGGAGATGACTTTGTCTCTCTGCATGAGTACGCACCCGAGGCCAGTTCCCGACGCGTCGCTGAATATCTGAAAGCCTTCTGGACCGTCTGGAAGTGCAAGGATTGGAGCTGAGACGAGCCGTTGCTTCAACTCTTGGAAGCTGGATTCACAGTCGTCGCTTCATTCAAATACTACTCCCTTCTGGGTGAGGCGAGTCAGAGGCGACGCTAATTTTGAAAAGCTTCGCACGAATCGACGGTAGTAGCCCACTAAGCCAAGGAAACTCCGAATGTCGCTAGCCGAGGTAGGTCGTTTCCAATCCACCACCGCATCAATCTTCTTTGGGTCCACCGCGACACCTTCGGCAATTTGTTTTCCCGGGGAATGTCACGCTACTCATCCAGAACTCGCACTTACTCTGCTTGGCGTACAATTTATTTTCACGCAGAATCTACAGTACAATCTTCAAATGTTCTGCATGTTCTTCACGATTCTTTGAGTAGACAAGGATATCGTCGATGAATACGACTACAAATTTATCTATTTGAGGTCGGAAGACTCAATTCATCAGATCCATGAACGCGACTGGGGCATTCGTCAAACCGAATGGCATGACGAGGAATTCATAATGACCATATCGAGTAAGGAAGGCAGACTTCGATATATCGTCGGACTTGATCTTCAATTGATGATAGTCTGAACGAAGATCGATTTTTGAAAATATTGTCGCGCCTTGCAGTTGGTCAAACAAGTCGTCGATTCGCGGCAAAGGATACTTGTTTCGCACGGTCGCCTTGTTGAGCTCCCGATAGTCGATGCATAGCCGTAACGACCCATCCTTCTTCTTCACGAACAGTACGGGAGCTCCCCACGGAGAGACACTAGGGAGAATAAATCCGCGGTCTAGCAACTCTTGTAATTGCACCTTCAGCTCCTTCAGTTCTGCTGGAGCCATTCGGTAAGGCGCCTTGGATATCAGTCGTGTATCCGGAAAGGTGTCGATGCTGAATTCTATTTCTCGATCCGACGACATCCCTGGCATCTCGTCAGGAAAAACGTCGGGAAAATCTGCGACAACATCAGTCTGCATTGTGTTTGTATTATCCTTCCGCGTGTCTCGGACTGATGCCAAGTATCCCGCACAGCCGAAATGCAGCATACGCCTCGCCGAGATTGCCGACACCATCATTGCCGTCTTCGAGACCGTACCACACGAATAGGAGAACTCTGTCTCGCCAGGAAGACGAAACACCACTCTCTTCTCCGCGTACTCTATCGTTGCACGACAAGCGCCCAACCAATCCATGCCCAGGATTACGTCGTAATCTTTGATGTCTCCTACGACGGCATCCAAGGAGAGATATCTTCCTCCGATGCAAATGTGGCCATCCCTAAAAATAAAGTTTACGGGCATATCGACTCCCGACGGAGTGCTAACGCTAATATTTATATCTAGTGATTGCATGGTTATTTTATTTTCTCTCACTAAATCAGCAGATATAAAGCTATACGTCGCACCCAAATCGAATAATACCCAAATCGAATAATACTCAAGCAGGTATATCTTTGTAGAGTAATATACATGTTACAACCGTATCGTACGCAAGCGCCTCGTCCCGAGTTAAGGCATAAACTCGGCCTTGAGCTCCGTGGCGTTGGTTCTGTTGGTTGACGGACACCGCATTCGCGCCTTGCAGTATCGGCGCTTTATGCGGATTAGGAATGTTCCTTGGTGTGTTATGTTGATTCTGAACTTTCTGCGGGCAATACGTTGCTATGTGGCCTACCTTGCCACACTTGAAGCAGGCTCTTGTCAAGCAATCGGTGGTTCGGTGCTCACGCCTACCGCATCTACTGCAATGTGGCCAGCCATGGCCCCGGTTATCAAATGTGTTCGGATATTTAGATATTCCCGATCCCCCGGCGTTGTTAGGATGCTTGTTGAAGTTGTTACGAACGACAGGCACGGCCCTTTGCGACATACGGCCAAAGATCCGCTCGCTATCAAGTACGGCTTCGTAGGATTCACGATAAGTTTGGCATCGTTGGTTCATGACGTCCCTACGCAGTTCTTCGTTGAGGCCTTGCTGAAAACACTAGCACCATTCTTCTTTCTTAGGCAGGAAGGCGCCGACGAATTTTGCAAGTTTCGAGAAGCTTGCATCATAATCTTCAACACTCATATTCCTCTGCCTCAACATCATGAACTCATCCCCCTTCTGTCGACGGATGGCGCGTGGAACGTACTGCTCAAGGAAGGTTGTCTTGAACATTTTCTAAGAAATCTTTTTGTTGGAATCGGTTTCACAGATCTCTTGTTTCTTCGCCGCCCACCAGTCATGTGCTCTTAGTTGTAACTGCAGTGCCGCACAGGCCACCCTTTGGGACCCTTCGATGCAGAGGAGATTGAACAAGTCCTCCATCTCTACGAGCCATCCTACTATCACGTCGGGCTCTGCTCGGCCGTTGAACTTTGGCGGGATTATTTTGCGAAACTCCTTCACTTTGAACATGGAAGGAGAGTTCATCATTTGCGGGGAGCCTTCTTCCTCCTCGTCTTCTTCTTGATCACCTTGCTTTTCTTCGGTCTCTTCGTCCGTCGTCTTGGTATTGCCCGCCATTCTGCTCACTATCTGAGTCAGGGCATTCATCTGTTTTTGTTGCGCCTCAAATTGGGCTTTGAATTGTGTCTGAAGCTGTTGCTGCTGCAGTTCCATCAACTGTAGCATCTTCTCCATAGTCGTCCCGCTAGGGCCAGTGCTTTTTGTGCTCGACGTACTATCTACGGTTTGGGTTGTTGGGCCGACGATTTTCTTATCTCGCTTAGTCATTCCGACAAACAGTGTAAACCCGTTAGTATTTTTCAAAAATATCTACGGGCTTACCTGTATGGCACTTGTATTTCACGTAGCATGCCGACAAGCATTCAATCAAGCCATCGCAACGGACATTCCAACAATGAAACATATTTCGAAAATCCGAGGAAACATAACTGAGCTCTGATACCAATTTGTCACGCCCCGAATCAACAAACCGTTCGTCTCCGGTGTTACTTTGCCGATTCGACCGTCCTCGCTAAGGCGTGATGCCGCACGAGCCTGGAGTTGCGCTCGTGCAAGGCAAGATGACAAGTTCTCAAATGGTTATCTTTTTATTTTGATATTAATACGCCAAGTCGAAACTTCATAATTCACATCAGAATATAAGACGCAGTATAGGAAGATAGAAATGCTTTTCATTCTAGCTTGCAACGAAGTGCAAGTCGTAATTACATTGGATGCCGTTGCGGCTACATTGATTAAAAACATAAAGAGAATACATTCGACAAGTTGCCTGAACTACGCTTGCCGTCCCATACATTCGCCCCTTTATACAAAGCCGTCGACTTGAATTGGCTTCAAAATACTTCAGCATAGGAAGAGCTTCAAAATGCCTCTCCGTACTCCAGCTCCAGTTTAGTTGGGCGCGACCGTCGCACCTGGGGAAATTGGGGGAATGGGATTAGCACACTTGCTAACAGGACGAGACGAACCCACTCGTCTAAACCGACTCTGATTGTTAGGGTAGGCATGCTTTAGAGTTGTCTTTCTATTAGAACTAAATGAATTCAATTCATATTCGATAGCCATTTTTGCGTAATAAAGCATACAGTGAACCATAGCAGTTTATCATATTTCTTACCACGGCCGTGCTCGTCCCTGCATAAAAACAGAGATAATATTTACACCTGCATAAGACAATAGGTGAGCATGCTACTATCTTATATGCGGTCATTGATGTTACACATCACGTGGGACTATCTCAATAGCATTTCGGCCCCGTCAGTCTAGGTTGCAAGCCTGACTGACGGTTCCGAAATGCATCAGTGCCGAAGCACGATTAATCATTCCCCCTAGGTCGAGTCGATTCCGATGCCCCGTATATCGATTCGAGGAAAATATCAACTTGTGCACAAGCTGTCCATGACCATGCCAATGCGTGAACAGTTTATATATGCAACTAGTTTTGTAAAGCGCGGACAGTATTGAACGACATTATCATTTCCCCCAACTCATGCAACATTTTATTTTCCCCAAGCCGTACTCTGATTTAGCGTCCCGTAGGCACCAAATTGTCCGAGGCATCATAACCCACGATCGACGTTTCATAATATTTTGCAGCACGTAAAATAGTCTATCTTTTTACTAGAACCTTAAACTTTCTGGTTTATGTGATAGACTTGTATTTTCAGAGTGAATTTCTCTAAATCGATACGTTTTCCCGAGTTCTTGGACTTAGTGGATTGGCATGCAATTAACTTGGCATCGATCGATTTGAATGAATTCGAAGCAAAGAATAAGTTTGCGGGACAGAGTAGAAAAGAAGTGGATTACTTTGCTTCGTGTCGGTTGTCCAAGCGCTACGCAACGTCAATCCTTAGTTACGCGAGCTCCTGCAATGGCACCAACGCTTTGTTAGAATTTCTTCTTTTCCCCTTGCATCGAAATTGTAATTGCATCCACGAAAACGACGCGAAAGTACTTCATCAAGCCCAGCTGCAAAGCTCCAAAAAAACCATACAGCGGTCCGGTCCCGTCGAAGGGACTCTTATAGAGAGCTCACTCGCCGAGACGCAGCCCGCTGCATCTAGGACTTATTCCAACAGAAGTCATTCCATTAGTTGGATCGATTCTCGTAACTTCCGTCCAAATCGATTTGAATCGATGCCGCAAGGCGTTAACGTTTACCAAGCTTAGCGATCGAGTCAAATGGCCATCTAAGTTCCTGGCCGATCTGACTCGGCGCTAGCATATTATGAAGTTCCGTCGCCTATCGAAAGCGGGGCGCTACAGTACGCCTCCCGAAGACTGAACAGTTGACAGCTTTTTCAGAAGACGAAGCGTCGCCAACGTCAACATCATCATTACTTTCCTCCGACGGCTACTGCCACGTGGCCACCCAATCATCTCTCATGCGCCTCTGCAGCCACGTGCCCAAATCTGCATGCGTCTCAAAAGCCATGCGCCTCAGACTTTTCATTGATCCCTAAAGACAGAAGGAAAGTCACCATTAAAGCTCTGCATGTGCCACAAAAGCCATGCGCCCCAGACTTCTCTCTGATCCCGAAAGACAAGAGTAAAGTCATTTCTGAAGCCTCGCATGCGCCTCAAAAGCCATGCGCCCAAAATGGTTCGTGACTCCTAAAGGTTACGAGCCAAAGTCTCCTCGTGCGCTGTCACGCCCCAGAACCAGAATACCGGAGAGCGGGGGCAGACATAGCCAGCTACGTATAATGAAATGGAATCCATCTTACCATACGGTCACGGATGTCTAGATATGTGAGGGTTTAACTACAAGCCATCAGTCTCTTAAGGTCATAAATTATCCTATTGTCTCAATCTCAACCAACTAATAATAGTTACAAGATATCAGACCACCAAATATACAATTGTAAGGCGTCCCAAACATTACATATCCAGATGATCATGAAGCTAGTCGCACAAAATATAAAGACTAGCAAGAGTTCAGTCATACATGATCAACCTCGAGTTGCCAATCATGATTGCAGCCCGTAGGCAGACAGAAGGTAAAGTGCATCGAGCTAACAAGTGCTCGGCGGCTAAACGCCTCAAAAGAATAATGTACAATTGCAGTGGGAGAACAAAAGAAAACCCACTCGTTGCCCTGGTTACGCCTGGCGGTCACCATCGGACTGGAAAGCAGGTAGATCCTTTGCTGCTGCTCCGGTATCTGGCCATACAAAACCAGCTGGGTCAGACCCCAGAAAGAGCAAGTGCCACAAAGGAGGCTTCACTTAGGAACTAAAACCAGCAATTAGCACGAGAATATAATTACCTAATAATAGACAGTAATTTAAGAAAAGCGTGATAGGCAAATTTAAAAGACAATCTTGTACAAAATCAATAAAAGACATGACATATGGAAAAGTAAGACAGGATGATATACGATGAGATAACCATGGGACTATTCAGATAACTAGGTTACAACCCGTAAACCAAACAAGGACCGGGGTTGTAACCCTTCGTCTGAACAGAACTTGGATTCTTCCACCATTTATCGATAAGGTAAATACAGGCATTCTGGTCATGTAACAATCTGGAGCAAGATCAGGACGAGACTAGACTGGTTAGACACCATTCAATCATTTCACGGCCAAGCAAGAATTACGGCTTGATACTTTAACTAACTAGGGTTATCACAGGCCTAGTTACTAACAAGATGCAATGAGAATTCCAAGTCCGGTTACCTGTTTGTTACTACCTGAGTGATTCCAGCAAGAAAAAGAAAAGATAGCAGGATATAGCAGACACATTGTAGTAAGATACATGTGTCCTAAGGTACCACACTCGACGGCAGGCTGGAAGTGCGCTCATCTCGACGGATAGCAACAAATCCCATGTATATATATATATAAGGTCGGGACCAATGGGGCAACAGGTAACTGGGAAATTCTCCATAAACTATTTGATCAATCTAGTCATTAATCCTAGCCATATTCAGTATGAATCCCTGACCGTGGGAAACCAGGGATTCATGTCCTAGACATGATGCAAGACAAGACGGGTTCATTTGTACAAACACAATCTCCCACGGTGTCCAGGCATTTATTCTTGTCAAGTTGTGTTAGCCGTCGCAACAGCATTTCAAGGAATATCATGTCAGGTTTTCTTGTCAAGAGTGCGCCACGGCGGGCCACTATCATGTCTGGTATATCATGTCAAGTTCATAATGTCAAGTTATCCTCAATTCAGTATCCTCATCAGTCATGTGCGTTATCAATCGTGTTAAGCAAGAAAGAGAAACATATATCAGGAGTGCACCGCAATGGGCCATTTTCATGTCAGGTTCCATTATCATTACCAAACATATTAAATAAATTCGTGATTATCAAGTTCATGACAAAAGGCGTAAGGATATAAAATGGGCATAAAAATATACAATAAGGAATTACAAAACATGGGCAAATAATGATAAATTATAGTACACAGAGCTATAGGAGAACCATGCGGCTCAGGCCTATACGGCCAGGAATGATCTCATGCGGCTGGGAGGAGAACAGCCCATGCGGCTGAGAAGGAGTTCGGGTCCATGCGGCTTAAAATGGGAGCAAGGCCATGCGGCTTAGTAAAGGGATGAGCATATGCGGCTGGGTCAAATCGGGTCATGCGGCCTGGACTCAGAAGTCCATGCGGCCGGTCAAGGAGGGTGCATGCGGCTCCGTTATGACTGGGCTTTTATGTGGCAGGGTTAAAACTCATGCGGTTGGAAGAAATACGGGCCTATACGGCTACAAGTAGACGGAGTCCATGCGGCTCGGGTTATACCGAAGCCTATGCGGCTGGAAGACTCGTCGCATGAAGGTCCATACAGTCAAGTGCTGCCATGCGGTTAAGGGGTTCATGCGGTCAGCATAATTCATGCGACTAGGGAAATCACTTGCTGCATGAAATATTCATGCGGTCAAGTCAAGCACAGTTCATCTTCTCCAAAATTCCGAGAAGAAGAACACCATGAGAGTCAAGTCCTCAAGCTCCATAACTCCATCATCCGGAGCCCAAATCCGAACTTCCATAGGTCAAAATGGGGTAGAACGAAATTTTCAACAACATGGAACCATCAAAACTTAGTAATAACAAGATTAAGTAGATCAAAACCCAAGAAATTCAAAAATAACATAAACTTAGATCTACAAGAATCTAGCCATAGAAAGCAAAAATGCCAAGTACTAAAGAGTGTTAGAATGCTGCAAAGAAGAGAATGGAACAATAAAATTCGGGTTCCTCCATGAAGCAAGATGCACTTGCCTAAGCTCTCTCTCTCTCTCTCTCTCTCTCTCTCCTCTCTCTCTCTCTCTCCTGGTAGGTGAAGAGTAAAGATGGAGAAGAAGAAATGAGTAATGAGTAATAATGGAAGAGAGAGAGAGTGGGATATAAATGAGGGTGGTGGTAGGTGGGAGTGGTTTGGTTCACATAAAACCCAACCAAGCCAAACCCACTAAACCGAACCAAACCAAGCCAATGCAATGCCATGATGAACCATGAAATACTCAATAAACCAAGCTCCATTAATCCGAATTAATCTATGAACGATAAATGACAATTAAACCACAATGCTAAATATGAAATAAACCATAACTAACTAATCAAAGAAAATGAGAAATACGGGTCAGAAATACGAATACGTATAAAATACGTATCACAAATTTCGGGGCACTATATCCTACCCACCTTAAAAGAATTTCGTCCTCGAAATTTAATCAAGAGGCTAGAGATGTCGGGACAGCTATACTATCGCAAGCAATCTACGCTACCAATCAATCATACAATCATACATATAAGCAAGAAATCGAAGTGCAAGGCATAAGGAAGATATTATACCTCACGAGCCAAACCGATTGGGATAACGTGATTGGATATCATCCTCACACTCCCACATTTGACTCTCCCAAGGAGCGATGAACTCAAGCAACACGAACTAAACTGATAGTCTTGCGCTTGAGGTCTCTCTCTTTGGTCAAACAGGGACACGGGCCTCTCCTCATACGAAAAGGTTGGTACCAATAACCGTTTTCGAATGACCTAGGAAATGGCTTGGGCCCGGGATATACCGTTGTAATTAGGATACATGAAACATGACATGCGTCCCGCATGACAACGGTCGAAAAGTAAGACAATTGGACACAGATACCTCTCTGCCGATTCTGGATCTGGGCCTGGGCCAGGACAAACTGCAGAGGCCTCTGTTGCTGGAAGGCCTGGGCCTGAGACGGCAATGGACCCGGGAACGGAAGCTGCTGTGGTTGGTGAACTGGAGCTGGTTCTGGTGCTGGTCCCATAATCGAGGGACTAGTTACTGTCGACGATGATCTGTTTCTGAACGGACAAGATCCTATCATGTGGTCCGGCGAACCACAAACCAATCACAATCCCTGTGCTCTGCGGCACTCAGTAACAACATGCCCGGGCTTCCCGCAATGAGAACAACCCGTTGCGAAAGGCCGCTTCTGCTTCTGCTGCTGGGGATAGGTCGGGGCAGAATGCTGTAAGGAGGTAAGCGAATCTGTCCTCGTAGCTCCATTGGTCAGGGCCCTAGCTGCTGGGGCCGGTGCTGAGGATTGGTTTATCTGGTCGCAAGACCGCTTCCGATCTCCGGTCCGGTCCGCTATCCTTCGGGAAGTGTACTCATGCCTCATCGCTGCTCGTAAGACGACATCAAAAGTTCTTTGCTCGAACTGCTCTACTGCCAATATGATCTCCAAATGGAGCCCCTGCTGAAATCGCTGTGCTCTGTCTAGCTCGGTTGCCACCAAGGTGGGAGCAAACCGACTCAACCTTGAAAACTCGGCCGCATATCCGTCGACCGTCCTGCTCATCTGCCTGAGATTACTAAACCTGGCCTGCAGGTCATATCTAGCCACTGCGTCGAAGTACTTGGTCTGGAACATATCGCTGAATACCGCCCACATGACAGGCGTACCCAAACTCGCTGCTTGCATAGCCCACCAGCTGCGAGCTAGATCTAGTAACTACAGGCGCACCACCGCCACCTTCTCTGCTTTAGGGGTCCTGGCTGCCTCCAAGATAACTTCAATGTCCTGTAGCCAGGCATCTGCAGTAATAGCATCCTCGCTGTCGTCGAAGAAGGGAGGGTTCAGGCGCTTGAAATTGTTAACCGCACTATTCCCTCGAGGACCACTTCCGCTCATAGCTTCTTGTACTGCTTGCTGCAAGGCATCACCTCGACGATCTTGAGACGCAAGCAACTCAAGAATGAGCCCTATCAAGACCCCATCCTCTGACCCTGCTGGCTGAACTAGCTGGACTGGGGGTACTGGTTCTCCAGAAGGCATGGCTCGGGAGGCGGCTGCTGAGGACTGATCTTGATCTTCTTGCTGTTGCTGGGCTGCCGGCCAAACTCCTTCTGGCTGATCAACAGGAACGATGCCGCTGAAGTAATGACATCAGGAATATTAAGGAAGGACCAGAAAAGAACAATGATGCAAGCATGTTATCAAGTCAGGGATCCAGGGAGATAAGAAGATAAGAGTGGAGATCAAAGGCGAGTACAGATTGAGACATCTATCCGATAAACCCTCACATTTCTTGATTGACAAGACCTACATGGGCTACAACTTAAACCATGTCACGCCCCAGAACCAGAATACCGGAGAGCGGGGGCAGACATAGCCAGCTACGTATAATGAAATGGAATCCATCTCACCATACGGTCACGGATGTCTAGATATGTGAGGGTTTAACTACAAGCCATCAGTCTCTTAAGGTCATAAATTATCCTATTGTCTCAATCTCAACCAACTAATAATAGTTACAAGATATCAGACCACCAAATATACAATTGTAAGGTGTCCCAAATATTACATATCCAGATGATCATGAAGCTAGTCGCACAAAATATAAGGACTAGCAAGAGTTAAGTTATACATGATCAACCTCGAGTTGCCAATCATGATTGCAGCCCGTAGGCAGACAGAAGGTAAAGTGCATCGAGCTAACAAGTGCTCGGCGGCTAAACGCCTCAAAAGAATAATGTACAATTGCAGTGGAAGAACAAAAGAAAACCCACTCGTTGTCCTGGTTACGCCTGACGGTCACCATCGGGCTGGAAAGCAGGTAGATCCTTTGCTGCTGCTCCGGTATCTGGCCATACAAAACCAGCTGGGTCAGACCCCAGAAAGAGCAAGTGCCACAAAGGAGGCTTCACTTAGGAACTAAAACCAGCAATTAGCACGAGAATATAATTACCTAATAATAGACAGTAATTTAAGAAAAGCGTGATAGGCAAGTTTAAAAGACAATCTTGTACAAAATCAATAAAAGACATGACATATAGAAAAACAAGACAGGATGATATACGATGAGATAACCATGGGACTATTCAGATAACTAGGTTACAACCCGTAAACCAAACAAGGACCAGGGTTGTAACCCTTCGTCTGAACAGAACTTGGATTCTTCCACCATTTATCGATAAGGTAAATACACGCATTCTGGTCATGTAACAATCTGGAGCAGGATCAGGACGAGACAAGACTGGTTAGACACCATTCAATCATTTCACGGCCAAGCAAGAATTACGGCTTGATACTTTAACTAACTAGGGTTATCACAGGCCTAGTTACTAACAAGATGCAATGAGAATTCCAAGTCCGGTTACCTGTTTGTTACTACCTGAGTGATCCCAGCAAGAAAAAGAAAAGATAGCAGGATATAGCAGACACACTGTAGTAAGATACATGTGTCCTAAGGTACCACACTCGACGGCGGGCTGGAAGTGCGCTCATCTCGACGGATAGTAACAAATCTCATGTATATATATATATATAAGGCCGGGACCAAAGCGGCAACAGGTAACTGAGAAATTCTCTATGAACTATTTGATCAATCTAGTCATTAATCCTAGCCATATTCAGTATGAATCCCTGACCGTGGAAAACCAGGGATTCATGTCCTAGACATGATGCAAGACAAGACGGATTCATTTGTACAAACACAATCACCCACGGTGTCCAGGCATTTATTCTTGTCAAGTTGTGTTAGCCGTCGCAACAGCATTTCAAGGAATATCATGTCAGGTTTTCTTGTCAAGAGTGCGCCACGGCGGGCCACTATCATGTCAGGTATATCATGTCAAGTTCATAATGTCAAGTTATCCTCAATTCAGTATCCTCATCAGTCATGTGCGTTATCAATCGTGTTAAGCAAGAAAGAGAAACATATATCAGGAGTGCACCGCAATGGGCCATTTTCATGTCAGGTTCCATTATCATTACCAAACATATTAAATAAATTCGTGATTATCAAGTTCATGACAAAAGGCGTAAGGATATAAAATGGGCATAAAAATATACAATAAGGAAATACAAAACATGGGCAAATAATGATAAATTATAGTACACAGAGCTATAGGAGAACCATGCGGCTCAGGCCTATGCGGCCAGGAATGATCTCATGCGGCTGGAAGGAGAACAGCCCATGCGGCTGAGAAGGAGTTCGGGTCCATGCGGCTTAAAATGGGAGCAAGGCCATGCGGCTCAATAAAGGGATGAGCATATGCGGCTGGGACAAATCGGGTCATGCGGCCTGGACTCAGAAGTCCATGCGGCCGGTCAAGGAGGGTGCATACGGCTCAGTTATGACTGGGCTTTTATGCAGCAGGGTTAAAACTCATGCGGCTGGGTAAAGAACGCGCATACGGCTGGAAGAAATACGGGCCTATGCGGCTACAAGTAGACGGAGTCCATGCGGCTCGGATTATACCGAAGCCTATACGGCTGGAAGACTCGCCGCATGAAGGTCCATACAGTCAAGTGCTGCCATGCGGTTAAGGGGTTCATGCGGTCAGCATAATTCATGCGACTAGGGAAATCACTTGTCGCATGAAATATTCATGCGGTCAAGTCAAGCACAGTTCATCTTCTCCAAAATTCCGAGAAGAAGAACACCATGAGAGTCAAGTTCTCAAGCTCCATAACTCCATCATTCGGAGCCCAAATTCGAACTTCCATAGGTCAAAATGGGGTAGAACGAAATTCTCAACAACATGGAACCATCAAAACTTAGTAATAACAAGATTAAGTAGATCAAAACCCAAGAAATCCGAAAATAACATAAACTTAGATCTACAAGAATCTAGCCATAGAAAGTAAAAATGCCATGTACTAAAGAGTGTTAGAATGCTGCAAAGAAGAGAATGGAACAATAAAATTCGGGTTCCTCCATGAAGCAAGATGCACTTGCCTAAGCTCTCTCTCTCTCTCTCTCTCCTGGTAGGTAAAGAGTAAAGATGGAGAAGAAGAAATGAGTAATGAGTAATAATGAAAGAGAGAGAGAGTGGGATATAAATGAGGGTGGTGGTAGGTGGGAGTGGTTTGGTTCACATAAAACCAACCAAGCCAAATCCACTAAACTGAACCAAACCAAGCCAATGCAATGCCATGATGAACCATAAAATACTCAATAAACCAAGCTCCATTAATCCGAATTAATCTATGAACGATAAATGATAATTAAACCACAATGCTAAATATGAAATAAACCATAACTAACTAATCAAAGAAAATAAGAAATACGGGTCAGAAATACGAACATGTATAAAATACGTATCACGAATTTCGGGGTACTACATCCTACCCACCTTAAAAGAATTCCGTCCTCGAAATTTAATCAAGAGGCTAGAGATGTCGCGACAGCTATACTATCGCAAGCAATCTACGCTACCAATCAATCATACAATCATACATGCAAGCAAGGAATCGAAGTGCAAGGCATAAGGAAGATATTATACCTCACGAGCCAAACAGATTGGGATAACGTGATTGGATATCATCCTCACACTCCCACGTTTGACTCTTCCAAGGAGCGATGAACTCAAGCAACACGAACTAAACTGATAGTCTTGCGCTTGAGGTCTCTCTCTTTGGTCAAACAGGGACACGGGCCTCTCCTCATACGAAAAGGTTGGTACCAATAACCGTTTTCGAATGATCTAGAAAATGGCTCGGGCCCGGGATATACCGTTGTAATTAGGATACATGTAACATGACATACGTCCCGCATGACGACGGTCGGAAAGCAAGACAATAGGACACAGATACCTCTCTGCCGATTCTGGATCTGGGCCTGGGCCAGGGCGAACTGCTGAGGCCTCTGTTGCTGGAACGCCTGGGCCTGAGACGACAATGGACCCGGGAACGGGAGCTGATGTGGTTGGTGAACTGGAGCTGGTTCTGGTGCTGGTGCTGGTCCCATAACCGAGGGACTAGTTACTGTCGACGATGATCTGTTTCTGAACGGACAAGATCCTATCATGTGGTCCGGCGAACCACAAACCAAGCACAATCCCTGTGCTCTGCGGCACTCAGTAACAACATGCCCGGGCTTCCCGTAATGAGAACAACCCGTTGCGAAAGGCCGCTTCTGCTTCTGCTGTTGGGGATAGGTCGGGGCAGAATGCTGTAAGGAGGTAACCGAATCTGTCCTCGTAGCTCCATTGGTCAGGGCCCTAGCTGCTGGGGCCGGTGCTGAGGATTGGTTCATCTGGTCGCAAGACCGCTTCTGATCTCCGGTCCGGTCCGCTATCCTTCGGGAAGTGTACTCATGCCTCCTCGCTGCTCGTAAGACGGCATCAAAAGTTCTGTGCTCGAACTGCTCTACTGCCAATATGATCTCCAAATGGAGCCCCTGCTGAAATCGCTGTGCTCTGTCTAGCTCGGTTGCCACCAATGTCACGACCCGTACCCTAGAGTTAGGGCACGAGAATGTAACAACGCCCAGCCTACGCCGCAGTGTCGGCGGTAGAACGCTGTTCTAGGTCTCAATGCATCTAACAGTATAAGACTAAACAGTTTATACTCCCCGAATGGGGGTGACATAGCAGAATGTAAACTCAATCACATCTAAGGTAGAGCATAAAGGAAGATAGATAAAACATGAAATCGAAAAGAGATACAACAGATAGAAGTCTAAGTGTCTAAGATACAAACTCAGAATACATCTTAATACCCAAATACAGTAATCCATAAATACAACTCAAGATGACTGAAAATAAACTATAAGCAAAAACCCTAGCTATCTATGCAACCTCTACTGTCTCCTCTAGGCTAGCAGGCAACCTCCAGGCTATCTGTAAAATTTATCAACAGGTCCAGTCAGAACATGAGTGAGCACATATCTCTCAAACAGTTCATAGCAAGTTAGGAGTATAAATCATGCAATAGAGTAAAATACATGAAGTGCTGAATAGGAAGTACGAGTAAACAGGAGATATTTTATAACTGAAAGTAAATACATGATAGTAGAGACTGTAAGTGGCTACGTGATTTAGAGCACAATGGTTATGTAAACGGCTTGGGGGCACATGAATACAAATAAGGAGGCACATGAATACAGCTACTGGGGATAGTGATCACATAACCAATTCTACTCACCCCGCCCCAATCAATACACAAGGATCCATTCAAGTTATTTCATAAGCACATGAATACAGCTAAGATACGTGAACTCATGTAATGAGTAGTACATGAGGCACATGATAAGCACATGATAAGCACATGAAAGCACATGAAAGCACATGAAGCACATGAGAACATGTAAAAATATGAACTAGTACGAGTACAAGGAGTACCTGATGCACATGATAAAGTACATGAACATGAAATACCCGATGCACCTGTAGAGGGATAATATCTCAGAAAAGGATCCATATAGTACTAATCCGTGAAGATACGTGTCAGCATCAAGTAGAGTAATCTAAAGCAAGAAAATAATCCAGGTAAGTATGAAAAGATCAGAGAATGTACTCGCCTGATATCTGAATGTCCAAGGTAAAGATACTGTCCGAGGAGAGGTGTTTGACTCCTAATTAGAACAGCACAAGTCACAACATGTCCAGAAGGGTAATATAAAGCACTACAATGCATTCTACATGAATCTAGGTTAAACTAGGCCAAAATCAACCCTTGGTCAACTCTGGTCAACTGCACTAGTCAAACTAGGTCATGTCCTAACCCAGCAAGTCTTACTAGGCCTAACCAAGACTATCCTAGCAAGCACACATCAATACAAGGCTATACAAGCCAACATACACCCAACTCTATATAGCATGCAATTATTCAATACTCAAATAGGCAAGAATTCACATTGGATATACACTAGGTAATCTATTACTTTAAGCTATATATGTCTACACATATATACACATGCATATATTGGTATTCAACATTAGGTCTATAATCATGGCATTTCAAATGGTTATATAAACTTATATATTACAACACAATATGCTAACATATATATAATATACATACATAGCTAAGTTAACTATATTCATAATTACTTATTTAAGAGGCTATGTGTGTGTATGTGAACATGGCAAAGGGGCAAGTGAGGGTTAAATGGGCATACATAGTGTATACATATCAAAGAGTGTCAAAGTGTAAGTGAACAAAGTGTCAAGTGTGATAGTGTCAACATAGTATAAGGGGTACATGAGGTAATATAGGATTTGTGTTAACATAGAACATTATATCTCATTAACTTGTATATTGCATATATTACATCTACTATTATATTACATTCATGCTTGCATTCATTCATCATTCATTTATTCTCTTGCACTACTATATGCACCATACATTACATACTATGGAACCTACATATTCATTACAAGCCATACTTATACATGCTTACATTAGATAGGATACTTACACCTCATACATCATTTATTTAAACATTTACTCATGCTTACATTCTCTATTTAATTATATAATGTATATACATTAACATTGGTTAAAATCAAATAGAACATTATATTACACACAAGGGTGCACAAAATGTATATGCCGAATAGTAACTCCTACTAATAATCAATACTGTACCATCTCAGCATGAATTAAAATCTAGGATTAAAGTATGTTATATATCTATGTGTTAGCTTTCCGAAACTTCAAACGGATCGCATTTTCGTTTTCAGTAACTCCCAGAATCGCGAAAATATCGAGAACGCGTTTGTCTTCGTACAGCTGAAACTCAAATAATTCTCCAGAAAGTTACAGAAAGAATTAGGCCTATTAATACATGTTTTTGGAAAGCTAACTTCAATACGCTTCTTTTAAAAAAACGGAAGATTAAACCGAGCTTTGAGCTAGAAGTTATGATATTTCTAAGTTAGGGCTGAAATTAAAAACGTGGATAAAAATCATGACGGATTTGGGAAGTTTGAGACAAAAGAATACACAATATATATCCTAATTATCCACAACAATAATAGCAATAATAATATGAGGACCCACACTCACAAACTTGATTATATAATCATCATGAACCATTTATTACATATATAAATATAGATACACTCTCATTACAATATATATATATATATATATATATATATATATATATATATATATATATATCTATATATGTAACATGAACACATCCACAACACAAATGACACTCCTATGACCTCCAAATGGACACAAAATGGACACAAATGGAGATACAACCATGGGGGTCATTCCTATGGGTTCAAAATAGACCTATATGCATGAGGAAATGAAAAGGAGAAGGGATTTATACCTCCCGGTAGATCGAATCGAAGAAAAACCTTCCCGGAGCGACACCGACACGTAGAGATTCCAAAAGGACACGAACGAGCTCTGAATCCTCCCAAACTTGGGTAGCTTCCTCCTTGGCTAGAATGGAGAAGGAAAGAAGAAGATTTGGTGGTAAAATGGAAGGATTTGGTGGAGAAATTGCTAGGGATTGCTCTCTAGGAATTTGGGGAAGAACAAGAGAGAGAAAAAATAGATGGATAATGACAAATGGGAGGCTCAACCCTATCCTTATTGTGGCTAGCCAAAAAGGTGGTTTTGTCCTATTAGGAAAAGTCCAAAAGACTTTTTCCTATCTATTTACTAATACATTGGTAAGGGGTTAAGTCGGGGGTAGTTTGGTCAATCCTAAAACACTAATCCATATTAATACTAACCAAAATAATTAGTCTAATCACTAACTAAAATTAATATCATGTGGACTAAAATTAATATTATGTGGGCCCTGCCTAACTAGTGTGTGGGCCCGCTAGAGTCAAAACTACCCCGGGTCCCCGATACAAGTCGGAATGAGTTAAAATTCGAACCCGACAAATAACCCCAAAACAATATCATAAATAATAAAATAACATCAAAATAATTCAAAGAGGTCAAATGCAAAATTATCCTTAGGCCAAAAATGATATTAAAATATCATAATCACATGGTTAGGCTCTAGGTCAAACAGTCTCTAGGGTTTCACTAGCAAAACGTCAAAATCACAAGTCATTGATTTAAATAATTTTAAAATAATTTAAAATCACCAAAAATTATTTCATGAATTAAATATCATTATTAAAATAATTATAAACACGAAATTTCAAAATTATCCTTATTTGGGAAACTGGGTGCTACAACTCTACCCACCTTAGAAAAATTTCGTCCTCGAAATTTAAGATCGATAGTACTCCTTCTAGAGCCTCTAACCTACCCAATATCTAAGGTAACACTTCTATATCCAAGGGACTGGACCTATTTTAAAGTGGTCTTAACTAAGGATGAAAAGGAACTGATCATAGGCTATAGGTATGCTCAAACTATTATCTTCCTATGAACCATCTATTAATACATTATATTACCATAGGAACGATGCATTACTAAGACATATAGGCCCCTATCTCTCATAACACATTTATACTCACCAAAAGACTAGTACATCCTATCAAGGCTGATACTATAATCTCTCATAAATCTTATAAGCTACATGTTTATAGACACACATCCCCACATCAAGGACTAACCTATATATATCTACAACTGATACTAATGGGGTGACGTCCCTATTTCCCAACAATCAAGGTCTAATTTTTTTTAAATCATGCAATTTGAAGGAATAGTATAAAAGGTCAGGGCATACCGTGGTAGTGAAAGTCTTATCTAGGTATACTAGTCATGCTAACCGAAACGGTCATAGGATATCAAAACACACAAGCAATCTAGGGTGCTAAAATAGAAAAGATACAGAAATAAAAATCATCAAAACTGTAAATCAGTCTACCATTCTACACGAAAACTGGTATTATCATAAAAAAATAAAGAAAGGTAACCACCAATTATCTATAAAAGGTTCAGAAAAATCAAAATCAAAAGTTAAGGAATGAAAGTCACTTACATGAAAATCCAATCACAACATGTATATATAGAGGGTGTGTTAGAGAGGGAAAAGCTAGCATTATGTAAAGGTTATGTGGTTCGTGTGTGTATGGGTATATATAGACATGTTCATATGGTTAGATAGTAGGCGTGTGTGTATGTGAATATACATGAAAGTGTATATGAGGATTTGGATTTCAAACAATAACTATCAAGTTACACTAATCATGGCATATGGGTTAACAATCTACAATATACAATCTATTTAATCACAACTTGCATGGCTAACCATATATATATATATATATATATAAAAAGGTAGAGACTTAGTTATGTATTTATATATTATAACATGTATGCCTAAGCTCTATATATATATCTATGTAGATATATAATCATAACATAGAGGGGAAAAAGGGTTAGGTTACATGGCAGTGTATACTAAGTTAGGGTGTGTGTGTCCTTGTACAGGGTATAGCTTAGTATTGAAAGGTTAAAACCGGTTTTAGTTCAGCATTTACATACAAATCTGAAAATAAGCTAACATTTAAACCAGTGTAATATTAACATAACACGGTTTCAAATTTTAGGGTTTTGAACATCGCAACCAATCTCAATGGTCCCAATACATCCTAATATGATAGAAATGAAACCCTAACATACTATCCATACATTTATCTATGCATACAGTTCAATATTATATGTTAAATCTGAAATTGAACATTTGAAATCAATGTGAAAATGTTAACATATATTCAGTTTTCAGGATTTTGGAGAAATTCGAACATCAAACCAACCCAATGTTTCTCACAACCTAACATGTAAAAATACAAAACCTAAATTTATATCCCTACATACCACAATGTATATAGCTCAAAACATCACATTTAAAACAATAATTTGAACTAATATTTAAAATCCAATATGAAGGGTTAATATGCACACAATCTTAGATTTGACAAATTCAAACACAAAACTCAACTAAAATTTTTGAATTGAAACTCTACGTATAACATACATGTGCAGTGATGTAAACATAACTAATAACATGAAATCTTTATTTGAATTACGAATTTAAACTGAAAAAGCAGAAAACCAAAAATATTAGGATTTTGACAATTTAAACATCAACAACATATTAATATGTATTTAGATAGGTGGGAAATCAAGTGTAGCATGCATACGTGTCAGGCAAAGAGTCTGTGTCCACTATATATATATTTGCATGTCCCAATATAAAAATCAAATTCTATATCAAGACCAACATTTAAATTTCTACCAAGATTGTAAAGTAGGTGATTGGTAAAATTAAGACAGTTTTATTATTATTATCATTATTTAATACAATAATAATAGCAAGAAGAAATAACAATGAAATCTATTCTGCTTTTCTATTTAAAGGAAGAACCATTTTGAAACCATAGCTATAATATCAAATCCAAGATAAGGTCTAGCAAAATCATCGATTCATTGTATTAAGAAGAAATTCATAGAAGAAGTTACACAAAGGTTTATAAAATAGCTAAAGTTACTCTTAAGCTAAATAATGAGAAGCAAAACAAAACAAAACAATTAATAATTCCCTTTTTTTTAAGGACTGAAACAAAGTAGAGAAAACATGTTCGAAAATATTTAAGGTACAATCTGATAATCATATGCGTCTATCCACAATCATGGTACTCTAAATCCTCGTCATACTAGTAAGCAAGGCTACGATAATCACAGAGCCCTTGACTTATGCACATATCTCTAGAATCATGGTATTTAACATTTTCGCGGTGCCGCTAGCTTGGCTGCGAAAACCTTAAATTTCCACACCCGAAAAATATATCCAGAGTCAGACTATATGTCCTTACCATGCTGGCTAATGTGACTATAGAAGACTAGATTCCATAACATAGATGACCTAGCCCATATAATTTCATCTTGCCAAAAATTAAATTAAATCAACAATGAATACCCAAAAATCAAATCAAATTTATCAACGAACATCAAACTCAAAAATGAACAAAATCCTTCAATCATATAAATACAAACTCGGATGCTACAGCTAATCATCAAGATTCAAAATTCAACAATCTTTCATCAAAATCAATAAATACAAACCCAAATTCAACAATAATCCATCAAATTCAACAACATAAAATAAAGATAAAACAATCAAGGAAAAAGAGAGTTTTCAAATCGAAGTTAAAATAAGATTCTCAAGGGTCGTCCCAAGAATCTCTCAAGGGTTCCTAACTGTGATTGAGTACCTTCAAAATATATCCTAATCTTACTGCAGGCTGTAGTGGTACTCAAGTTCGAATACCACTACATAAACTCGACCTGCATGTGCCACCACTAAAAATGTGTCACGACCCGCACCCTCGAGTTAGGGCACGAGAATGTAACAACGCCCAGCCTACGCCGCAGTGTCGGCGGTAGAACGCTGTCCTAGGTCTCAATGCATCTAACAGTATAAGACTAAACAGTTTATACTCCCCGAATGGGGGTGACATAGCAGAATGTAAACTCAATCACATCTAAGGTAGAGCATAAAGGAAGATAGATAAAACATGAAATCGAAAAGAGATACAACAGATAGAAGTCTAAGTGTCTAAGATACAAACTCAGAATACATCTCAAAATCCAAATACAGTAATCCATAAATACAACTCAAGATGACTGAAAATAAACTATAAGCAAAAACCCTAGCTATCTATGCAACCTCTACTGTCTCCTCTAGGCTAGCAGGCAACCTCCAGGCTATCTGTAAAATTTATCAACAGGTCCAGTCAGGACAGGAGCGAGCACATATCTCTCAAACAGTTCATAGCAAGTTAGGAGTATAAATCAAGCAATAGAGTAAAATACAGGAAGTGCTGAATAGGAAGTACGAGTAAACAGGAGATATTTTATAACTGAAAGTAAATACATGATAGTAGAAACTGTAAGTGGCTACGTGATTTAGAGCACAATGGTTATGTAAACGGCTTGGGGGCACATGAATACAAATAAGGAGGCACATGAATACAGCTACTGGGGATAGTGATCACATAACCAATTCTACTCACCCCGCCCCAATCAATAAACAAGGATCCATTCAAGTTATGTCATAAGCACATGAATACAGCTAAGATACGTGAACTCATGTAATGAGTAGTACATGAGGCACATGATAAGCACATGAAAGCACATGAAAGCACATGAAGCACATGAAAACATGTAAAAACATGAACTAGTAAGAGTACAAGGAGTACCTGATGCACATGATAAAGTACATGAACATGAAATACCCGATGCACCCGTAGAGGGATAATATCTCAGGAAAGGATCCATATAGTACTAATCCGTAAAGATACGTGTCAGCATCAAGTAGAGTAATATAGAGCAAGAAAATAATCCAAGTAAGTATGAAAAGATTAGAGAATGTACTCGCCTGATATCTGAATGTCCAAGGTAAAGATACTGTCCGAGGAGAGGTGTCTGACTCCTAATTAGAACAGCACAAGTCACAACATGTCCAGAAGGATAATATAAAGCACTACAATACATTCTACATGAATCTAGGTCAAACTATGCCAAAGTCAACCCTTGGTCAACTCTGGTCAACTGTACTAGTCAAACTAGGTCATGTCCTAACCCAGCAAGTCTTACTAGGCCTAACCAAGACTATCCTAGCAAGCACACATCAATACAAGGCTATACAAGCCAACATACACCCAACTCTATATAGCATGCAATTATTCAATGCTCAAATAGGCAAGAATTCACATTAGATATACACTAGGTAATCTATTACTTTAAGCTATATATTTCTACACATATATACACATGCATATATTGGTATTCAACATTAGGTCTATAATCATGGCATTTCAAATGGTTATATAAACTTATATATTACAACACAATATGCTAACATATATATAATATACATACATAGCTAAGTTAACTATATTCATAATTACTTATTTAAGAGGCTATGTGTGTGTATGTGAACATGGCAAAGGGGAAAGTGAGGGTTAAATGGGCATACATAGTGTATACACATCAAAGAGTGTCAAAGTGTAAGTGAACAAAGTGTCAAGTGTGATAGTGTCAACATAGTGTAAGGGGTACATAAGGTAATATAGGATTTGTGTTAACATAGAACATTACATCTCATTAACTTGTATATTGCATATATTACATCTATTATTACATTACATTCATGCTTGCATTCATTCATCATTCATTTATTCTCTTGTACTACTATATGCACCATACATTACATACTATGGAACCTACATATTCATTACAAGCCATACTTATACATACTTACATTAGATAGGATACTTACACCTCATATATCATTTATTTAAACATTTACTCATGCTTGCATTCTCTATTTAATTATATAATGTATATACATTAACATGGGTTAAAATCAAATAGAACATTATATTACACACAAGGATGCACAAAATGCATATGCCGAATAGTAACTCCTACTAATAATCAATACTGTACCATCTCAGCATGAATTAAAATCTAGGATTAAAGTATATTATATATCTATGTGTTAGCTTTCCGAAACTTCAAACGGATCGCGTTTTCGTTTCCAGAAACTTCCGAAATCGCGAAAACACCGAGAACGCATTTGTCTTTCGTACAGCTGAAACTCAAATAATTCTTCAGAAAGTTACAGAAAGAATTAGGCCTATTAATACATGTTTTTGGAAAGCTAACTTCAATACGCTTCTTTTAAAAAAAACGGAAGATTAAACCGAGCTTTGAGCTAGAAGTTATGATATTTCTAAGTTAGGGCTGAAATTAAAAACGTGGATAAAAATCATGACGGATTTGGGTAGTTTGAGACAAAAGAATACACAATATATATCCTAATTATCCACAACAATAATAGCAATAATAATATGAGGAACCACACTCACAAACTTGATTATATAACCATCATGAACCATTTATTACATATATAAATATAGATACACTCTCATTACAATATATATATATATATATATATATATATATATATATATATTTTTTTTTTTTTTTTTTTTTTTTTTTTTTTTTTTTTGGGGGGGGGGGGGGCCCGGGGGGGGTCCGGGGGTGGGGGGTAACCCGGGGGGAGGGGGGGGCCAGGGGGGGTGTGGTGTCCGGCAAGGGGCTCCAACCCGAGGCCGCGGCCAAAGCCGCCCAGCCACCTCGGGTGGGAAAGGGAGGGCTCGAACCTAGCCCACCGCTAGGGGAGCCAACCCTCCTAACCACGAGAGCTAGGCCCGCCGGACATATATATATATATATATATATATATATATATATATATATATATATATATATATATATATATATATATATAAATCTATATATGAAACATGAACACATCCACAACACAAAGGACACTCCTATGACCTCCAAATGGACACAAAATGGACACAAATGGAGATACAACCATGGGGGTCATTCCTATGGGTTCAAAATAGACCTATATGCATGAGGAAATGAAAAGGAGAAGGGATTTATACCTCCCGGTAGATCGAATCGAAGAAAAACCTTCCCGGAGCGACACCGACACGTAGAGATTCCAAAAGGACACGAACGAGCTCCGAATCCTCCCAAACTTGGGTAGCTTCCTCCTTGGCTAGAATGGAGAAGGAAAGAAGAAGATTTGGTGGTGAAATGGAAGGATTTGGTGGAGAAATTGCTAGGAATTGCTCTTTAGGAATTTGGAGAAGAACAAGAGAGAGAAAAAATAGATGGATAATGACAAATGAGAGGCTCAACCCTATCCTTATTGTGGCTGGCCATAAAGGTGGTTTTGTCCTATTAGGAAAAGTCCAAAAGACCTTTTCCTGTCTATTTACTAATACATTGGTAAGGGGTTAAGTTGGGGGTAGTTTGGTCAATCCTAAAACACTAATCCATATTAATACTAACCAAAATAATTAGTCTATTCACTAACTAAAATTAATATCATGTGGACTAGAATTAATATTATGTGGGCCATGCCTAACTAGTATGTGGGCCCGCTAGAGTCAAAACTACCCCGGGTCCCCGATACAAGTCGGAATGAGTTAAAATTCGAACCCGACTCAAATAACCCAAAACAATATCATAAATAATAAAATAACATCAAAATAATTCAAAGAGGTCAAATGCAAAAATATCCTTAGGCCAAAAATGACATTAAAATATCATAATCATATGGTTAGGCTCTAGGTCAAACAGTCTCTAGGGTTTCACTAGCAAAACGTCAAAATCACAAGTCATTGATTTAAATAATTTTAAAATAATTTAAAATCACCAAAAATTATATCATGAATTAAATATCATTATTAAAATAATTATAAACATGAAATTTCAAAATTACTCTCATTTAGAAAACTGGGTGCTACAACCAAGGTGTGAGCAAACCGACTCAACCTTGAAAACTCGGCCGCATATCCGTCGACCGTCCTGCTCATCTGCCTGAGATTACTAAACCTGGCCTGCAGGTCATATCTAGCCACTGCGTCGAAGTACTTGGTCTGGAACATATCGCTGAATACCGCCCACATGACAGGCGTACCCAAACTCGCTGCTTGCATAGCCCACCAGCTGCGAGCTAGATCTAGTAACTGCAGGCGCACCACCGCCACCTTCTCTGCTTCAGGGGTCCTGGCTGCCTCCAAGATAACTTCAATATCCTGTAGCCAGGCATCTGCAGCAATAGCATCCTCGCTGCCGTCGAAGAAGGGAGGGTTCAGGCGCTTGAAATTGTTGACCGCACGATTCCCTCGAGGACCACTTCCGCTCATAGCTTCTTGTACTGCTTGTTGCAAGGCATCACCTCGACGATCTTGAGATGCAAGCAACTCATGAATGTGCCCTATCAAGACCCCATCCTCTGACCCTACTGGCTGAACTAGCTGGACTGGGGGCACCGGTTCTCCAGAAGGCATGGCTCGGAAGGCGGCTGCTGAGGACTGATCTTGATTTTCTTGCTGTTGCTGGGCTGCCGGCCGAACTCCTTCTGGCTGATCAACAGGAACGATGCCGCTGAAGTAATGACATCAGAAATATTAAGGAAGGACCAGGATAGAACAATGATGCAAGCATGTTATCAAGTCAGGGATCCAAGGAGATAAGAAGATAAGAGTGGAGATCAAAGGCGAGTACAGATTGAGACATCTATCCGGTAAACTCTCACATTTCTTGATTGACAAGACCTACATGGGCTACCACTTAAACCATGTCACGCCCCAGAACCAGAATACCGGAGAGCGGGGGCAGACATAGCCAGCTACGTATAATGAAATGGAATCCATCTCACCATACGGTCACGGATGTCTAGATTTGTGAGGGTTTAACTACAAGCCATCAGTCTCTTAAGGTCATAAATTATCCTATTGTCTCAATCTCAACCAACTAATAATAGTTACAAGATATCAGACCACCAAATATACAATTGTAAGGCGTCCCAAACATTACATATCCAGATGATCATGAAGCTAGTCGCACAAAATATAAAGACTAGCAAGAGTTAAGTCATACATGATCAACCTCGAGTTGCCAATCATGATTACAGCCCGTAGGCAGACAGAAGGTAAAGTGCATCGAGCTAACAAGTGCTCGGCGGCTAAACGCCTCAAAAGAATAATGTACAATTGCAGTAGGAGAACAAAAGAAAACCCACTCGTTGCCCTGGTTATGTAGCTCCCATTCCCGAAATTTTTTTAAAAATATTTTATTATTACTTATTTTATTTAAATGATGATTTTTAGATTGTATAAATAATTAATTATTGGTTTATTGAATTTCGTTATTATTTTATTGAGGATATATATTATTAATATTATGAGGATATATATTAATAATATTATTATTGTGATTATTAAATATTAATTTATTTATTATTATTTATCATCATTTTTATTCGTTATCAAAAGATACAGGTGTATATAAATGATGTGAGTAGGTGTATATATATACGGAATATATTACCATGTTTATATATATATATATATATATATATATATATATATATATATATATATATATATATATATATATATATATATATATATGTAGGTGTACGTGTATATAAATATACGATATTATACATGCGTGTATGTGTAATTACATAAATGTATAAAATATGGTGAATACGAGTATATATGTATAAATATATATATTATATGGGTATATATGTATGTATGCATATATGTAGGTATATAATAATTATATATACAAGGATATATATATTAATATATTTAGTTGAATATAAGGAGATGAGGCAGTCCCAGCCCAAGCAGTGGCCCGGCCTAATCCCAACCCAGCCCAGGCTGGTCTGAGCAAATCCCGAGCCTTTAGGATTTTTAGGTATATATTGTTTTTCTGATTGTTGCTTTGGGTAGGTAAGCTTGTACTTAGAAATATATTACTCAGAAGCTAGCATCCCAAGCCTGAGCCTTCTCTCCTAGCCCATTAAGGACTAGCCCCTTATATGCACCAAAATCCAACAATTTACTATTTTTAAGTTATAAATATAAGTAGCTCTTGTAAGATTACTATAACATAATATTTGTACTTGTGTCAGCCGAGCTAACCAGCCATAGTTTTCTCCCCCTCCATAACAGAACTCGTATAAGAGCTTAATCTATATATACGTATGAGAGAAATGAGAGTTAATCCCAAACTCATAGCTAAGGGACCCGAGCGGGCTTCCCAGCTAAAGCAAACAGCCCAGAGTCCCTTTCCCGAGCCCATAGTAACCAAACACAGAACACAGAAGAGCCAAACCGAGCAGTTTATATTACTATTAATAGCCAAACACTTCGAAAGAGATCGAGAAGAGTTTTTCCCAAACCCTAACACCACGCCACCCTCCCTCATCCCCGGGCGAACTACCCCACGGTCGTGCGCCGCACCAGGCCGGTGGCTGACCTCACAGGGCTGCTCGCGCGCACCACGTGCGTGACGGGCACTGAAAACAGAACAGCCAACTGAGAGGAGAAGGCCGACTTCGCTTCACTGGTTCTCCGCGATCATTCAATCGTTTTCAGAATCGTTTTCAATGGTGCGTACCTAACCCAACCACCTTTTATCTCGTTCAAATAGATTGAAGTATTTTGCTTCGTACGCGACGGAAACCGAGACCAAAAACTGAGAAAAATCTCGATTTCCTGAGTATAAAAACTGTCCCGAAACCCAAGTTTTGCGGTCGATTTGCGACCAAAACATCGCAAGTTTTGAAAAACCGCTTGAACAGACTTCTAGACAACCTAACCAAGATGGAAACGCTATTTTTAGAATAAATTCTGGTTGATTATTTGCTGTTTAAAATTAGGGCAAAGTTGAAGAAAAATCTGTTTTCAAAATCACAAAATCGCTCCAAACGACGTGCGTCACGCCAATCGGGACGACGTGGTCGTGCACCGAAGGTATCGAAAGCTGCGTAACAGCTTCGTGGTCGTGTGGGCTTTGACGGAATTCAAATTGGTCGCGTGTGCTTGACGAATTTGATGCGTATCCGTCGAAATTCCCCGTATTGTGCACGTTGTAAATTTCTCAATTACTTTGTGCACGCTCGTCAGATCGAGACGAAACTTGAGCCAATAGGACCGTATCGTTTTTCTGGTCCTGTATGCCAAGTTTGGTCCAATTCTGAGACAATTGAATCCGACGTCGTTTTGTGGGCCCCACGGTCCGACTCAACGGGCGATTTTGTGCACGGCCCGCCGAAAATCCAACTATGGACATACGGTTGGGTTCGTATCGAAAAACTGAATCCGTAGACAGGTAGTTTGACGACTTTAGAGACCGTTGACTCTGGCACGCTTTTCGGTGCAAAGCGGGTCCAACGGCGGACATTGTTTTTGCCCGAAATTACCGTTTTGCCCCTGTGTCCAGAATTGGACTTAAGGACAGGCAATCCTAGCTAATTTGACTATTCTGAGATCATTGGTATTGTCTATTTCAGCTTCTGGGGACTGTTGTACGGGTTTTGACTATTGTGGTATATTAAGTGATTTGGATCGTCGGTTTCACCAGCACAGGATCACAGGCGAGTACAGTTTATTGTCTGCATTTCGATATTAATCTTTACTATATTTCATTGATTAGTCATTGGTTATGTGATTTTTATACTCTATTATAAATTGTTGAGTCGGGAATGAGAAGTACCAAGGATGTGTGATCAGACCGTAGACATTGTAGATATCGTAGACATTGTAGATATTGTAGACATTGTAGATATTGTAGACATTATAGATATTGTAGACATTGTTGATATTGTAGACATTGTAGATATCGTAGACATTGTAAATATTGTAGACATTGTAAATATTGTAGACATTCTAAATATTGTAGACATTGTAGATATTGTAGACATTGTAGATATAATAGACATTGTAAATATTGTAGACATTGTAGATATTGTAGACATTGTAGATATTGTAGACATTGTAGACATCGTTACTTTTCTGCAAGTAGATATCGTAGACCGTGCGGTGTAGCACCCCAGACCGATCACATGTCAAAGGTACTTCTAACGGTGGAAAAGTATATTGGTCTATTTATTACTATTGATTTTCTTACGGGTTTACTGTTATTTTCAAAACTCATGATTGATGTCTAACCTTTGTCTTATAGTCATTTTCTTTATTTGAAATTGCATTCGGTGAATTGTGCTCGTTCCATTCCTGACTGGAAACCAACATTTTCAGGTTAGCCGTGGATTCACTTAGCTTGGGAGTGACGGGAATATTGCAGACAAAAAGCCTAGAGACTAGATAGATAGTTGAGTTGTAGTCATTCATTTATTTGTACAAGTTTATATTTTTCTACAAATGTAAAATTTGTGATCTTTGTAAATTAAATTAATTATGTGAATGAGCATTGTTTGAGATTTTGATCTTCATGGCCGTGACAGCGTTCTACCGCCGACACTGCGGCGTAGGCTGGCTTGGACACGTCTTGTATCCGTTTAAAAAAAAACGGGTGCGGGTCATGACAAGTTTTTGTGGTGGCCCATGCAGGTCAGTCTTTGCAAATAATGCGAACTCGTGATAGTACGTAAGTTAGTTGTACTATTGCGAGCCTGCTACTAGAACATGCTCATTCACGAACCAGGATTAATTTAATTTAAGAGAATGACTAGGACTAGGAGTCCCTTATACCAGTTTACCGATGGGTAGTTTAGGCCATGCAACTTAGGATGGAAATTATTAATTTTTGATAGTTTATCAGATCCCCATATGTACATTATCATCTCTTGATATGACGATGTAATCTAATTTGGATAGATTATTCCCTTGGTAAGGCAGAGCTTCATAGAATTAATGATCTAGCCTTAATAAATTATTCAATTCATTCTCCTGCCTCTTAGATATCATCCTCATATCTTAGTCGAACTGCCTATTTAGTTTCTATTTGCCCTAGGAATTAATATTTTGTATAAGTTCTGATTTTGTTATCCATATACGGACTTCGAGTTAGTTTCGATTCAAGTTTGTCCCTCAGAGGCTTGAATACACATGGAAGAGTTAGAATGTTTGTATTTCTTTTGTCCTCAGTTATTTCCCCCTGTGCAATCTTTTATCTTAAGGGTTGTGACTGATAGAACAAATGCGTACGCTTTATTTCATAGGCAAATTGTTGAATCTCTAGGAGCTCATGGGTTTTACGGATGTAGTTAAAAGAATATTAGTTAACTCAGGATGGCAAGACAGCAGCGCACTGTCGCCAGTTATTTGAATTATAGAAACCATAGATTCACTGCAGCCAGCAGCGCACTGGCGAGACACGACCCCTAGAGTTGAAATTAGTTTAAGAAATATGGGTTATAGAATATTGCTAGAAATATGACTAGTGGTCCTCTTTTGACCGTAGTCGCCCTTGTGTCAATATAAGGTAGAGTATCGGATAGCATATCACATCGGAATCACGAAACCAAGGGATTACCACAGCCAGAGTATACGGACAAGGCATAACTCTCGGTGGAATGATTTCAGACGTGATTACAAGTTAAGGATACTATAGAGGATAGGACAGTACCCTGTGTGTTCCATAAGATCCGAAGCCAATATTGGTGGAAGTTTGTAAGTTGGATAGCACATCTCCCGATCTAGCATTCCGTGGTCCTTGTGACCTATTGACGAGGATATCGATTGACACTAATAGGTTTACCTAGAATATAGAATTTAGAAGTCCATACCCATTGGTTGACCAAGGCTTTATGGATAAGAATATAGTAGGATGACTGTATAAGCAAGAACACCTTGTAAGTTTTGATTCTCTCTAAACTCGAAGTACTTGTGGCTTCTTTCAAAAATCTTGTATACTTGTAATTTGACTATCTTGACCAATGTTGCTATCACAGCCTAGTTTTGCAAGCTCATTCTTTTATCGAGCTTGATTCAAGACATATGTTTAGTGGGGACGCCTGCTAACTTATTGTCTAATCAGAATCAGTGTATTATGGTCTGATCAACCATGATGCATTTGGTTCGCTTTTTGTTTAATTACATTACGTGGATGGAGATATATAGGTATCTATGATCTCATCCGCAACTGCTTGGCAATTCCTCTTGAATTATATGTTCGTCCTTGAATCACGAAATTGTATTCAGTAATAACTCCCTTGAATTCTTTATTGTTTTGTCTTTCACTGAATTGGAAAGAAGGAAGCTCATAATTGGTAGAGAGATACAGAGTAACCCCATGGCTAGGATAGTTGTATACACAAGTGTAGCTGTCGTCGGCTAGTCAGTGACTGGAACCTTGCCTTGAGTTACTCGTCCTCCCTTCGACACTAAACCTACTATCAGGATCTTCCGATCATTGGAGTCCGAGGATGATTAGGATCTTTTCCCTTGACCAAATGTTGTGAACCTCTAACCATCCTTTGAAGCTTACTTCAACTAGAAACCGTGTGACAATAGTCCGGCAGATTCGACATAAATAGAAATACATGACTGGGTTGTTAGGAATCTTTTTCATATGATGTGCCCTAGAGTTGGTTACCCCATCGATAACTCTTGTATACGGTGGACGAGTGGGTTATTCTATTTTACCGACCGTGTGTAATTGTACACACTCATGTTCCATTTACTGAGGAACGATCATTGAATTGACTTATAACTATCGTATCCCGTTCCGTCATGCTTGATTCTTTATTAATGAGAGTCGAGGTACAATACATGGATTTTGGAATTCTTCTGACCTCATTATTCCTAAGACTATGTCCTAGCTTCTAAGGTGGGTAGACCCTAAGCCTTCTAAAAGTTTCAGGATACACGAGGATTATAGATTGAGTAGAATAACTTCCACTAGGATGATGATTAGTGTCCCCATGGACTCCCACTATTCATTTAGATCATTTTGTGCCCGGCGGTGCCATTAATATTAGGAGCACGAGACCAGCTGTTACCTTCCGACAAATTTCATGTGCAAGATCTAGACGAGTCCACCTTCATCTAGGTATATCATGTCCCACTCAAACACGTCCCCTTGTACTCTACTTTTATGGTACGACTTTCAGGTAGAAAGGACTAACTATAACCCTTACCATAGTACCGGTAAACTTCTCGAGTATGATTAGGGACTCAACTTCGACTCGAAACCTTCAACCCAATATATGGTTGTGATCGACTCGAGCCCACTGTGCACATGTCACTAGTGTGCCACTCAATGGTGTCTTCTCGTGCCACTTAAACACAGAAATCACCGAAGGCGCATTTTGGACCTTAGAAACTTAGCTAACCAACCTGACTGGCAACTAGCTCAATCACTTGGAAGGAACCCTATTCTAGGTTACCCTAACCTAGTAGACATAGTTTTATCTTAGGATCTTGTTCAGTCCATATAGATTGAGATCCAAGGTTCATCCAACCAACGAGGGATGTCCAAGCAGGAAGCCCATTAAGACCCAGTAACACCCACCCATACATACCACCATAATTGGACTATAGAACCAAACTGTTTGTAATAGGTCCCCATAACTATTATGTATACACCACCCCTTAGAAAGCGAGGAACAGGATTTCTGTATTGCATGGATTGCAAACACCTCTAAGAAATAAGTGTTCTTTGATTTAGCAAGTGACTGGACTAGAATAGCCCAATCTAGCAAACATGTCAGTGGTCCGTAAACATTTTTATCTGTACCGTCGGAAACTCTCTACCGCTCTTGAAAACTTCATGTTTGCTTCTGATTATTTTTCCTTATCTTCCTGTCCTCCCCATTTCAGAGTGATGAATGGTCATGCTTATTAGAATTTACTCATATTCCATAGCTACTTGTGTAAATTTGTTGCTTGTTAAATAGGAGAGGATTATAGCTACCACATGCCTAGTATCTATTGGTAGAACTTTAGCAATTAGTTGGACGATTAATGTTTTAGCAACATGTGTTTTGAGGGAGTAGTGTGACCAAAGGTGGGTAGAAGTCCTCAAGAAATTACAGTTTCAAATGACCATGAGAATAGATTGATAGCAAATGGAAACCGTCTTCTATCATAGCTGATGGACTCTTACCTTAAATTTCGAGGACGAAATTATTTTTAAGGTGGGTAGATTTGTAGCTCCCCTTCCCAAATTTTTTTTAAAATATTTTATTATTACTTATTTTATTTAAATGATGATTTTTAGATTGTATAAATAATTAATCATTGGTTTATTGAATTTCGTTATTATTTTATTGAGGATATATATTATTAATATTATGAGGATATATATTATTAATATTATTATTGTGATTATTAAATATTAATTTATTTATTATTATTTATCATCATTTTTATTCGTTATCAAAAGATACAGGTGTATATAAATGATGTGAGTAGGTGTATATATATACGGAATATATTACCATGTTTATATATATATATATATATATATATATATATATATATATATATATATATATATATATATATATATATATATATGTAGGTGTACGTGTATATAAATATACGATATTATACATGCGTGTATGTGTAATTACATAAATGTATAAAATATGGTGAATACGAGTATATATGTATAAATATATATATTATATGGGTATATATGTATGTATGCATATATGTAGGTATATAATAATTATATATACAAGGATATATATATTAATATATTTAGTTGAATATAAGGAGATGAGGCAGTCCCAGCCCAAGCAGTGGCCCGGCCTAATCCCAACCTCAGCCCAGGCTGGTCTGAGCAAATCCCGAGCCTTTAGGATTTTTAGGTATATATTGTTTTTCTGATTGTTGCTTTGGGTAGGTAAGCTTGTACTTAGAAATATATTACTCAGAAGCTAGCATCCCAGGCCTGAGCCTTCTCTCCTAGCCCATTAAGGACTAGCCCCTTATATGCACCAAAATCCAACAATTTACTATTTTTAAGTTATAAATATAAGTAGCTCTTGTAAGATTACTATAACATAATATTTGTACTTGTGTCAGCCGAGCTAACCAGCCTTAGTTTTCTCCCCCTCCATAACAGAACTTGTATAAGAGCTTAATCTATATATACGTATGAGAGAAATGAGAGTTAATCCCAAACTCACAGCCAAGGGACCCGAGCGGGCTTTCCAGCTAAAGCAAACAGCCCAGAGTCCCTTTCCCGAGCCCATAGTAACCAAACACAGAACACAGAAGAGCCAAACCGAGCAGTTTACATTACTATTAATAGCCAAACACTTCGAAAGAGATCGAGAAGAGTTTTTCCCAAACCCTAACACTACGCCACCCTCCCTCATCCCCGGACGAACTACCCCACGGCCGTGTGCCGCACCAGGCCGGTGGCTGACCTCACAGGGCCGCTCGCGCGCACCACGCGCGTGACGGGCGCTGAAAACAGAACAGCCAACTGAGAGGAGAAGGCCGACTTCGCTTCATTGGTTCTCCGCGATCATTCAATCGTTTTCAGAATCGTTTTCAATGGTGCGTACCTAACCCAACCACCTTTTATCTCGTTCAAATAGATTGAAGTATTTTGCTTCGTACGCGAAGGAAACCGAGACCAAAAACCGAGAAAAATCTCGATTTTCTGAGTATAAAAACTGTCCCGAAACCCAAGTTTTGCGGTCGATTTGCGACCAGAACATCGCAAGTTTTGAAAAACCGCTTGAACAGACTTCTAGACAACCTAACCAAGATGGAAACGCTATTTTTAGAATAAATTCTGGTTGATTATTTGCTGTTTAAAATTAGGGCGAAGTTGAAGAAAAATCTGTTTTCAAAATCACAAAATCGCTCCACACGACGTGCGTCACGCCAATCGGGACGACGTGGTCGTGCACCGAAGGTATCGAAAGCTGCGTAACAGCTTCGTGGTCGTGTGGGCTTTGACGGAATTCAAATTGGTCGCGTGTGCGCGACGAATTTGATGCGTATCCGTCGAAATTCCCCGTATCGTGCACGTTGTAAATTTCTCAATTACTTTGTGCACGCTCGTCAGATCGAGACGAAACTTGAGCCAACAGGACCGTATCGTTTTTTTGGTCCTGTATGCCAAGTTTGGTCCAATTCTGAGACAATTGAATCCGACGTCGTTTTGTGGGCCCCACGGTCCGACTCAACGGGCGATTTTGTGCACGGCCCGCCGGAAATCCAACTATGGACATACGGTTGGGTTCGTATCGGAAAACTGAATCCGTAGACAGGTAGTTTGACGACTTTAGAGACCGTTGACTCTGGCACGCTTTTCGGTGCAAAGCGGGTCCAACGACGGACATCGTTTTTGCCCGAAATTACCGTTTTGCCCCTGTGTCCAGAATTGGGATTAAGGACAGCAATCCTAGCTAATTTGACTATTCTGAGATCATTGGTATTGTCCATTTCAGCTTCCGGGGACTGTTGTACGGGTTTTGACTATTGTGGTATATTAAGTGATTTGGATCGTCGGTTTCACCAGCATAGGATCACAGGCGAGTACAGTTTATTGTCTGCATTTCGATATTGATCTTTACTATATTTCATTGATTAGTCATTGGTTATGTGATTTTTATACTCTATTATAAATTGTTGAGTCGGGAATGAGAAGTACCAAGGATGTGTGATCAGACCGTAGACATTGTAGATATCGTAGACATTGTAGATATTGTAGACATTGTAGATATTGTAGACATTGTAGATATTGTAGACATTGTAGATATCGTAGACATTGTAGATATTGTAGACATTGTAGATATTGTAGACATTGTAGATATCGTAGACATTGTACATATTGTAGACATTGTAAATATTGTAGACATTGTAAATATTGTAGACATTGTAGATATTGTAGACATTGTAGATATTGTAGACATTGTAAATATTGTAGACATTGTAGATATTGTAGACATTGTAGATATTGTAGACATTGTAGACATCGTTACTTTTCTGCAAGTAGATATCGTAGACCGTGCGGTGTAGCACCCCAGACCGATCACATGTCAAAGGTACTTCTAACGGTGGAAAAGTATATTGGTCTATTTATTACTATTGATTTTCTTACGGGTTTACTGTTATTTTCAAAACTCATGATTGATGTCTAACCTTTGTCTTATAGTCATTTTCTTTATTTGAAATTGCATTCGGTGAATTGTGCTCGTTCCATTCCTGACTGGAAACCAACATTTTCAGGTTAGCCGTGGATTCACTTAGCTTGGGAGTGACGGGAATATTGCAGACAAAAAGCCTAGAGACTAGATAGATAGTTGAGTTGTAGTCATTCATTTATTTGTACAAGTTTATATTTTTCTACAAATGTAAAATTTATGATCTTTGTAAATTAAATTAATTATGTGAATGAGCATTGTTTGAGATTTTGATCTTCATGGCCGTGACAGCGTTCTACCGCCGACACTGCGGCGTAGGCTGGCTTGGACACGTCTTGTATCCGTTTAAAAAAAAACGGGTGCGGGTCGTGACAGGTTACGCCTGGCGGTCACCATCGGGCTGGAAAGCAGGTAGATCCTTTGCTGCTGCTCCGGTATCTGGCCGTACAAAACCAGCTGGGTCAGACCCCAGAAAGAGCAAGTGCCACAAAGGAGGCTTCACTTAGGAACTAAAACCAGCAATTAGCACGAGAATATAATTACCTAATAATAGACAATAATTTAAGAAAAGCGTGACAGGCAAATTTAAAAGACAATCTTGTACAAAATCAATAAAAGACATGACATATGGAAAAGCAAGACAGGATGATATACGATGAGATAACCATGGGACTATTCAGATAACTAGGTTACAACCCGTAAACCAAACAAGGACCGGGGTTGTAACCCTTCGTCTGAACAGAACTTGGATTCTTCCACCATTTATCGATAAGGTAAATACAGGCATTCTGGTCATGTAACAATCTGGAGCAGGATCAGGACGAGACTAGACTGGTTAGACACCATTCAATTATTTCACGGCCAAGCAAGAATTACGGCTTGATACTTTAACTAACTAGGGTTATCACAGGCCTAGTTACTAACAAGATGCAATGAGAATTCCAAGTCCGGTTATCTGTTTGTTACTACCTGAGTGATCCCAGCAAGAAAAAGAAAAGATAGCAGGATATAGCAGACACACTGTAGTAAGATACATGTGTCCTAAGGTACCACACTCGACGGCTGGCTGGAAGTGCGCTCATCTCGACGGATAGCAACAAATCCCATGTATATATATATATAATATATATATATATAATATATATAATATATATATATAATATATATATATATTATATATATATATATATATATATATATAAGGCCGGGGCCAAAGGGGCAACAGGTAACTGGAAAATTCTTCATGAACTATTTGATCAATCTAGTCATTAATCCTAGCCATATTCAGTATGAATCCCTGACCGTGGAAAACCAGGGATTCATGTCCTAGACATGATGCAAGACAAGACGGGTTCATTTGTACAAACACAATCACCCACGGTGTCAAGGCATTTATTCTTGTCAAGTTGTGTTAGCCGTCACAACAGCATTTCAAGGAATATCATGTCAGGTTTTTTTGTCAAGAGTGCGCCACGGCGGGCCACTATCATGTCAGGTATATCATGTCAAGTACATAATGTTAAGTTATCCTCAATTCAGTATCCTCATCAGTCATGTGCATTATCAATCGTGTTAAGCAAGAAAGAGAAATATATATCAGGAGTGCACCGCAATGGGCCATTTTCATGTCAGGTTCCATTATCATTACCAAACATATTAAATAAATTCGTGATTATCAAGTTCATGACAAAAGGCGTAAGGATATAAAATGGGCATAAAAATATACAATAAGGAAATACAAAACATGGGCAAATAATGATAAATTATAGTACACAGAGCTATAGGAGAACCATGCGGCTCAGGCCTATGCGGCCAGGAATGATCTCATGCGGCTGGGAGGAGAACAGCCCATGCGGCTGAGAAGGAGTTCGGGTCCATGCGGCTTAAAATGGGAGCAAGGCCATGCGGCTCAGTAAAGGGATGAGCATATGCAGCTGGGACAAATCGGGTCATGCGGCCTGGACTCAGAAGTCCATGCGGCCGGTCAAGGAGGGTGCATGCGGCTCAGTTATGACTGGGCTTTTATGCGGCAGGGTTAAAACTCATGCGGCTGGATAAAGAACGCGTATGCGGCTAGATAAAGAACACGCATGCGGCTGGAAGAAATACAGGCCTATGCGGCTACAAGTAGACGGAGTCCATGCGGCTCGGGTTATACCGAAGCCTATACGGCTGGAAGACTCGCCGCATGAAGGTCCATACGGTCAAGTGCTGCCATGCGGTTAAGGGGTTCATGCGGTCAGCATAATTCATGCGGCTAGGGAAATCACTTGCCGCATGAAATATTCATGCGGTCAGGTCAAGCACAGTTCATCTTCTCCAAAATTCCGATAAGAAGAACACCATGAGAGTCAAGTCCTCAAGCTCCATAACTCCATTATCCGGAGCCCAAATCTGAACTTTCATAGGTCAAAATGGGGTAGAACGAAATTCTCAACAACATGGAACCATCAAAACTTAGTAATAACAAGATTAAGTAGATCAAAACCCAAGAAATCCGAAAATAATATAAACTTAGATCTACAAGAATCTAGCCATAGAAAGTAAAAATGCCAAGTACTAAAGAGTGTTAGAATGCTACAAAGAAGAGAATGGAACAATAAAATTCGGGTTCCTCCATGAAGCAAGATGCACTTGCCTAAGCTCTCTCTCTCTCTCTCTCTCCTGGTAGGTGAAGAGTAAAGATGGAGAAGAAGAAATGAGTAATGAGTAATAATGGAAGAGAGAGAGAGTGGGATATAAATGAGGGTGGTGGTAGGTGGGAGTGGTTTGGTTCACATAAAACCCAACCAAGCCAAACCCACTAAACCGAACCAAACCAAGCCAATGCAATGCCATGATGAACCATGAAATACTCAATAAACCAAGCTCCATTAATCCGAATTAATCTATGAACGATAAATGACAATTAAACCACAATGCTAAATATGAAATAGACCATAACTAACTAATCAAAGAAAATAAGAAATACGGGTCAGAAATACGAACACGTATAAAATACGTATCACGAATTTCGGGACACTACATGCGCCCAATCCTAGGCGCATCCTACCAGATCATTCCTCCATCAAATCCGAGATCTCCGAGCCATGAGTCGATGACACGTGTCCTTTGACTCAACTCATCCAAGATCTCATCAACAGAAAGATCCTCTTCTCTGCTACGTGTTGGCTCACAACAGCAGCATGAAGAATTCAACCCCTCGATCAGGGCGGATCGTCCATGCGCCTCCATCAGCAATCACCACGTGGCGTCCCCGTATACAGGCGCATCCTACATGTGCGCATGAGCAGCCAGCCTGCAAAGCTATAAATAGAGGAATCATTTCCTTCTCATCCATGCACAGAAAACGAAAGAACACACACAGAGACTTTGCAACACCAGAGAGGCAGATACAGACACTCAACGTCTTCCTCCTCTCAGCAAGCTCCAGCACCCAGAGCAATCCAAACCTTCAGAGAACTGATAACCGTCGTCAGATCGTCAACGGAGTCAACGAATTACCACTCGCTCCATCGGCACAAGGGATCCAGATAAACAAAAGTGTACTCCTAGGACTACATCTAAGTCCTATATTGTAACACTGTTCTGTTTGTATTAAAATTTGCAATAAAAGAATTTTAATAGCAAACAAGCTGGCGACTCTGCTGGCGACCTCTTTCTCCTCCACTGAGAAAGTTGTGTCGCAATCCGACGATGTGAAGGAGGGCTCCTCCCACAAGACGCTGGTCGTACACCTCAATCAACAGGCGTATGAGGAGTTCATCTCTGAAGGCAGTACGAGTCCTTCGAAGCGGCTGCCAAAGCCGAAGAAGACCCGCCGAGTCTGGGTGCGCAAGGTCGACGCCTCGGGTACCACCACCGAAGGGGATGCGCCGATCCAGCCTTCCCTTCCTGCTGACGTCTTCAGCAACCAAGATGCGTCCACTGGTGCAGCGCATCTCTCGAGGAAACGTGCGGCTGACCACATTCTCCAGCCATCTCCCTCTCAGGCGAGGAAGATGCGTCGACGAAGCAGAGGAGCAGCCAATGCCCCGCGCATCACCTCTGATGCGCCACAGAAGGTCTCTGTCTTTGACAGACTCACTCGCTGTAATGGCGAAGAGAATTTAGATTCTGAGTACTATGCGCCCCAGCGGACTGGTACGAAGAAATCCAAGACAGGACGGACCATGCGCCCCAAACGTGCTATGCCAGCAGCAAGCCAGAAGCATGCGCTCACAATCATACGTGCTGCTGATGGTAAGCTGTACAAGGTCGACTCAGGTACTGCTACGCCAGAAACAAGCCGACCTTCAAAGTCCTTGTCTCACTTGGGCGCATCTATTGCGTGCACAACCAAGTCGAGTGAGGCAAATCCAGTGGTCTTGAACTCCCGCGCCTCCTCTGGTTGTGCGTCTGAGGTCCGTTCAAGTCACTTCAAATATTGTTCCCCCACTACTGATCGGGACGCCTGTTTGGTGTTAGATCAGGGGTGCAGCATTCACCTGACCACCCCGGCGCTTGGCCTTACCATGCGCCTGAAGGGGGTGTGAAGGTGGCACTCTCCTCCAACGATTTGCGTAACGTGATCACTCACAAGCGCCGATCAGGAGAGTCGACTGACAAGCATGATGTCCCCCCTCACAGGGCACACTTGTGCTGTGGTCACTATCAACTGCTGTTGCAAGACGGCAGTTCCACCAAGGCAGTCGGTGTTCCAGCGGCTGCAATCATCGATACCCCTCCAACGTCGTCTCGGAAAGAAGGTGTCAACAAAAGAAGAGCCAAGGGTTGCTTTATGCAACGTGATCTCCAACTCCTCGTCAGTCCGAAAGACGACTGGCAATTCCTCGTCCAAGAGCCAGCCGAGGAAAACCAAGGCAAGTGTCTCGTCCTCCGGAGTGTTCGAAGGCACTCGGGGGAGGAAGAAGATCTTGGAGGAAGCTGGGGATAGTCAGAACCTTGTCGAGCCTCCTTCCGAAGACGAGGGTGTCTTCCAAAGCACAGCTGGGGCGGATCTTCATCCTCGGGGCGAAGTCAGCCTCCCAGAAGCCCCTCAAGACGAGGGTATCCCCTAGAACATGGCGGGGGGTAGTCTAGCCTCTGCGGACCCAAGACCCGAAGACGAAGTGGCCCTTCAAGACAGAGCTGAGGGTAATCAGGCCCTTGTAGATGCGCCCGTTGTGAACGTTCTCCAGAACATAGCCGGGGGTGGCCAAGACGAAGCTCAAGGGGAGTCAACTCCCCTATAAGAGAGCGAGGCTGAGAGTGAAGCCTCAGCCGATCCATCTATTTCCAGCCGTGTCATGACAGTATACATGACTGGGGGTGATACCGAGTCTAATGCGCCGCCAGCAGACCTCGTCCAGTGCATGGACACATTAGAGGGAGGACTCAAAACCCTCTCTGCCTCTATGCAAATACTGACACAAGCAGTGTTTGAGATACGGTCAGCTTTGGCCAGGACACCTTCTACCGGTCCCGACCCAGGGGCCAATAGAGAATCAAGCATACCCCTTCAACGGGTATCCTTGGATACGGATCGCCAAGAAGCACCTCGAACATCGGAGCCCTCAAATGCTCAACTTCAGGTGGTACCACCTTTCCCGACTCCCAGCTTCACGGAAGACGTGGTCGAGATGATCAGGGACTTGCACGAGCACTTTGAGTCCAAGATGAGACAAGAGGAGCACCAAAAGATGGGCAACCCCCAATCTTATCCCCTCAAATGGAACATGGTGGTTTATCCTCCTAAGTATAAACCACAAACACTGACGCCATATGACGGAAAGGACTCTCCGCGTCGCTATCTGACATACTTCCAGTCTCAGACGGGAAATCTTCTGAAGGAGGATGCGCTACTTACCAGCATATTTGTTGGGGCACTAAAAGGAGTGGTGTACGAATGGTACTGCAGCCTCTCCGACAATTCAATATCTTCCTTCGACGAACTAACACATCTTTTTTTCGACCGTTTCTATGACGGCGGGAAGGACATGACAATGGCGTCCATCATAGAAATATGCCAGAAGGAGAAGGAAACAGTTCGAGTGTTCATCGAACGCTTCCGTCAGGCCTGCTTCAGACTGCCCTCGGGCATACCAGAACATGCACTCCTCTCCTCCTGCAGTATGAACATGCTGCCTGCAGTCAAACTCTGGCTCAACTCTACTCCTCCTCCCGACTGGAGCTCCTTGATCATTGAAGCGGAAGCCGCGGAAAAGAAGGCAGCCAATGCTCGTCTTCTGGGAGTCAGTTTTCCTGCCTTTGAGGACAAGGGGAAACGGCCTGCAGCCAACAACCTCGAACGAGAGACAAAGGAGAAACAAGCATTGACTGTCAATGCCTCAAAAGGTGCATCAGCACCTACTCAGAAGCCTCCACTTGCACCAAGACCAAAGGAGGTTTATTCGTTCAACAATAAAGACACCCTGTAACTCTTTGAGATACTGAAGCAGGGTGACAAAATCAAGCTGCCGGACCTGAAGCGTCCCGACGAGGTTGGCAAAGTGGACAACCCGAGGTACTGTCACTACCATCGGTTTGTCGGACACCCAACCAAGGACTGCTATGTCCTCAAGAATTACATCCAGCGCATGATCAATGAGGATGTAATCTCCGTCGACTACGAGGAGAAGACGGTGTCAGCCAACGTGGTGGCACTCCAGTTTGGCACCCTGCCGTCGACTACAACACAAGATGACGTCGTCCCCATCCCTATGGCGACAATGGAGGTGGTTAACTTACCACCTACTCGTGACAACGTGAGTGGACTCATCCCACTCACCACATCTCGGGGAGAGATCCTCTGGGTTCACCCTGATCTTGTCTCCGAAGTGACTCAACCGGAGGTACACCCTACCTCCAAATCCAAAGGTAGGAAGATCAAGTCTTGTCGCATGGTCTCTTCCTCAGCAGAAGAGGCACTTCCTGTACAGACGCGTTCACAACAGAACGCCCAACCCGACGAAGCTGTCGTCGAAGTGGTGCCTCCTTGCACCATCCCTGCTGTCCAGGAGGAGGGCTCGTCTAAACCCCCTGCAGCCAATAAGCAGAAGCAGATAGAGGCCCGCTTCGATAGGCCTCTGCAAAAGGAGAATACTTCGGGGCTAGCCATGCCCCACAACTTCGACATACTGGCACAACTAGCCAGTACTCCTGCCCGCCTATCTCTGTTCGAGTTCCTTCGTCTTTCCAAAGACACCCGAGAAGCTCTCTGTGAAGCTCTGAAGGATGCTGAGTCCTTTATCAATCAGGTCAAGCAGCCTGAAGATCTTCCGACTGTATGTGCGCACTGTCATTGTGCGGATAAGGTTATCCCCAATATAACCTTCACCCAACAAGACATGCTGCTCAAACACAACCGACACAACAGGCCGCTGTATTACACAGGATATATCGGTTCAGTCAAGGTGAAGCGAATTCAGATCGATCCGGGGTCTTCCCTCAGCATCATCCCGAAGATGCTGCTCTCAACACTGGGGATCCCAATGTACCGACTGGCGCCCTCCAACACAACAATCAGTGGCTTCAACGCCAGTAAAAGCGAACTACTGGGCAAAATATGACTAAAGTGCCACATCGGTAACCTCAGAACCGAGGTCACTTGTTATGTCGTGGACGCCGAAGTCAGCTACAACCTTCTGTTGGGTCGCCCATGGCTGCATGAGTACATGGTGGTGCCATCCACGCTCCCCCAATGTATGAAGTATGTGTCCACCAACAACGTCATTCATACGGAGTTTGCGGACATCGACCCTTTCAAAGGGATTGAAGCCTACTTCACCGATGCCGACTTATACAAGTCACCTGACGAGGAGGAAGCCAACGATGCTGACGACGAAACAGAAACGGCAGCAGAGCCGGACATGGAGCCTGAGGTCACTCCCGACGCTCCTTTGAAGATCCGACTCAAAGAACAACCACCTCAGAAGTTGCCTCCCATGAGCATTAAGCTACCCGGGAAAGCACCAACCGCTCCTGAAGCTCCCCTGAAGATACGGCTCAAGGAAAAGCCGCCTCAAACATCGGCTCTCCTCGTGGCAAAACTACAGGGGAAGACGCCAATCACCGGAGGCACAGTGGAGGCACATCTGAAGGTCCACCTCAAAGGCAAGCCCCCGCTATCCAAGCTGCCAGAAAAGGCCCGTATAGTCCTCTCGGACTCCAAAACCAACGCTGTGGTGGACTCTCTTGATCCTACTCCAGTACTCACAGACGAAGAGCTAGGGGAATATATCTCTGCTGATGTAGATGCCCCCTCTCTGGACAATGTAATCCCGCAGGATAAAATCTCGTATTTCATCAATAATAGAGTGTCTTTTAATTATTCTAGTCTTTTACATTGGAATGCCATGTATACATTAGATAACGCCCTACGGTCGTTATAAACACAAATAACGACCGTCCATCATGTAAATCGAGTAGTCCTGTCCCAGGGGGGTCGGTTACATAGTCCCGCCACAGAGTCGAGGTAAAAAATCCATCATCTTCGGCAAGGTTGAGCATCATCAAGATCTTTCGCCACTCAAGCCAGAACCAGATACCGACAGAATGCAAGTCTATCGGTACACGGACAAGGCAAAGTATCTCATCCAAAAGATGGGTTACGACCTAAAAAGCAACAAAGGCCTGAACTACGGCAAAGGTCGACGTCTCCCTCTCCGGCTTCCGACACCTAAAGGAAAGCCGCAGGACTACTACAATAGAACTCGACGGTGGGTAGGCTATGTCACACCACCGTCAACTCCAGAGAGTTCAGACGCAGAAGCAGTAAAGCCTTCTCACTCGTCCGAAGCATCGACTTGGGATTCCGATACCAGCATCGAATCAGTCTTCAAGAAAGTGCTGTCAGCCAACATGACATCAGCACAACCTCAAGAAGATGAAGGCGAGGACCAAACGCCAGAATTCTTCGAAGAAGAACCTTGGGCTCAACGCCTGAAAGAACAGTGGGAGTCTTATTTTGAACTACGTGAACCTCCCATCGAAGACGAGGTCGAGCAGATCGACCTTGGGGATGGATCCTCTTCCAAATCCATCTTCGTCAGCAAAAGCCTAAAAGGAGAAGACCGAGAATCTCTAATCCAGCAGGCTAAAGAGTATTTTGACGTCTTCGCCTGGAGCTACGAAGATATGCAGGGACTTGATCTCCAGATCGCGATGCATAGGCTGAACATCTTACCTGATGCCAAGCCTATCAAACAACAACAGCGACACTTCCGTCGAAACATCAGGAACGCCATCGATCAGGAGGTGGACAAGCTCTTGACCAGCGGCTTCACCCGTGAAAAACAACACCCAGATTGGGTAGCCAACGTCGTCCCCGTCACCAAGAAGAATGGGAAGATACGAGTTTGTATCGACTTCAGGGACCTCAATGCTGCTTGCCCGAAGGACGAATTCCCGCTTCCAATCACCAACGTGATGATCGACAACACATGTGGCTTCGAATGCATGTCTTTTATGGACGGGTATTCGGGCTACAACCAGATCAAGATGTTCCTCGATGACGCAAAACACACGTCATTCAGGACTCCAAAAGGTATTTTCTGCTACACAGTGATGCCCTTCGGCTTGAAGAACGCTGGTACAACATACCAACGAGCTATGAGTACCATTTTCTGTCAGCATCTTCGCAAGACATTCGAATGCTATGTTGACGACATCGCAGTCAAGAGCCATCTCAAAGGAGATCACCTGCAAGACCTCAAGACAGTCTTCGATCTCATACGGGCGCACCGACTCATGATGAACCCCGCTAAATCCTTCCTAGGGGTTTCTAGCAGAAAGTTATTGGGCTTCATCATCACGGCGAAAGGCATTCATGTCGATCCCAAGAAGACCAAAGCCATCCTTGATATGGACCCTCCGAGGAACCTTCGAGAACTTTGAGGCTTACAGGGGCGTTTGGCATACATCCGGAGGTTCATAGCAAACCTTTTCGGCAAATGTCAACCCTTCACTCAGCTCATGAAGAAAGAGTCTCTTATGTCTGGACAGAGGAGTGCCAAAAGGCTTTCGACGATATCAAAGCTTACCTGACGAGCCCACCAGTCCTGGTAGCACCAGTCGCCGACAAACCATTTCTCCTCTATGTCCGTGCCATGGATCATTCCCTCGCCGCTCTGCTGGCTCAGAACAGCGATACAGGCTACGAGCAAGCAATCTACTACCTCAGTCGAACTCTGATCGGGGTCGAACACCGGTACAACCCCGTTGAAAATGAGTGCTTGGCTTTAGTATTTGTCGTCCAAAAGACTCGTCATTATGTCTCAGGACAGACAATTCATGTCATTTCTCGAGTCAATCCGCTCAGAGTCCTCATGACGAAGCCAGGATCATTAAACTCCCGGCTTGCCACATGGGCGATCTTGCTAACGCCATACAACATGGTGTTCGTTCCACAAAAAGCCGTTGAAGGTCAAGCTTTGGCTGACTTTTTAGCTGCACACCCCATCCCAGAGTCCTCAAGACTCTACGAAGACATCCCAGATGAGGTCCAAGAATCAAACGTCACCGAAGAAGGCTCCGTCTGGCAGCTGTTCTTCGATGGCGCTTCAAGAACAGGCCCAAAAGGCCAAATCATCGCAGGAGTGGGGGTGGTATTAATCTCTCCCGATCAGTTGGTCATCCAGCGGGCTTACTCCATTTCGAAGCCGTGCTCCAACAATGTTGTCGAGTACAACGTGCTCATTATGGGACTCCAGCTGGCACAACAGCTGGGGGTGAATCATCTGGAAGCCTACGGCGACTCAAAACTCGTCGTAAACCAGATCAGAGGGCAATACGAGGTTCGCCATGAAGATCTGATCCCCTACCATGAAGTTGTATTAAACATCATTTCAACCTTCACCGGGTTCTTCATCGAACACGTACCTCGTCTACAAAATCTGGAGGCTGATGCTCTGGCTGGCCTCGCAGCCTCATTGGCAGTACCCCTCGGGACTCAACACTACGTCACAGTGGCGGGTCGAGACTTGGTCTGTCCTAAAAACAACCTGTGCTCACGAATGGCCTATGCCATATCAACCAGTGCTGGTGTTAATGTCCGAGACTGGAGATTCCCGTTCATCGACTTCGCTGTCTACGAAATTCTCCCAGAGGACCTGAAAGAAGCCGTCTCAGTCAGGAGATGTTACGACCAACACCCACTGTGAGGGTACGAGAACGTAACAACGCCCAGCCTACGCCGCAGTGTCAGCGGTAGAACGCTATCCTAGGTCAATCATCTAGCAATATAAAGGTACCTGTACAGTATATACACTCCGAATGGAGGTGACATAGTAATATACAGTCTCAATCACATCTAAATGCAGAAAGATAAGATAGGAATATAGATAGATAAAACTGGAATGGAAGAATATACATCACAGCAAGAGAGAGTCTAAGTGCCTAAAATAACATCTCAAAAACCATCCAGAATACAAGTCCCACTACTGAATATGAAATAATATATACAATCAGATCTCAAGACAGAATAGTAAACCTAGACTAAAGAGCCTCAGTCTCTAAGCTAGTGGATCAGGCTGGAAATCTGGGTAACACATGGCATCTACAGCTGCCCCATAGTAGGTGTCTATGCAGGCCTCCTCCTCATCCTCTGTAAAATTTTTAACAGGTCCAGTCAGGACGGGAGCGAGCACAAAACATCTCACACAGTTCATATCGAGTTAGGAAATATAAAGCATGCAATAGAGTAAAGTACATGAAATGCTGAAGAAGAAGATATATGAAAAAAGTAGAGATTTGATAACAGGAAATATCTAAATATGATAAGTAAGACTGTAAGGAAACATGTAATTTTAGAGCACAGTATGGTTATGTAAACGGATTAGGTTATACAATAAAGTGGGACTCCTTTGTACGTGGGTGTACAATGGACATATACAATGTCTTATACAATACGATTGATCACATAACCATTTTCTACTCCTCCTCCCCAATCAATACACAAGGATCCAATTCAGTTATGTTACCTTATACAATGACTTGTACAATGACTTGTATAATGGCTTGTACAATGACTTATACAATGGCTTGTACAATGGCTCAATGTGATACTGAGAGTACAATATGCACAATGAGTGTACAATGATAAGGTATTCAATAAATACAATATGTAAGTGAAACGCACATTACAATATGTACTTAGTGAATACAAGGAGATAACATCTCAGAAGAAGATCCATATAGTACCAATCCGTGATAACAGTCGTGTCAGCATCAAGTACAGTAATCTAGAGCAAGAATGTAAATCCATACAAGTATGAAACGGTCAGAGAATGTACTCGCCTGATAACCTGAGTGTTTGAAGAGAATATACTGTCCGAGGAGTGGTGTCTGTCTCCTATAGAGCAGTACAAGTCACTATGAGTCCAAAAATGATAATAAGATGCATTATAATGCATTCTAAATAAATCTAGGTCAATCTAGGTCAATTCTAAGTCAAATCTAAGTCACACCAAGCTAAACTAGGTCATACTAGGTCATACTAAGACAACCAAGGTCAAACAAGGTCACAGGAAATCAATCCAAGTCAAACTAGGTCAATCGGGGCCAAAGGTTGACTTACAGTTGACTTTTGGTCAAAAAGTCAACTCTGGTCAACTCTGGTCAACACTGAGTCAACCCTAGGTCAAACAAGTCACATGTTGACCAACTGTAGACTTTCAGTCAACTGGTCAACTCTGGTTTGGTTTTGGTCAAATCTGGTCGCTTAAAGGCTAAGTTTGACTCTCGGTTGACTTTTGTTGACTTTTGGTCAAAATGGTCAACCGACGTCAAAACTAGTCTATGAGTGCTATATTTGATCATTACCAACCAAGGGAACCAAGTTCTAACTCTATCTTAGACTCCAAACTCAAATACCCTATTTCTATGCATTACCTATATTACCCTGCCAAGGTAAATATCAATACCTTACACAAAACCACTCTAACCTAGGAACACTAGCCTAGGCTTCCTAGGATAGCTAGATAACATCCTATATAACATTACCTACCAAGAAAACCTAGTATCTAGGTCATCTAAGTCATCTTAGACCACATGTTACCCATTTACCCTTTACCTTGCCTTTACCCTACCAATATCACATATCACTCTCATATTTTCCTAACACTCACTCACACACAACACTCAAGGTACCATAATCACATACACATGATCGCACTAGTCTCTACCTATAGGTTTACTTATAGGTTCACACTCTCACACAAATGTAACTCATATACTACAAGCCCACATATATATATATATATATATATCACTCATATACCCATATGTAAACACACACACTCAATAGGCTTCTTAGGACTGATTTTGTGGCCTGCCTATAGGCTAACATTGGGACTACATGGGTGAGCAAGGGGCTGTCCAATATGGACTGTATGTTGGATGCACAAGGACAGGATTTTGAGGGTTATGTGGACTGGAAAACAGGACAACAAGATGGTTTAAGGAGCTAAGGTAATTATGGACTGATTTTGATGACCTGGAATGGCTGTCAAGTGGGGTGTATTTGGGACTTGGTATGGAGGCTTCTACTGTCCATCTAGGGACTGACTTGTACATTGCAAGGGTGTGCTGTAATGTGGGCTTGAATGGTTGTCAATGACAGGAAATGGGGGACTTCACATGGGTGAAATCTGGACAGCATATGGACTGTATTGCTCTGTGCAGGACAGGTTTTTGGAGGGTGAAATATGGATGTGCAGGACAGGTTTTAGGGGCTGCCAATGTAGGGACTATTAGGACAGGTATTTGGGTATCAATGGACAATTGCAACCTGTTTTTGGTGACAGGCAACAAGGATAAGGGGGCATTGAAATGGGACTGATTTAGCAAGTTTCAGGACAGGTTTTGGAGGGCTAACATGGACTGGATATTGGATATAGGGGCTGCAAAGGACAGGTATTTGGGATTGCTGCTGTTGTCCATATATGGACTGGGTTAGATGGGAGTGTATGGACAGGTTTTTGGAGCTGGAATGGGATTTCCTAATGGCTGTCCAAATTTGACTGAATATGGGACAGTCATAGGCTAAGCTTGGGACAGGTTTTTGGAGCTGGAATGGGACTGTTTTGGAGGCTTAGAGTGGCTGTCATGGACTGTCCAGACATGGCAAAATCTGGACAGCACCCATGGGAAATCTGGACAGGTATTGGCCTGTTCTTGACTGTCATTGACAGCCAAGAAATGGAGAAAAATGTGGACTGCTATGGTGGTGAATTCAGAGCTTACCAAGGCGGAAATGTAGCTGCTACAATGGTGACATGGGGACAGGAAATGCAGATGATCCCCTGCTTCCCTCCTAAACTGCTTCTTAGCAGTACAACCAATGCCCTGCTGCTAATATAACAGTTCCCCCCCTCTATTCTAATATTTACCTACACACCAAACCAAATCAAGTCCACCACCACTCTACACACTCTATCTCTATGCATAAACACACACTCACAATACAATCAAACACCATTCTCTCTCAACTCTCTACACTCACACCCTCTAACACATTCCCTCAAACACCCTTCCTACAGCTCACACCCACAGGACTCCCCTGCTCCTTGGCCGACCACACCAAAAACCCATAACCAATACAAAATGCCACACCAACATATCATATATATATCCACATACATATAGACTATATTATATATATATATACATATATATAGAGAGATTAATATACATATCACCCTATATATACATGTAGATTAGATATATAAATATGATACTCTATGATACATAGGAAAAACTCAATCTAACACAAGTAAAATCTGGAACAAATATTAAACAATACAAAATCAATATATAAGTAATTTCCCATGTGTCCAAATAGGGGTTTTCCCTCATGGACACAAACCTACACATAGGACACCCCTACAAGTGTCCAAATGGACACGAAATGGACTCTAATGGACACAAAACCATGGGGGTCATTCCTATGGGTCAAAAATCAACCTATATGCATGAGGAAATGAAATGGAGAGGGGATTTATACCTCCCGGTAGATCGAATCGAAGAAAAACCTCTCCGGAGCGACACCGACACGTAGAGACTCCAAATAGACACAAACGAGCTCCGAATCTCTTCAAACTTGGCTAGCACCTTCCTCTCATGGAGTAGAGAAGGGGAGAAGAAGATTTGGTGGAAGAAATGATGGATTTGGAGATAAAAATGGTAGGGATGCTCTCTAGAAATTTGGGGAAGAACAAGAGAGAGAAAATGAGATGGAAAAGAATAGGAAATAACAAAGGGGCTCATGCCTAACCTACCTAGAGGTGGCCGGCCACATATGGGCTGTTGTGGGAATTTTTGAAAGGTCAAAAATACCCCCCTCTAGCCTATTAGCAATACATTACAAAGGGGGTTCAAGTCGGGGGCTAGTTTGGTCTTTCTAACACACTAATCCAATAAATCCTAATCCAAATAAATTAGCCTAGTCACTAACTAAAATAAATGACATGTGGGCCATGGCTAACTAGTGTGTGGGTCCACTAAGGTCAACACTCCCCCGGGTCCCCGTTTCAAGTCGGATTGAGCTGAAATTTGAACCCGACTCAAATAACCCCAAAATATTACAATAAATCAATAAATAATTTTAAAATAATAAAAATGAAAAAAAATGACAAAAATACCCCTGTTTCTGGAAACTGGGGGTGACAAATCTATCCACCTTAAAAGAATTTCGTCCTCGAAATTAAAACCAACAATAGTAAAATATCGAAATCACAAGTCATGACTAAAAATTAAAATGATCAAAATCTCAAAAATAAAGACATGAATTAAATGACTAAATTTCTAAAATTTAAAATTACACTCAAAAGATACTATAAGTCTATCCACCTTAAAAGAAATCATCCAAAATTTTAAAACAAGGCAACCACAAAAATCATACAATCGATAATTGTATGCGTCTATCCAATCACCATGATACTCAGAATCTCTGTCATGCAAGTGAGCAAGGCTAGGATAATCACAGAGTCCTCAACTATGGTATTTAAAATTTTTGCATTGCCGCGCGCTTGGCAGCGAAAACCTTAAATTCCCACACCCGAGAAATACGTCCATAGTCCGACTATATGTCCTCACTATGCCTGCTAGCATGACCCTAGCGGATTCTAAAATCTCATAATCGAGGCGACCTAGCCCATACGGCTTATCTCAGAAGAAAAATTAAATCATAAGGAAACACCAGGTCAACTTATCAACAATGAAAAAAAACAGATAGGAATAGATGGAACTGAATTTCAAGATAGGAATTGCAGAATTGAATCAAGGAACGGAACCTGCAACTAGATCTCCAACGGCCTGAGCATCCTCGGCTGTCATGGCGAAAGCTCGCCCTGGCTGGCCTCCCCTGGCCTGCTGCTGATGCTGGAAAAACCTCTGCTGCTGAGTCTGCAATGGTGGTCCCCTCTGCTGTCCTGCCGGAGCCCTAGCTCCTGGTGCTACCTGAGCCAATGGTGTCGGGTTCTGAGGACACTCTCTACACTGATGCTCTGCTGACCCGCAAAGTAAACACATACCCAGTCTCTTCCTGCAATCGTTCCACCAATGACCTGGCTTCTTACAGAAGTTGCACACGGTGTCCTGCTGATACTGCACCTGTCCCTGACCCTGATACTGAACAGGCCTCTGCTGATGCTGACGTATCTGAGCCCTCGGCTGCTGGTGCTGCTGCTGAAACTGTATGCCTGGCATCGGCTGCTGATACTGCTGCTGAAACTGTATGCCTGGCATCGGCTGCTGATACTGCTGTTGAAACTGTAGCTGAACGTGCGGCCTCTTGGCCGGTCCTCCGCTGCTGGTGCCTCCAACTGGGTCTCGCCCTCTCTTGAGCCTAAGCTCAAGATCATCCTCTGCAGCTAAAGCGTCCACCAGGATCTCCTCAAATGTAGTGCTGCGGGCATTCTTGGTGTAGGACTTGACCTCCTTTACCAAGCCCTTCCGGAACCTCCGGGCCTTCATCGTCTCCGACAAGTCATCCATAAATCTGCTCAGACGGCAGAACTCTCCTGCGTACTCCTCCACAGACTGGTTCCCCTGGACTAGGGCCTCGAACTGGGTCTCGAGGGCTCCCAGCGCTGCATCTGGAAAGAACTTCTCCTTGAACAGCTTCTTGAATGCTGCCTAAGTCTGTCCTGCTGTACCGACCCACGGGTCGGTCTGGTACCATGTCCGAGCCAGATCCTGCATCATGCTGGCTGCTGCCTCTATCTGGAGCCTCGTCGAAATCTCAGCTAGCCTGAAGATCTCCTCCATATGCTCGATCCACTCATCGGCATATAGGATCCCCTCTGTCCCACGAAAGTCCCTCGGGTGCATCTTCTGGAAGTCCTGGATGCCTTTCTCCCGTGGCTGGTACGGCTGCGGGGCTGCCGCTGGCTGAGCTATGACTCTCTCTACCGCAGTCATTGCCAGCTCAATGCCTCGTGTGAGCTCTGCTGTCTGCCCCTGCTGCTGGGTCTGCTGACCCTCCATGTACTACCGGAAGAAGGCTAACAGCTGAACGGCGTCAATTGTCCCTGCAGGTGGCTGCTGCTGCTGAAGAAGTACATCCGAAATGACTGGGTCCTGCCTCCGAACTGGTGAAGGCATACCCTCAGCTGCTGCTGCTGCTGAAGTCCCAATATGAGCAGAGGTGGCAGGAGCTGTAGTCTCCCGACCCTGCTGAACTGGCTGAGAGGTAGCAGTCCCCTCTACAGTATCTCCATGAATGGCACGCTGTGATCGCGTCTCCACCATCCTGAAGACAGATCAAACAAATAATTTGCTGAGAATGAGTCGAAATAGCAAAGGAGGACAGTTATATTCAAGGAGAACAATATCAGCAAGAACTGAGATGGTATGAATTTGATATGAGTTTTTCCTAGTGTGATTGAGTACCTTCAAAAATATCCTAATCCTACTGCAGGATGTAGTGATACTCTAGTTCGAATACCACTACACAAACTCGACCTGCATGGGCCACCACTAAAAATGTGTCACGACCCGCACCCACTGTGAGGGTACGAGAACGTAACAACGCCCAGCCTACGCCGCAGTGTCGGCGGTAGAACGCTGTCCTAGGTCAATCATCTAGCAATATAAAGGTACCTGTACAGTATATACACTCCGAATGGAGGTAACATAGCAATATACAGTCTCAATCACATCTAAATACAGAAAGATAAGATAGGAAGATAGATAGATAAAACTGGAATGGAAGAATATACATCACAGCAAGAGAGAGTCTAAGTGCCTAAAATAACATCTCAAAAACCATCCAGAATACAAGTCCCACTACTGAATATGAAATAATATATACAATCAGACCTCAAGACAGAATAGTAAACCTAGACTAAGGAGCCTCAGTCTCTAAGCTAGTGGATCAGGCTGGAAATCTGGGTCACACATGGCATCTACAGCTGCCCCATAGTAGGTGTCTATGCAGGCCTCCTCCTCATCCTCTGTAAAATTTTTAACAGGTCCAGTCAGGACGGGAGCGAGCACAAAATATCTCACGCAGTTCATATCGAGTTAGGAAATATAAAGCATGCAATAGAGTAAAGTACATGAAACGCTGAAGAAGAAGATATATGAAAAATAGTAGAGATTTGATAACAGGAAATATCTAAATATGATAAGTAAGACTGTAAGGAAACATGTGATTTTAGAGCACAATATGGTTATGTAAACGGGTTAGGTTATACAATAAAATGGGACTCCTTTGTACGTGGGTGTACAATGGACATATACAATGTCTTATACAATACGATTTATCACATAACCATTTTCTACTCCCCCTCTCCAATCAATACACAAGGATCCAATTCAGTTACGTTACCTTATACAATGACTTGTACAATGACTTGTACAATGGCTTGTACAATGACTTATACAATGGCTTGTACAATGGCTTGTACAATGGCTCAATGTGATACTGAGAGTACAATATGTACAATGAGTGTACAATGATAAGGTATTCAATAAATACAACATGTAAGTGAAACGCACATCACAATATGTACTTAGTGAATACAAGGAGATAACATCTCAGAAGAAGATCCATATAGTACCAATCCGTGATAACAGTCGTGTCAGCATCAAGTACAGTAATCTAGAGCAAGAATGTAAATCCATACAAGTATGAAACGGTCAAAGAATGTACTCGCCTGATAACCTGAGTGTCTGAAGAGAATATACTGTCCGAGGAGTGGTGCCTGTCTCCTATAGAACAGTACAAGTCACTATGAGTCCAAAAATGATAATAAGATGCATTACAATGCATTCTAAATAAATCTAGGTTAATCTAGGTCAATTCTAAGTCAAATCTAAGTCACACCAAGCTAAACTAGGTCATACTAGGTCATACTAAGACAACCAAGGTCAAACAAGGTCACAGGAAATCAATCCAAGTCAAACTAGGTCAATCGGGGCCAAAGGTTGACTTACAGTTGACTTTTGGTCAAAAAGTCAACTCTGGTCAACTCTGGTCAACACTGAGTCAACCCTAGGTCAAACAAGGCACATGTTGACCAACTGTTGACTTTCAGTCAACTGGTCAACTCTGGTTTGGTTTTGGTCAAATCTGGTCGCTTAAAGGCTAAGTTTGACTCTCGGTTGACTTTTGTTGACTTTTGGTCAAAATGGTCAACCGACGTCAAAACTAGTCTATGAGTGCTATATTTGATCATTACCAACCAAGGGAACCAAGTTCTAACTCTATCTTAGACTCCAAACTCAAATACCCTATTTCTATGCATTACCTATATTACCCTGCCAAGGTAAATATCAATACCTTACACAAAACCACTCTAACCTAGGAACACTAGCCTAGGCTTCCTAGGATAGCTAGATAACAACCTATATAACATTACCTACCAAGAAAACCTAGTATCTAGGTCATCTAAGTCATCTTAGACCACATGTTACCCATTTACCCTTTACCTTGCCTTTACCCTACCAATATCACATATCACTCTCATATTTTCCTAACACTCACTCACACACAACACTCATGGTACCATAATCACATACACATGATCACACTAGTCTCTACCTATAGGTTTACTTATAGGTTCACACTCTCACACAAATGTAACTCATATACTACAAGCTCACATATATATATATCACTCATATACCCATATGTAAACACACACACTCAATAGGCTTCTTAGGACTGATTTTGTGGCCTGCCTATAGGCTAACATTGGGACTACATGGGTGAGCAAGGGGCTGTCCAATATGGACTGTATGTTGGATGCACAAGGACAGGATTTTGAGGGTTATGTGGACTGGAAAACAGGACAACAAGATGGTTTAAGGAGCTAAGGTAATTATGGACTGATTTTGATGACCTAGAATGGCTGTCAAGTGGGGTGTATTTGGGACTTGGTATGGAGGCTTCTACTATCCATCTAGGGACTGACTTGTACATTGCAAGGGTGTGCTGCAATGTGGGCTTGAATGGTTGTCAATGACAGGAAATAGGGGACTTCACATGGGTGAAATCTGGACAGCATATGGACTGTATTGCTCTGTGCAGGACAGGTTTTTGGAGGGTGAAATATGGATGTGCAGGACAGGTTTTAGGGGCTGCCAATGTAGGGACTATTAGGACAGGTATTTGGGTATCAATGGACAATTGCAACCTGTTTTTGGTGACAGACAACAAGGATAAGGGGGCATTGAAATGGGACTGATTTAGCAAGTTTCAGGACAGGTTTTGGAGGGCTAACATGGACTGGATATTGGATATAGGGGCTGCAAAGGACAGGTATTTGGGATTGCTGCTGTTGTCCATATATGGACTGGGTTAGATGGGAGTGTATGGACAGGTTTTTGGAGCTGGAATGGGATTTCCTAATGGCTGTCCAAATTGGACTGAATATGGGACAGTCATAGGCTAAGCTTGGGACAGGTTTTTGGAGCTGGAATGGGACTGTTTTGGAGGCTTAGAGTGGCTGTCATGGACTGTCCAGACATGGCAAAATCTGGACAGCACCCATGGGAAATCTGGACAGGTATTGGCCTGTTCTTGACTGTCATTGACAGCCAAAAAATGGAGAAAAATGTGGACTGCTATGGTGGTGAATTCAGAGCTTACCAAGGCGAAAATGTAGCTGCTACAATGGTGACATGGGGACAGGAAATACAGATGATCCCCTGCTCCCCTCCTAAACTGCTTCTTAGCAGTACAACCAATGCCCTGCTGCTAATATAACAGTTCCCCCCCTCTATTCTAATATTTACCTACACACCAAACCAAATCAAGTCCACCACCACTCTACACACTCTATCTCTATACATAAACACACACTCACAATACAATCAAACACCATTCTCTCTCAACTCTCTACACTCACACCCTCTAACACATTCCCTCAAACACCCTTCCTACAGCTCACACCCACAGGACTCCCCTGCTCCTTGGCCGACCACACCAAAAACCCATAACCAATACAAAATGCCACACCAACATATCATATATATATCCACATACATATAGACTATATTATATATATATATACATATATATATAGAGATTAATATACATATCACCCTATATATACATGTAGATTAGATATATAAATATGATACTCTATGATACATAGGAAAAACTCAATCTAACACAAGTAAAATCTGGAACAAATATTAAAACAATACAAAATCAATATATAAGTAATTCCCCATGTGTCCAAATAGGGGTTTTCCCTCATGGACACAAACCTACACATAGGACACCCCTACAAGTGTCCAAATGGACACGAAATGGACTCTAATGGACACAAAACCATGGGGATCATTCCTATGGGTCAAAAATCAACCTATATGCATGAGGAAATGAAATGGAGAGGGGATTTATACCTCCCGGTAGATCGAATCGAAGAAAAACCTCTCCGGAGTGACACCGACACATAGAGACTCCAAATGGACACAAACGAGCTCCGAATCTCTTCAAACTTGGCTAGCACCTTCCTCTCATGGAGTAGAGAAGGGGAGAAGAAGATTTGGTGGAAGAAATGATGGATTTGGAGATGAAAATGGTAGGGATGCTCTCTAGAAATTTGGGGAAGAACAAGAGAGAGAAAATGAGATGGAAAAGAATAGGAAATAACAAAGGGGCTCATGCCTAACCTACCTAGAGGTGGCCGGCCACATATGGGCTGTTGTGGGAATTTTTGAAAGGTCAAAAATACCTCCTCTAGCCTATTAGCAATACATTACACAGGGGGTTCAAGTCGAGGGCTAGTTTGGTCTTTCTAACACACTAATCCAATAAATCCTAATCCAAATAAATTAGCCTAGTCACTAACTAAAATAAATGACATGTGGGCCATGGCTAACTAGTGTGTGGGTCCACTAAGGTCAACACTCCCCTGGGTCCCCGTTTCAAGTCGGATTGAGCTGAAATTTGAACCCGACTCAAATAACCCCAAAATATTACAATAAATCAATAAATAATTTTAAAATAATAAAAATGAAAAACAATGACAAAAATACCCCTGTTTCTGGAAACTGGGGGTGACAGGAGACGCTCTCTTCGATTCTACTACGATACAGTCACTAAAATGCTGTACCGACGCTCCTACGATGGACTTCTCCTTCGATGTTTGTCTAACGAAGAAGTAGCCGAAGCCCTTCGAGAAGCTCAAGATGGAACCTGCGGGGCCCATCAACCCGACCCTAAGTTGCAGGACCGACTGTGACGCATGGGCTACTACTGGCCAACCATGGCCGCTGACGTTGTTGAATATGCTAAGAAGTGCCATGCGTGCCAGCTTCATGTAGACTTCATTCATACACCGCCAGAACCACTACATCCTACAGTCACCTCCTAGCCTTTCGAAGCTTGGGGCATGGACATTGTGGGACCGATCACCCCTCCTTCATCGAGAGGACACCGCTTCATCCTAGCAATCACCGACTACTTCTCCAAATAGGCAGAAGCAGTTCCACCGGCAGAAGTGAAAACCTCCAGGGTGATCAGCTTCATCATACACCACATCATCTACCGTTTCGGAGTACCCCGGAGGATCATCCACGATAATGGCCCTCAATTCATCAGTCATGTTTTCAGCAGATTCTGTGACAAGAATCGCATTCAAAACATGACATCAACCGCTTACAATCCGGCAGCAAACGGATTGGCCGAGGCGTTCAACAAGACTATCGTCAGGCTACTCAAAAAGGTCGTATCATCCAACAAACACGACTGAAACGAAAAGCTCGGCGAATGCCTTTGGGCCTACCGTACAACGGTACGGACCCCGACAAGCAACACACCATTCTTCTTGGTCTACGGAAGCGAAGCGGTACTGCCTCTCAAGATCCAGATACCCTCACTCCGCGTAGCAATCACAAACCAACTCATAGAAGAGGACAATCAACGTCGTCGTCTGCGGGAACTGGAGGCACTTGACGAAAATCGTCTCCTAGCTCAATAACGCATCGAACTCTACCAAGCCCGTATATCACAGACTTTCAACAAGAAGGTCAAGCAGAGGACTTTCCAAGTAGGCGACCTGGTACTGGCAGTCAGGAGGCCGATGGTGTTGACTCACAAGATACCAGGAAAGTTCGAGCCCAAGTGGGACGGGCCTTTTATCATAGAGACGGTATACTCAAACGGTGCTTACCGCCTCGCCAAACCCAATGGGGACTTGTTCATGATGCCCATCAATGGCAAGTTCCTAAAGAAGTACTACTCTTGACACCTTTCAGACATGTGCTTCCACCAGGGGATCTGTGGACCCAATCATCAGGGCTCACAGACAATTCCCTTCCATAAAATCATACGCTTCCGGAACCCAGCTGTTCCGTAGCATCCTCCAGTAGAAGGACAACCACGTCCACATCACCTCTGAGTTGTCTCCCTATACCCTACAAAGCGGAATCTTACATTCCATAAGACTACGCTACCCATCATGTTTATCACGTCCACATTACCTCTGAGTAAACATCCCGTACAGACAACCCCTGCATTTTCGTACATTAATCGCAGAACTTCCACGTCCACATTACCTCTAAGTAGTTCCGCGTATCCTCCAGAGTCATTCCTACCACGTCCATAACACCTCTGAGTAGGAAGATTCTATCATTTGAATCCCATATTTGCCATGTCCATATCACCTCTGAGCAAACATGTTGGTTCTCTCAAACTTATTATCTGTACCTAAAAACCAAGATGCGTAAAAGATAATAGGTCTACACAAATCATCAAGTTCATGACAACAAAAATGAACACATCACAGAAAAATTGTGTATTTCTTTATTCTAAAAAAAGAGTAAAGGATTACACCCTCCCCAGCAGAACTTCCATGTCCATATTACCTCTGAGTAGTTCCGTGTATCTCCCTCCAGAGTCATTCCTACCACGTCCATATCACCTCTGAGTAGGAAATCTCTACCATCAATCCCATATTTACCATGTCCGTACTACCTCTGAGTAAATATGTTGGTTCTCCCTCTCTCTCAACTTATTATCTGTACCTAGAACCAAGGTGCGCCAAGGATGATAAGTCCACATAAATTCTCCAGTGGAAGTACCCAAACCTATCACGTCCATACTACCTCTGATAGGATTGTCACACCTAAACAGCTCTACTGTTCATGCTTCTTGTTCAAAGTATTTCAAAACTTGTCCAAAAGTTTTAAAAACTTTGAAGGGGGTCTTGTAGAAGCATGAAAAAGAAAGGATCTTACTTTTAATCCCACATTGGAAAGGAGAAGAAGAGAGCTCTCATTCTACTCTATATATAGAGCCCTCTTGCCTCCTTTGAAGAGGGCTCCAAAAATAAATAAAGAAAAGGGAGCCCGTTCGAGCCACAAAAAGTTGCAGTTGTTCTTCTCTTCTTCTGGGTTGGCTGCAAGTTCTTCACTCGCTGTCATGGCGAGGATAATTTGGACTGTGAGTATTATACGCCCTACGGGCTGGTACGAAAAAGTCCAAGGCGGCACGGGCCATGCGCCTCAAACGTGCTATGCCAACGGCAAACCAGAAATATGTGCTCACAATTATGCGCGCTGCCGATGGTAAGCTATATATGGTCGACTCGGGTGCTTCTGCGCCAGAAACGAGCCGACCTTCAAAGTTCTTGTCTCACTTGGGCGCAATTTGCTGCGTTCGCAACCAAGTCGAGCAAGGCAAACCCTGTGGTCTTGAACTCCCGCGCCTCCTCTGGTTGTGCGTCCGAGGTTCGTTCAAGTCACTTTAAGTGCTGTACCCCTACTACTGATCTGAGCACCTATTTGGTGTTGGATCAAGGGGCACATCATTCACTTGACCACCCCGGCGCTTGGCTTTGCCATGCGCCTGAAGGGGGTGCTAAGGTGGCACTCTCACTTGACCACCCCGGCGCTTGGCCTTGCCATGCGTCTGATTGGGGTGCGAAGGTGGCACTCTCCTCTAACGATTTACATAATGTGATCATTCATAAACGCCGATCGGGAGAGCCAAACAACAAGCATAATGTGCCCCTTACAGGGCACACTTGTGCTACGGTCGCCATCAACTGCTGCTACCGCAAGACAGTGGCTCCACCACCAAAGCAATCTGTGTTCCAACAGTTGCAACATGTTGTACCTGTCTCCCAGCGCATCACTCTGCCCCGTCAGAGTGAATCACTTCCTCGTCAACGCACAGGCGCATCTACCAGGCTGGGGCTCTTATCTTCTGAAGGAGTTCACCGTCAAAGCTTCTTCAAACAAGGAGAACCATCATCCACAATGTAACGTCTTGCCAAGGAGGAGGATCAGTCGAATCCATCTTCGTCGAGAAGTCAAGGGAGAGACAACAAAACTCTCTCAAACTGTTGCTATTAATATTCCAGGGCAAATCAAACCCATGTGCCAAGTGGCAACCTTCCCGAAGTTAGTGCAATGAACTTGTATTCATGATGATGGAATCGCACCTTCGAATTCAGCTAAGTCAGAGAATAATTAATGACTCGAAGAACTCAACAGACGGACCAATAAAGACGTGTCATGCGGAGCGGATGCGCCGGTCAGACCGCGCATCACACAGACGCGTCCCTCAGTACCAAGCGCCTCACAAAGCATGCGGCCCCATGCGCCTAGTGGAACGCCGATCGATGCGCCCACTCAACTGTCCATCAAATATCAAAAATATTAAATGCTGAAGTCTGACAGAGTTGGCAGTACGCCTCCCGAAGACTGAACAGTTGACAGCTTTTTCAGAAGACGAAGCGTCGCCAACGTCAACATCATCATTACTTTCCTCCGACGGCTACTGCCACGTGGCCACCCAATCATCTCGCATGCGCCTCCGCAGCCAAGTGCCCAAATCTGTATGCGCCTCAAAAGTCACGCGTCTCAGACTTTTCACTGATCCCAAAAGACAAAAGGAAAGTCACCAGTAAAGCTCTGTATGCGCTTCAAAAGCCATGCGCCCCAGACTTCTCTCTGATCCCGAAAGACAGGAGTAAAGTCATTTCTGAAGCCTCGCATGTACCTCAAAAGCCATGCGCCCAGAATGGTTCATGACTCCTAAAGGTTACGAGCCAAAGTCTCCTCGTGCGCCCAATCCTAGGCACATCCTACCAGATCATTCCCCCATCAAATCTGAGATCTTCGAGCCATGAGCCGATGACACGTGTCCTTTGACTCAACTCATCCAAGATCTCAGCAACAGAAAGATCCTCTTCTCTGCTACATGCCGGCTCACAACAGCAGCATGAAGAATTCAACTCCTCGATCAGGAAGCATCATCCTTGCACCACTATCAGCAATCACCACGTGGCGTCCCCGCGTACAGGCGCATCCTACATGCGCGCATGAGCAGCCAGCCTGCAAAGCTATAAATAGAGGAATTATTTTCTTCTCACCCACGCACAGAAAATGAAGGAACACACACAGAGACTTTGCAACACCAGAGAGGCAGATACAGACACTCAATGTCTTCCTCCTCTCTGCAAGCTCCAGCACCCAGAGCAATCCAAACCTTCAGAGAACCGATAACCGTCGTCAGATCGTCAACGGGGTCAACGTATTACCACTCGCTCCATCGGCACAAGGGACCCAGATAAGCAAAAGTGTACTCCTAGGACTACATCTAATGACCTCTTCAATGGGAAGAAGAGGACTGTGTGGTTGAAGCACAGGACAGTACACGATCTTATCAAGAGAGGTGTTATTGCAGTAATTGATGTTCGAAGTCAGGAGAACCTGGCGGATCCGTTCACCAAGGGCCTCAAGCGCCAGCTGGTCAATGATACAGCTTGTAAAATGGGCTTGAAGGTATTCTGATATTATATTATTATATTCCTACCATAAAGTTTTATGCTATTAGTTCAAAGATTTATCTACTAGGCATCTAGCTTTTGGTTCAAGGGCGGACCACTAATCGGAAGAATATCAAGAACGGTGGGTACATGTTCTAATGGGCATGGAGGGGTTACGGACCTATAACTACTGTTGTTTTCTGTGGAAAACGGTTCCTGTGGGAAGGTTGGCTTAATTGCCTTAATGAGTTCTCAAGCAGAGTGAATGCCTGGTGTGCTTTACAGGAAGCACGGTAGTGCAGCACTACAAGGAGTGAAACTCCTTGCTACAGTGGGGTGACTCCACGATGAGGTTCCTGTATGTGGGGTGCTGCCCAGAAATAGGATAAAGCCTCGACTTTGCAGGCCAAGTCACAGCGGCGCAGTACCGCAAATAGGCAGTTAGCCTAATGCTGTATGTTAAAATAAAGAGGGGTGTAGTCAGCACTACAAAGAGGAGGAGTTCCTCATGTTACAGTGGCACGACACCACGATGAGGTACCCGGTTAGGGATAAAGCCTCGGCCTTGAAAGCCATGTCGTTGCAGCGTAACACCGCAAGGGAGCCTAAGGCTTCATACTGGGTAGTTTAGCACTACAAAGAGGCAGTTGCCTCATGCTGCAATAGTATGACACTACAAAGGTTCCCAAATATGGGGTGATTCCCAGGAAGGGGTAATGCCTCGGCTTTAAGCCATGTCATAGCGGCGTAGCACCGCAAGGGAAGCGCAAAGCGCTTCATGCCATGTCTCTTTATAATAAACTCACCTATAGTATATGGACAAAGAGATATCAGGCCGTCTCTTGAGGGTAAACTTGTAGACGCCCAAAATTATACACTGAAACCAGGCTGGCACAGGGCCTTTAATGTATATCCAGAAGCACACGTAATTACATTATGCGAGTGGAAAGAATTTCAGCTATGATATAGAATTCAAGGCTTAGTCCATTCTTGTATTATAGTATGTTGTTTGACCCACACGGGAAGATTCAAGTCGTAAGCGACATCTCTCCTAATGCATGATGGACAGTTACTGTAGGGGAACACTTATACCTATATATATAGAGATATGTGGGGGATTGTTGGAGTTTGGTCCTTTTCTAAGTAAATTTTAGTCCCACATCGGCTAGACCAAAGGAGTTGTATCTCTATATAATAGCTTTCCTATTTTAGAGATGCACATGTGGTGTGGAGGTGCACATGGGTGTGCCATGTGGGGTTATTTTTCTAATGAAAAAAGGGCTAAATCAACAATAAAAGCATTCATGCTTTTTGCTCTTGGAAAATTCATTTCCATGGGAGCTAAGCCCCGTAGGGGCTTAGTGACTCGGACTCGGACTCGGACTCGAGCTCGGGCTCATGGGCTCATGAGGCATAATGTGACATTTTGTTAGCGCACTTTGCACTTAGCACGTCAGCATCGTCGCTAGGCGCATAGTGCGCGAGCCACTTGCGCTGCCACGTTGCGCAAGCCCAGTTGTGCTGCCCAGTTGTGCATGCCCAGTTGCACAAGTCCAGTTGCGTTGCCCAGGTTGCGTTCAGGTTGTGCTGGGTTGTGCTGGGTTACGTAGGGTTGTGCTGGGTTGCACAGGGTTGTGCTAGGTTACGCGGGTTGCTCGGGTTGCGCAGGCGCGCTGGTTGCGCTGCGTGCGCGGTGTGCGCAGTGTGCGCAGTTCAGTGCACGCTCTGTCGCACAAAGTGCAAGGAGCGCTGGGTGTGCACAGTTGGCAGCAGAACGTGTGTTTGCATGTTCTGGGCGGGTGCTACATGTTCGGGGTGGTTATTACCACGTCCCTAACTTTGTGGCAACCGACCAGTTGCAGCAGGGCCTATATAAAGCATCCTTTCTCTCAAGGCTCATTACAAAAAAGAAAGAGAAGCCACCACAGAAAGTTTACGAAGTGTTCTTTAGCACAAGTAAACAGAGAATTTAGACGTGTTCTTTAACACGGTTCTGATTGGAGCCTTCGAGAGAGGGGAAAGGCGTCGCACCAGCGTTGCTTTTGTACGGGAGTTCGTGTCCATCCGAGGAGTCAGAAGAGCAGGAGTGTTCCAAGTTCTCCGACGAACTTGCTGGTTCCTGGAAGATGTTCGTGTAGGGCGAATAAAGCTTTGAGCAACGGTGATCATTCACCCCAGCAGGCCATCTTCCATCTTTTGCCTGTCATCTTCTTCACTGTTGTGATTACGAAATCTTTTTAGATTCTCTTAATATCATAACGATATCTTTTTAGATCTTCGTTATACTTGTGCAACCTTCCTAGAAGTATTGTGTTGGAATATTATTTTTACAATTGTTTCATATTCTCAGTTTTTCATCAAAAAATTGTGTCCCGGCACTAACAGTTATGACTCATTCCTATGTGCTAACTCGTTAAACTTTACTAGCAGCATCTTTCAGTTGTAGACCTCCTTGTATTTAGGATTTGTAACAGCCTCATTAGCTATCAGCTGTACTCCTCCTCTGTATATATTCAGCTACTGGCTTAATGAAGATGAATAAGAAATAAAGCCTATTCCATTATTATTCCGTCACTATATTATTCTATTTAATTTATTTTTTCAAGTTAAACCACATGTTTAACAAATTTCTAAGACTAATCGACTTCAAAGACACCAAATTGGTACAGAACTCGTCAAATACCATCTCATATTTTATACACAGACAAGACAAATCATTAAAACCAACACTAATTCTAGTGCTCCCATAGGCGCTCCGGATATTAGACAGCCAGTAGCTCCTAAAGTATGGAGATGAGACCGCCATTAAGTTTGGTTGTATAGGTGTTGTTGGGTTTGTAGCCATATGTTTTGGTTTTTAGTCCCACATCGGCTAGAAAGAAATGTGTATCTCTACATATATGAGTCTTTTCTCTTTATGGAGATGCACATGTAGTGCACATGGGTGTGTGCCATGTGGGATTAATTATTAATGGTATAAAGGCTTAATCAACAATTAAGAAGCTGTAAGCTTTTTGCACTTGGAAAATTTATTTCCATAGGAGCTAAGCCCCGTTGGGGCTTAGCGACTCGGACTCGGACGGTTGCAGCAGTTGTTGCACGTTCAGGAGTGGTTCTGCCACTACCCTGAAGTTCAGGAAACTGCTTGGCAACCGCCCCGTGGGCTATATATGCAGGTTCTCTCCTCTCTCTGAGAAAAGGAGTAATCAGAATTCCAGGAAAAAAACTCTAAGTGTTCTTTAACACAACAGAGTAGTGAGCGTGTTCTTTAACACAAACACTAGTACTTTTTAGTACGCGTGGGTTCTGTTACTTCAAACAGAGAGAGAAGAGTAGAGCCATTGCCAGAGGAGTTCGCCGTCTTCTGAGGAGTCAGAAGAGCAGGAGTGTTCCAAGGTTTTCAGTCAACCTTGCTGGTTCCTGGAAGCTGTTCGCAGAGGGAGAATAAAGCTTTGAGCAACGGTGACAATTCACCCCAGCATTTCCATCCCTCGCCTGTCATCCTTCTGTTGCCTTTAGCAGTTCTGTCAGTATCTTCTTTTTAGAATACACTACTGCCAGTTTGCTACGATCACGAAAATCTCTTTAGATTATTCGTGTATTATGATATCTTTTTAGATCTCGTAATTTGCAAAATCCTTCTGGATCTCTGTTGCAAAACCTTCTTTAAGGAATTGCATTTGAAACGTTGTCTTTACAACCGTTTCAGTTTCTGTATTTTCCATCGAATAGCGTGCCCCGGCGTTCCCGGCAATAACAATCTCAAAGCTTTATTGCTACGATGGAAAACATTAATGCTTCACTCCTAAACACTGACTTCTGTAAATTAGAGAAATTTGATGGAGAGCATTATCAAGTCTGGAAGAGGAAGGTTTATCTCACTCTTCAACTCAGAGACGTTGATCACGTGCTGCTTGAAGAGGAACCTACCGTTCCAGATACTGGGTCTGCTGCCGCAATCTCTGCGGCTACTAAACTTCAGGCCAAGTGGAGAAGGAATAATAGCATTTACAGGTTGCTTATCCTGAATGCTATAGAGGATTCCCTAGCAGAATCCTATTCTAAGAAAAATATCGCTAGAGACATATGGGAGTCTCTAGAAAAACTCTACGAAGATGACAAGAACCGCAGTAAAATATTTGTGGTTGAAAAATATCACAAGTGGTTCTTTGAGGACGAAAAGTCTATGCTGTCGCAGGTAAAGGAGTTCCTGAAACTGCGACAGAAGCTGGAAGACTAGGCAATGCCCCTCCCCGACAAGTTTGTTGTTGGAGGGATTGTCTCAAAGCTCCCCGCTGGGTGGAGCAAGTTCTATGCAAACATACATAGGAAGAAGTTGGAGATCACCCTTGAAGATCTCCTACAGAAAATCTATGTTGAGGACCAGATGCGGGATCAACTGAATTAGGTGGACACACTGTCCAAGCAATTGGCTAACGCCAATCTGGTTCAGACCAAGGAACCAAAGGAAAAGCAGTGAGCTTTCCACAGCAAGAAGAAGAACCCTGACAATCTAAAAGTCAAGGGAACTTCTATCAAGAAAAAGAAGCCAAAGTCAGAAATGCCTTGCTTCAAGTGTGGCAAGAAGGGCCACTTTAAGAATGAGTGTAAAGCAAAGACCAAGCAATCAGAGCAAGGAGAGCCTAGTAAGGTATCTATAATCACTGACGTAATTGCTATGATTGCACAGGTTGATGCAGTAAGGACTGACTCTGACTGGTGGGTAGACATTGGAGCCTCCTGCCATGTCTGCTCCAGTAAGGAGTGGTTCACCACTTATACACCTACTTCTGAAGTGGTTATGATGGCGAACCAAGCACAAGCTGAAGTGGTCGGGATCGGGACGGTGGTGTTAAAGCTGACTTCGGGAAAGTCTCTGACGCTTCAAGGCGTAAAGCACGTACCTGCTATCGCCAAGAACCTGGTCTCGGGAGGCCTACTCTGCAATGCAGGCCTAAGGATGGACATCAATACTGGCCAGATGGTGATGTCTATCAAGGGAACATATTTCGGGAAAGTTTTTTATACCGAAGGAATGTTCAAGATTCAGCTTGTAAATCAGTCCAATGTAATTAATATAATTAATGAAGTCACTCATTCTGCTTATACTCTTGAGTTGTGGCATAATAGGCTAGGACATGTTCATTATAAACGAATAAACAGAATGTCTAGTCTAGGACTTATCTCCAAATATGGGGATAAGGTAGAGAAATGTGAAGTTTGTGCTCAAACGAAGATCACAAGGAAATTCTTTCCTCGGGTTAATCGAAGTACAGATCTTCTGGAGTTGGTTCACTCCGATATTTGTGACTTCAAACAGTTCTCTACAAAGGCCGGAATGAAGTATTTCATAACCTTCATCGATGACTTCTCAAAGTATGCGTTAGTCTACTTGCTGAAGGCTAAAGACGAAGCATTCGAGAATTTCAAGGAGTTCAGAGCAGAAGCTGAGTGGCAGACTGGACAACAACTCAAAAGGATAAGAAGTGATCGAGGTGGGGAGTACAGGTCTCATGAATTCGCATCGTTCTGTAAGGAACATGGAATTGTCAATGAGACTACGGCTCTGTACTCTCCTCAATCAAACGGAGTAGCTGAGAGGAAGAACAGGACGTTGACAGAAATGATAAATTCAATGTTGTTGACTGCTGGCCTTTCTAAGTGCTACTGGGGAGAAGCTGCATTGACGGCCACTTTTATTCTAAATAGGGTGCCTCATGCAACTTCTGACATTACTTCTCATGAACTCTGGTTCAAGGTCAGACCAAACTTGAATGTCATTCGAGTGTGGGGGTGTCTGGCATATGTCAAGCTTCCAGATCTAAAGATTCAGAAGCTTGGGACAAGGACTACAAAGACGATCTTCTTGGGGTATGCCGAGAAGAGTGATGCTCGAAGATTTCTTGATATTGAGTCAAATCATATCATTGAATCTCGCGACGCAGAATATTTTAAAGATAAATTTGCAAGGCACAAGAATATTGTTCTTGCGAATGTTCCGGAGAACAATGAGGGTGCGCAAGAAACTGAAGTCTTCAATGAAGATGTGGTCCAAGAAGATATTGTTGTTGAAACAACGATTGAACCAGAACAAGCTGAGCCGTCAGCTAAGCGTGTGAGGAGGCCGAAGGACTTCGGAAGTGACTTTGTCACCTATCATGTGGAAGCAGATCCGCTTACCTATGATGAGGCGATGAAATCCAGAGACGCAGTTTTCTGGAAGGAGGCGATTGACAATGAGATCGATTCCATCACCTCAAATAACACTTGGGTGTTGGTTGATCTTCCTGAATGAGCGAAACCCATCGGATGCAAATGGATCTTCAAGAAGAAGATGAAAGCAGACGGAACTATTGACAAGTTTAAGGCAAGGTTGGTAGCCAAGGGGTTTTCTCAGAAGCAGGGGATTGACTATTTTGATATGTATGCTCTAGTAGCCCGGATGACCACCATCAGAATGTTGATTGCTCTCGCAGCAATACATAAGATGGTGATACATCAGATGGATGTGAATACGGCTTTCCTAAATGGCGAGCTGACCGAAGAGATTTACATGCAACAGCCAGAGGGATTTGTCATCAAGGGTCTTGAAGACAAAGTCTGCAAGTTGGTGAAATCCTTGTACGGTCTTAAACAGGCTCCTAAGATGTGGCATGAGAAATTTGACAAAGTTTTAAGGTCAAATGGCTACATGGTCAGCGGTACGGACAAGTGTGTTTATACGAAGTTTGCTGATGGAAGAGGTGTGATCGTTTGTCTGTATGTGGACGACATGCTTATCCTAGGTACGGATATTAGCTGTGTCACTGAGACAAAGAACTTCATCTCTAGCAAGTTCAGTATGAAGGACTTGGGGGAAGCTGATGTGATCTTAGGGATCAAGATCATCCGGACAGACACTGGACTAGCGCTGTCACAGTCTCATTATATTGAGAAAATGATCACTCATTATGGGTATCGGGATCTTTCAGGGATCGATACGCCGTACAGGTGTGATCTGAAGCTGAAGCCTAATTCAGGGAAAAGCGTCAGACAGTGGGAGTATGCAAGCGTAATGGAAAGTTTGATGTATGCTACTACTGCCACAAGGCCTGACATAGCTTTCGCCGTGGGAATGCTGAGTCGTTTCACGAGCAACCCAGGTGCTGAACACTGGAAAGCTGTGAAACAGGTTATGAGATATCTCAAGAAGACTCAGACATATACACTGTACTGCAGCGGAGATCCGCAGGTAGTGGAAGGCTTCAATAATGCCAGTTGGTGCTCAGTGGTGGAGAGCGAGAGGTCCACAGGTGGATACATTTTTACAATGGGTGGAGCTGCTATATCGTGGAAGTCGAAGAAGCAGACTATGCTCTCGCGGTCATCCATGGAATCTGAGTTCTTTGCACTAGATACCGCAGCCGAGGAAGCAGAATAGCTTCGGGAGCTCATGTATGATCTTCCATTGGTTGGGGCGCAAATACCGGCGATACCGATATACTGCGACAACCAGGCGACTGCGGCGGTGGCATCAAATGACATTTTCAACGGGAAGAAGAGGACTGTGCGGTTGAAGCACAGGGCAGTACACGATCTTATCAAGAGATGTGTTATTGCAGTGATTGATGTTCGGAGTCAGGAGAACCTGGCGGATCCGTTCACCAAGGGCCTAAAGCGCCAGCTGGTCAATGACACAGCTTGTAAAATGGGCTTGAAGGTATTCTGATATTGGATTTTTGTATTCCTACCATAAAGTTTTATGCTAATAGTTCCAAGATTTATCTACTAGGCATCTAGCTTTTGGTTCAAGGGAGGACCACTAATCGGAAGAATATCAGGAACGGTGGGTACATGTTCTATTGGGCATGGAGAGGTTACGGACCTATAACCACTGTTGTCTACTATTGTTTTCTACGGAAAACGGTTCCTGTGGGAAGGTTGGCTTAATTGCCTTAATGAGTTCTCAGGCAGAGTGAATGCCTGGAGTGCTTTACAGGAAGCACGGTAGAGCAGCACTACAAGGAGTGAAACTCCATGCTACAGTGGGGTGACTCCACAATGAGGTTCCTATATGTGGGGTACTGCCCAGGAATAGGATAAAGCCTCGGCTTTGCAGGCCAAGTCACCGCGGCGTAGCACCGCAAATAGGTAGTTAGCCTAATGTTGTATGTTAAATATAAAGAGGGGTGTAGTCAGCACTACAAAGAGGAGGAGTTCCTCATGTTACAGTGGCACGACACCACCATGAGGTACCCAGTTAGGGATAAAGCCTCGGCCTTGCAAGCCATGTCGTTGCGGCGTAACACCGCAAGGGAGCCTAAGGCTTCATGCTGGGTAGTTTGGCACTACAAAGAGGCGGTTGCCTCATGCTACTGTAGTATGACACTACGATGAGGTTCCCGGTACGTGGTAAGGCCTCGGCTTTAAGCCATGTCATAGCGGCGTAGCACCGCAAGGGAAGCGCAAAGCGCTTCATGCCATGTCTCTTTATAATGAACTCACCTATAGTGTATGACAGAGATATCAGGCCGTCTCTTGAGGGTAAACTTGTAGACACCCAAAATTATACACTGAAACCAGGCTGGCACAGGGCCTTTAATGTGTAGCCAGAAGCACATGTAACTACATTATGTGAGTGGAAAGAATTTCAGCTATGATGCAGAATTCAAGGCTTAGTCCATTCTTGTATTATAGTTTGATTTTTGACTCACGTGGGAAGATTCAAGTCTTAAGTGGCATCTATCCTAAAAGCATAATGGACAGTTACTGTGGGGAACACTCGTACTCATATGTATAGAGATATGTGGGGGATTGTTGGGTTTGTAGCCTGTTGTTTTGGTTTTTAGTCCCACATCGGCTAGAAAGGAATGTGTATCTCTACATATATGAGTCTTTTTTCTTTATGGAGATGCACATGTAGTGCACATGGGTGTGTGCCATGTGGGATTAATTATTAATGGTATAAAGGCTTAATCAACAATTAAGAAGCTGTAAGCTTTTTGCTCTTGGGAAATTTATTTCCATAGGAGCTAAGCTCCGTTGGGGCTTAGCGACTCGGACTCGGACTCGGACTCGGACTCGGACTCGGACTCGGGCTCGGACTTGGGCTCGGACTCGGGCTCAAGGGCTCATAAGGTGTAATGTGGCATTTTGTTGGCACACTTTGCAATTAGCACGTCAGCATCGTCGCTAGGCGCATAGTGCGCTTAAGTTGCGCTCGTTGCACGAGCCACTTGCGCGACCACGTTGCGCGGCCCGTTACGCGAGCCCAGTTACGCTGGTCCAGTTACGCAGCCCAGTACGCAGCCCAGTACGTGCAGTGTGCACAGCTTACGCAGCGTGCGTTGAGTTCGCAGTGTGCGCAGCGTACGCAGTGTGCGTAGAGTGCGCAGTATGCAGCGTACGCAGTGTGCGTAGAGTGCGTAGTGTGCAGCGTACGCAGTGTGCGTATGGCTGGCTGCATATTAGAGCGGGAACGGTTGCAGCAGTTGCTGCACGTTCAGGAGTGGTTCTGCCACTACCCTGAAGTTCAGGCAACTGCTTGGCAACCGTCCTGTGGGCTATATATGCAGGTTCTCTCCTCTCTCTGAGAAAAGGAGTAATCAGAATTGCAGGGAGAAAAACTCTAAGTGTTCTTTAATACAACAGAGTAGTGAGCGTGTTCTTTAACACAAACACTAGTAATTTTTAGTACGCGTGGGTTCTGTTACTTCAAACAGAGAGAGAAGAGTAGAGCCATTGCCAGAGGAGTTCGCCATCTTCCGAGGAGTCAGAAGAGCAGGACTGTTCCAAGGTTTTTCGTCAACCTTGCTGGTTCCTGGAAGCTGTTCGCAGAGGGCGAATAAAGCTTTGAGCAACGGTGACACTACTAGAATTAATCCATTATACGGCAACCTTAAAATGCCGTTAATAATGAGATTGTTGCCACAAAAATACAAATATGGCAACAATGTGAAGTTGCCATAGCGTGCCGTAAAAGGTTGTGTCAGTATTGCTTATTTACGGCATCTTCCAATTATTGCCGTATAAGGAAACTAATTTACGACAATTAATTGTTGCCTTATAAGAAATCTTTTTGTTGCCTTTAAAGATTATTATTAATGGCAATATTTAGTTGCCATAATTTCGAACAATATATGGCAATATATTATTGTCGTATATCATCAGTCAATAAATGGCAAGATTATGTTGCAAAATATTGTATTTCTTTTAATGGCAATATTTTGTTGTTGTAAACTACTAGTATTATATGGCATTACATATTGCCATATATTGCAATCCCATATGACAATTCTTCGTTAGGCATGTCTTTATTGTCATGTTTGAGAACGTAAGGCAACTGCCGGATTCCATATTTGAAAAATTAATTTTTACTATTTATTGTCATGATCGACAAAATGTGATAATTAATATATGCCAATATTTGAAATATCAACTAAATTCAATTGCCAAAATTTAAATAGATCATTAACCAAATATTAAATATAGACAATAATTCAATTTGTACACTTCAAATAAAAAAATAACTTTTAATTAAATATGGTAGATTCAGTACTACATCATTAATATTACATAAAATCAACTATGCCAGGAATCCATACTTTTCATATCCAACATTATGAGGCACAATTCCTCTTTTATATGAGGTTCAAAATTCAAATAAGTACTTGACACCCCCAACTTAAACTTAAACTTGTTGCCTCCTTGTTCCCTCCATATATATAACATGTCTGCAAAGATTTCTTTGACAGTTGTGGTACGCCAATTCACAGCTATACAATCTTTATATACCCTGGTATGGATAAACAAAAAAATTAGCCTATAGACCAAAAAAAGTTAATAAAAATATATATTTTAAGATAGTGCAAATTTCTATGCATCATTTGTTTTATATGAATGGTTACAACAGATGAAACTTGTATAAATATTTTATTTTAAGGATAAAAACTAATGGAAATCATCTATTTACAACCAAACTCATTTATTGGCCTAAAAGTGTTCTATTTGCAATGACAACCTCACATTTATAAAAATATGTTTGTGAAATATATACAATTTTATCATTATAAATATTTTTCAAGTTTATTCTCATGCATGCATATATGGTTCTCAACCTTCCATAGATGGTTATAAAAAAATCTTCCATAGATTAATTAAAAATATATTATGTGCATATATGCTTCTCAACCTTCCATAGATGGTTTTAAAACAATCTTCCATAGATAATTAAAATAATATATTACATGCATATATGGTTCTCAACCTTCCATAGGTGGCTGTAAAACAAAATCTTCCATAGATAATTAAAATAATATTCTATGGATAATTAAAAGATGGCTCTAAAAAAATAGAAGGTTCTAAAAAAATACAATCTTCCATAGATAATATTCCATAGATAATTAAAATAATCTTCCATAGATGGTTCTCAACCTTCCAAAGATGGCTCTAAAAAAAATCTCCCATAGATAATTAAAAGAATATTATATGCATATATGGTCCTCAACCTTTCATATATGGCTGTAAAAAAAATCTTAACCTTCCATAGATAATTAAAAGAATATTCTGATTCCAGTGAATCGGATCCTAAACAAAGAAAAGATTTATTTTATCTTCATGGATATATGGTAAAATATTCAATAGTATATTGTAGAACTATTAGGATGATAATCAAGTAAAAAACAAACCTAATTAATATTTAGAAAAATATTTGCAAACTCATTATCAAAAAATTTATCAAATCTTATTTCCTCTAAATCTTTTTAGAAGAAGTGATAATAGAAGGTTTAAAGGTTCAGGTTCCATGAGTAATGTAGAAAATAAAGGAGAAAATTCCATCGTGTGTTTCGGAGTAATTTAGTTGGAGAAAAATTTCATAATTTGATCAAACACATTTATTAACAAAAAAATAGAACACAAAATAAAGCAACATTTTAAATAATTATCCATACCGATCAGTCGTCGATCACTCGGACTCGATGGCAGCAGAGACCTTCTACTAGAGGCGCTCAGAACCCAAAATCCAAAGCTTCTCGTTGCCAAAAGAAATCCACATATGAAAGAAACAAAAAAAATAACAAAATAGAAATGGAGGTTAAAGAAATACCTAGGTTGAAGAAGGGGAAGAGAGACATAGGTTAAAGGGGTAAAGAGAACCAAAGTTTAAAGAGAGACCTAGATTGAGAGAGAATAAGAATTAGGATTTGGCAAAATAATAAAGGAGGGAAAATATTTCAACTTTTTATGTTCCCGCCGGTCTTATGTATAGACACGAATTTTTTTTATTCTCATTAAACCACAAAAAAGTTTTCAAAAGTAAACAAATAAAATATTGCCATATTTATTTTGTTCATGGAGGGAAAATATATTACATATTTTGGGGCAACATTTTTTCCATAAACTAATTATTTTATGGCAACATAAAATATTGTCATATTTGATCGTAATATATTATGTCACAAACCCAGCTTGCCATAATATATTGCGATCAAATATGGCACGCATTATTGTTGCCATAAACGTTTCCACTAAATATGGCATGCGTCCTTATTGCCATATAAAGTGTGACAATTATAGGCAACATTATTTGTTGCCATAAACAAACTTGTTTATTAAGGCAATATTAATGTTGCCGTATTATGACTATGTTATATGGCAACATTTTATGTTGCCGTAAGGCGTTGCCGTAAAATATGCTTTTTCTTATAGTGTGATAATTCATCCCAGCATTTCCATCTCTCGCCTGTCATCCTTCTGTTGCCTTTAGCAGTTCTGTCAGTATCTTCTTTTTAGAAGGCACTACTGCCAGTTTGCTACAATCACGAAAATCTCTTTAGATTATTCGTGTATTACGATATCTTTTTAGATCTCGTAATTTGCAGAATCCTTCTGGATCTCTGTTGCAAAACCTTCTTTAAGGAATTACATTTGAAACGTTGTCTTTACAACCGTTTCAGTTTCTGTATTTTCCATCGAATAGCGTGCTCCGACGTTCCCGACAATAACAGGTGTTTTTTTATGGTGGTCTAGTGTTTGTAGTGCCCTTTTTTTTGGCAGTTCTTGTATCCATTACGTTATTGTCTTTGGCGACTTGTATCTTCGTCTGAATTATACGGAAGTTATTACCGTGTTTCTAATATCTAGCTTTGGAGTTGGCTAGAAAACATGTGGCAAGCATCGTTCCTGACTGAGCTTTCTGGCATATGCAAATCACTGGAATTTCTCAGGTCTAAATGCATTTGGATCTTGCTAAAATATTGTCGAAGATGTAACTACAGCCTCAGGTTGCAGACCTGTTGGTTTTGATGCGTGTGATTAGTAAATTCTCTGATCCAACTCTACCACCACGTTCAATCCAAATTCTCAGCTGGATAAAGGTTGAGCATTAGGATCTTTTTGATGGTATATTTTGAGGAATAGGCAAAATGAGGACTTGGTTCTTATGATTCTAGCATCTGAAGCATAGTTGTGGTATCGATATCGATCGATATCGATCCGATACAGTCGATATCAAAAAGGAATTGGCATGTTCTAATCTGAGACCAATCGATATCGACATTGACCGATATTGACATTGGAGGTATGTTTTCCAGTCAAATCGAAAAAACAAATTGGACGAAAAAACAATCAACAAGAGTGTAAAAGTACGAACAGAGTATAAAAGCATGTAAAAAAAAATTTTATCTATTGCAGGTAAATCAATCGGCAAAGTAACTATTATTTCATTCAATTTGAAATGATGACTACTATTTTATTCAATTTAAATTAAAACTACTAGGAAATAAGAAATACTTAAAGTTATGTCCAAATGTAGAAAAAAATTTATTATTATTTTCTTTTCAATATCCAAAATGTTCGATGCTCTGATTCGTTGATAGTGTCGATACCGTCGATTCGGTATTCATATGAAAGATTCGACACCGATTATGATATCCATACTGCGAACCTTGGTCTGAAGTGAGTTAATTGTTTGATTTAACTTTGCAGGCCATTGAGTATTTTGAGAAGCTCCTACGTGCAACTTAGATGTTATATGCTCAATTCTAGTTTACAAATGGCTGTTAGGCTAAAGCTTGTATACTTATTTCTATTGATTGAAAGAAACAGTTGGGTTTACTGGGGAAATATCATGTTTTAGACCATATTTTTTTACTTACTTCTAGGATTCTTGTATATTTTTCTGTGGCAATTCAAATTACAAATTGGAACTTGTTCATGCCAACTACGGAACTGCTCTAGTTCCAAGTTCAAACTTGCATGTTTAATTAGACGAGTATAAATGTATTTTATAAATTATTATTGAGAAAACTAAAATGTTGTTATTGTTGTGAAAATGAGAGAGAAAGAGAAAAAATTGGTAGTCAGAAATATGTACGCAGTTTTTCTCATTGATAACATGTATAGAGAGAATGAGATAGAAGTCGTTGTGGGTATGGATAAGGGCATCAATATTTTGATTTTTTCGAATCACAACACTCCTCCTTGGATGTCCGCCTTAATTATTGTCTCATTAAAAGCTTTTCTAGAAAAAATTCTTTGTAAAAAATCCATAGAAAAGAAAAAAGTACAATAATATTCTTCAGGAATATGATTCTTCAGGAATCCAAGTGGATGCGACTTACATTGCTCTCGTTAAAAATCTTTCGAAGAGAAAACCCGGTGGAAAAAATCTCAACGAAGGTAAAGAGTACAATGCGCAAAGACATGCTTCAAGATATCTCCATTAGTATCTTCAGGATGCTTGCATCTACATGATGCTCCCCCTCAAAAATATTTTATTCTTCTTACATCAATTCAAAATAAAAAAATCAACCTCCAATACAATTTAAATATTACATCTCACACCGACACTTTATTTGTCTATACATTTATACTCATATCCATATAAAGGTTTCATACTTTATTTGTGATTCCTGAAAGCTCGCAACTACCCCTGATATGTTGAACTGTTGAAAACGTAGCCATGCACATCCTTTGTTTGCTTTAATGAAATTGCCGCAGTGATTTGATTTATTCTCTCTAAAATAACTGCAACATTATTTATAAAACATATCGTGTTTGTGGTATCCCCTTAATAAGTATCAAATAAACATCATTCATCTGCATATCTTATTAGACCAAAACATTCATCAAGAATAATTTACGTACCTAATATTATTCTATAAAAATATTGTGTTCAGTGAATGACAATAATAAAAAAATATTCTTTAAATGTGGTACTTCAAGACCTAGAACATGTTCCTTTGGTTATAAAAGATCCTATTGACCTGACCATTATAGATATATCATTCATATTAAACCTCTACATGAGATTTATCTCTACATGAGATTTATAGTATATCTCTTCTAGAGATTCATCTTTTCATGAGATTACATGAGATCTCTTTTGGAGATTTATCTTTATCTCTTCTGAAGATTCCTCTCTTTGGAAGACTTTCGATGTCTTCAGGAGATTTTTGATCTCTTCGGAAGATTTTCGATCTCTACGAAAAAAAATCGATCTCTTCGGGAGATTTTCGATCTCTTCAGGAGATATTATCATATTTTCTATCCTTTCAGTAAATTTTCTCTTCAGGAGGTATACTATAATCTCTTCAGGAGATCTTCTCTTCAGAAGAAAGAGGTCTTCTCTTCAGGAGATACTCTAATCTCTCCAGGATATCTTCTCTTCAGGAGAAAAAGGTTTTCTCTTCAGGAGGTACTTTAATCTCTTCAGAAGATCTTCTTTTCAGGAGAAAGATGTCTTCTTTTATGAGGTACTCTATAGACAACCATTTTGATGAATTTGTTCAGAGATTTCTTTATAAACTCAATAAGCCTATTCTCATGGATGGTTTAATCAATATATGGCTCATTTGTAGATCCTTCGGGGATAATATGGTAATATTAAATCCTTCAAAGATATACCTGAAAAGTTTCAATCCTTCGGAGATTTCATGTATATCTTATGTATAGGTTATCATGATCGAAGAATATATTTATTCATATTATATTCATAATTGTTTCGAGAATCCTTGAGCTAACATTGCTCTATACACGGATCTCTCTATTTTTCACAATCATCCATTTAAACCTACCAGGTTTATTCTTTTGGGTTTTGTACTATAAGATCAAATACTCCAAGTTATGCGGGAGATATCACATGTTTTTGTCATAGTCGTATCCAATTATTCAATTTACTTTAACTATTTATACATTTCTTAATATTTTTTCTCTAATTAAGTATTAATATTTTACTATAATAAGAAGGATCTAATAATTTAATTAGATTTATTTCATATATGAATATTGCATGAAAGTCCATGATTTAATTTTGCAATTATATTTTGATTTACCAACTCATTTAGCTTAGGTGTCATCATTTGAAGGTAGGTGGCATTATGTAAGGATATATGGCAACCACCAAGCCATGTGGCACTTGTGCATGAACAAGAGAAACCCCCATATGACACCTAACCCCTTCCATCATCTCCTTCCTTTATTTCTTCCTTCCACTCTTCTTCCCTCTCCATTTTCTTCACTCCACTTCACCACCAATACCACCACACCTCTCCTCTCTTCCACTTCCCCAAAAATCTAGGAATTTGGTGGAGAGATAAATCTAGGTCTAATTCCAGGAACCGAGGCAAGTCCTCCCCTACCTATATTAATTAAATATAATTTCTTATGAAGTTGTAGAAGCTATAGCACAAGTATTACACTCAAGTAATGTAAATCTGGAATTATTTTCCTGTACAGTTTTATTGTGAGACTGTTTTGACCTAATAAACTTCTCTAAAATAGAAATATGTCTAAACGAGTTATCTAGAAAATTTGACGTTTCCTTGAAACATATAATATGATGGTATTATAATTTATGTACTAGGAGCTACAGGCCGTGCAACATGGATGAAATATTCTGGAACGATATTCTGGAATTTATTTTACAGTATTTTCCGGATCAGTTTTGATCTAGCAGACGTTATTAAAATTGAAATATGTCTAAATGAGAATCAAAGAGAACTCGATAAGCTTTCCGACGGTATATGATACGATAGGGTTTGAGTTTATATGGTAGAAGTTATGGGTCGTACAACATAGGTGTACAATTTTGGAATTGAATCAGGAATCCAGTGTATACATAATTTTCTACGACCGATTTGACCTATTAAACCATGTCAAAATGAGAATATGTATGAACAAAAATCGAAGAGGATTCGATAAGCTTTTCATCCGTATATAATATGATAGTATATAGATGTATATATTAGGAATTATTAACCGTACAACATCATCGTCGAAAGTTGGAAACAATTTTTGTAATTTAAGGACACAGCAACTTTGTATCCTAATTTTGACCTATTAAACTTTATCAAATCCAAAATGTGTAAACACGTGTTTCGTAGAAAATTTGATAAGCTTTCTAAAGATATATAATATGATGGTATTCAGATTTATATGATAGGAGTTATACTATTTGCAAGTAGATGATACATGTTTGGGATTCTGGACAACTTAGTTTTGTGTTTTTATATAATTCATATCTACTATATTGACTGCGTGTGACCGGTGTAAAGTTGCTCCACCGAAGGGGTCGGCGTACCCAGTCTTTATATATATATATATATATATATATATATATATATATATATATATATATATATATATATATATATATATATATATATATATATATATTAAATTTCTGGGTCAACAAATACAAAGAAGACTCTGCCGAAATTTTCAATAATTTCGGGAGTTAGCCAAGTTAGAGAATTCCTGGATTAGGAAAACCTAATTGAATAATCTAAGTTTATATCTTCCTAGTCACAAGATATTATCATATGGCGTGTTGTTTCGACACACGAGATGGTAATGAGTTGGATAATCTCTTACCAATAAGATATTACAGTATGGCGTATTGTCTTTGACATACAAGATGGTAATTGAGTTGGAACATGATATTAGACATAGGAGTCAATAGACTATTGTCTGTGTTAGTAGTTGCATCATGGGGTGGAAGAGAACAACTGTATCACATCTATCAAAATTCCTGCAATATAATAACAATAAAAAAAGTTGATTAGTAGTCCCGCATCTATAAGGCCTTGCGATGTCGGGGGTGAGGCCTAGCTCACCAAAAGAGAACAGTCCAGTAAATTTCGAGAATAAAATCAAAATTTTAAAAGTTAATATATACAAGTTTTCCACAAGATGTGGGGGGGTCGGATCTAAGGCACCGTACCAATCAGACACCACCTGGTCCCGGGTAAATAAGATTATTGTCGGGAAAATAGAGAATGATCATGATCCAAATGTGTTCTCTAAACTGCATCATCATATAGGAAAATTGACTATGATTGTGGTAGTGAATTTAGGTTGTTGTGATTGTGACGGTATTCGTTATTTATGAATTATTAGGATTTAGTCGTAGGACGAACACTAAGAAAATTCACTATAATGAGATCTAGTCAGAGTCAAATTTTAAGTTAACGTTATAATTCCTCAGAATTAATTTCTCAATTATTTTACTTTGGAATTCCGAGAATCCGATCATCTCAGTGATTCTCAATTTACTTATTTTATTTTTTCATCTTTGACTGGGGACCTGCATGTCGTTTGACGATCTAGTATTATTCACTAGATTTGTTGGCATACTTCAAAGGAGTTGTTATTATACATTGAAGAAAAGCTGGAGAACAAGAACGAGATGTGACGCTTGAAGGCAATCATATTAAAATCAGATCTTCTTATCATCAATTCAGGTATATAAATATATAATTATGATTGAATTAATAGTTGTATTGGGTAGAATAGTCCATTTCAAATTTATAGTTTCAGAATGCCCTTTGGAATAATATTAATTTTATTTTGCTAATTATGACCTGCGATAACCTATCCTCGAACCTTACGGACGACAATCGCGAATATGGGTACTGGAGTATTCGTATATTGCGTATCCTGGGGATGATGTTACTGTTGGTGTTTTTTGCCTTTGGACTAGAAAAGATAGTCCCACATCGGCTACACCAAATGGTGAGTATCTCAATATAATGCATTGCTTGTGTTGAGGTGTGCACATGAGGTGTAGTGGGACACAAGTTTGTGCCATGTGGGAGTATTTTTCTAGAAGGAAAAAGGATTAAATCCAACAAGGATGCAAGTTGATTTTTGTTGTGCGGACTCGGACACGGACTCCAGGATGTCTCGTGCATGCACGGGAGTGTTCGGGGGGTAGGCGTGGACTGGCACACTTCTATGCTGATTGTGGGATGATCTAAAATATCAAACTCTATTTTTGAGTATTGATATTTTAGTCCCACATCGGATAGGAGAAGAGGTGAAGTCTCAACTCCACTCTATAAATAGAGCCCCTTGGCCTCCTTTGAAAGATGCACCAAGAAGAGAGTTGAGGGAGTCTGTTAAGTCCAGAAAGCCCGTTCAAGTCACAAATATTGACTTACGAGCGTTCCAGAAGTTCTTCGTGAACTTGCTGGTTCCTGGAAGCTGTTCGTGCTCGTGTGGGACGAATAAAGCTTTGAGCAATGGTGGTTCATTCACTCCAGCATCTCATTCTCGCTTGTCATCGCTGCTGTTGCCTTTTACAGTAACTTCTTTTTAGAAGCTCTACTGCCGATAGTTGCTTGCACAAAGTCTCTTTAGATTTTTTGTGTATTACGTAGAATCTTTTTAGATCCTCGTAATTTAGAATCCTCCAGGATCTCTGTTGCACATCTTCTTTAAGGTGCTGCATTTGAAACGTTGTGTGTACAATTGTTTCAGTTTCAGAATTTTCCATCGAAAACTGTACCTCGGTACTAACAATCTCAAAGCTTTATTGAGAAGATGGATAATTCTCGTGCTTCGCTCATCGATACCAGCTTTAACAAGTTAGAAAAATTCGATGGCGAACACTTCTAGATATGGAGACGAAAGGTCACTTTAAATCTTCAACTCGTGAATGTTGATCACGTGCTGTCAGAAGAAGAATTGATCGTTCCAACCACTGGATCTGCTGCAGCTGTGGCCGCTGCTACGACCAAGCAAGCGAAGTGGAAGAGAGAAAACAGTATATGCAAACTACTGATACTCAATTCCATGGAAGACTCTTTGGCAGAGTCCTACTCCAAGAAGACATCTGCCAAAGAGATATGGGACTCCTTGGAAAAGCTCTATGAAGATGACGAGAACCGGTCCAAGATCTTCATGGTAGAAAAATACCACAAGTGGACCTTCGAAGACGAGAAGGCGATGCTGCCCCAAGTGAAGGAGTTTCTGAAGTTGCGTCAGAAACTAGAAGACAAGAATATGCCCCTCGTCGACAAGTTTGTCGTTGGAGGGATCGTCGCAAAACTTCCTACATAATTGAACAACTTCTATCAAGGATACATCGAAAGAAGATAAAAATTAGCTTGGAAGATTTCTTACAAGAGATCCATGTTGAGGACGAGATGCGCTCTCAACAGAAGATGGATACTCTGTCCAAACAACTGGCGAAGGCAAATCTGGTCCAAACCAGAGAGTGCCAGGGGAAGCAGGCTGCTTCTCATCGCAAAAAGAAGGACTTCACGAATCTAAAAGTGAAGGGTCCTGCTTTCAAGCAGCAGAAGTCCAAGTCCTATATGACTTGCTTCAATTGTGGCAAGAAGGGCCACTACAAATCCGAATGCAAGTCCAAGCCCAAAGAACAAGGTGAGCCTAGTAAGGTTTCTATGATTACTAATCTAGTTGCCATGATAGCACAGGTTACAACTGTGGGGGCTGACTTGGACTGGTGGATAGACACTGGTGCGACCTGTCATGTCTGTTCAGACAAAGACTGGTTCATCTCTTATGAGCCAACTTCAGAGAAGGTCATAATGGCAAACCAGGCACAAGCTGAAGTACTGGAGATCGGGACGATGGAGCTGAAACTCACATCGAGGAACACTCTGACGCTTCAAGGTGTGAAGCATGTTCCAGTAATTGCTAAGAACCTGATCTCTGGAAGTCTGCTCTGCAACGCAGGCTTGAGGATGGACATCAATGCTGGCCAGTTGGTGATGTCCAAGAAGGGTACATTCTTCGGGAAAGCTTTCCAAACTGAAGGAATGTACAAGATTCAGCTTGTTGTAACCCAGCATGATAATATAAATGCAATCACTTTTTCTGATTATTCTCTTGAGTTGTGGCATAATAGGCTAGGACATGTTCTTTGTAAAAGGATTAACAGAATGTCTAGTCTAGGACTTATCTCCAAGTATGGGCGTAAGGTAGAGAAATGCGAAGTATGTGCTCAGACGAAGATCACAAGGAAACCCTTTCACAGGGTCCATCGAAGCACAGATCTTCTGGAGTTGGTTCACTCAGATATCTGTGACTTCAAATAATTCTCTACAAAGGCCGGGATGAAGTATTTCATTACTTTCATCGATGACTTCTCAAAGTATACTTTCGTCTACTTGCTCAAGTCTAAAGACGAAGCATTCGAGAAGTTCAAGGAGTTCAGGGCCGAGGCTGAGCGGCAAACTGGACAACTCAAGAGGTTAAGGAGTGATCGAGGCGGGGAGTGTCGGTCTCATGAATTCTTATCATTCTGCAAAGAACATGGAATCATCAATGAGACAACGGCTCCGTACTCTCCTCAATCCAACGGAGTAGCAGAAAGGAAGAACAGAACGTTGACAGAGATGATGAACTCCATGCTGTTGACTGCGGGTCTTCTAAAGTGTTACTGGGGAGAAGCTGCACTAACGGCAACGTTCATTCTGAACAGAGTGCCATATGCAACTTCCGACATAACTCCTCATGAACTTTGGTTCAAAGTCAGACCTAACTTGAATGTCATTCGAGTGTGGGGGTGTCTGGCTTATGTGAAGCTCTCGGATCTGAAGATTCAGAAGCTGGGGACAAGGACTACAAAGGCGATCTTCTTGGGGTATGCCGAGAAGAGTGATGCTCGGAGATTCCTTGATATCGAGTCAAACCATATCATCGAATCTCGCGATGCTGAATACTTTGAAGACAAGTTTGCAAAACACAAGAATATTGTTCTCGAGGATCTTCAGAAGAATTATAAGGGTACAAAGCAGACATAAGTCTTTAATGAACCAGTAGTCCAAGATGAAGCTGTCGTCAAGGAGACACCAGCTGAACCAGAACTCGCTGAGCCGTCAACTAAGCTAACGAGGAGGCCGAAAGACTTCGGAGATGACTTCGTCACCTATCATGTGGAAGCAGATCCGCTTACCTATGATGAGGCAATAAAGACCAGAGATGTTGTATTCTGGAAGGAGGCGATAGATAACGAGATTGACTCAATCACCTCCAACAACACATGGGTATTGGTTGACCTGCCAGAAGGAGCAAGACCCATCGGATGCAAATGGATCTTCAAGAAGAAGATGAAAGCAGATGGAACCATTGACAAGTTCAAGGCCAGGCTAGTGGCCAAGGGGTTTGCTCAGAAGCAGGGGATCGACTACTTTGACACTTATGCTCCAGTAGCTCGGATGACAACCATCAGATTGTTAATTGCTCTAGCAACAATACACAAGCTGGTGATACATCAGATGGATGTGAAAACGGCATTCCTTAATGGCGAGCTGACCGAAGAGATCTACATGCAACAACCAGAAGGTTTTGTCGTCAGAGGTCTGGAAGACAAAGTCTGTAAGTTGATGAAGTCTCTGTATGGTTTGAAATAAGCTCCCAAAATGTGGCATGAGAAGTTTGACAAGGTGATAAGGTCAAATGGCTACAGGGTCAGTGAAACAGACAAGTGTGTCTATACGAAGTTTACTGACGGAAGAGGAGTAATCGTATGTCTTTACGTGGATGACATGCTAATCCTAGGTACGGATTTAAGCTGCGTCACAGAGACAAAGAAATTCCTCTCGACCAAGTTCAGTATGAAGGACTTGGGGGATGCCGACGTAATCTTGGGGCTCAAGATCATCCGGACAGGCACTGAAATAGTGCTATCACAATCTCATTATATTGAGAAGATGCTCACTCGCTACGGGTATCAAGATCTTCCTTTTATTGATACACCGTACCGGAGTGATCAGAAGCTGGAGCCAAATTCGAGGGAAAGCGTCAAAAAGTTGGAGTACGCTAGCGTCATCGGAAGCTTGATGTACGCTACTACTGCCACAAGGCCTGACATAGCTTTTGCAGTAGGAATGCTGAGTCGGTTCACTAGCAATCCAGGCATTGAGCACTAGAAAGCTGTGAAGCGTGTTATGAGATATCTCAAGAAAACTCAGACATATGTATTTTTCTACAGCGGAGATCCATCAGTAGTGGAAGGCTTCAGTGATGCTAGCTGGTGTTAAGATATGGAGAGCGAGTATTCCATAGGTGGATTCGTATTCGCCATGGGCGGAGCTGCTATATCGTGGAAGTCAAAGAAGCAGACTATGTTATCTCGCTCCTCCATAGAATCTGAATTATTTGCATTGGATGCTGCTGCAGATGAAGCAGAGTGGCTTCGGGAGCTCATGTATGATCTTCCGGTGGTTGGGGCTCAGATACCGGCAATACCGATATACTGTGACAACCAAGCGGCAGCAGCAGTGGCATCAAATGAACTCTTCAACGGGAAGAAGAGAACGGTGCGGTTGAAGTACAGAGCAGTACACGATCTTATCAAGAGAGGTGCTATTGCAGTGATTGATGTTCGGAGTCAGAAGAACCTGGCGGATCCGTTCACAAAAGGCCTCAAGCGTCAGTTGGTCGATGACACAGCTTGTAAAATGGGCTTAAAGGCATTCTGATAGTGTGTCTTTGTAATCCTACCATAAAGTTTTATGCTATTAGTTCAAAGAGAAATCTACTAGGCATCTAACTTTTGGTTCAAAAGAGAATCACTGACTGGAAAACTATCAGGTAGCAGTGGGTACTTGTTCTCTGGAACATGAAAGGGATACGGACCCATAACCACTGTTATCTACTATGTATTTTTTCTGCAAAAAAACAGATCCTGTGGAAGGTTGGCTTAAACGCCTTAATGAGTTCTCAGGCAGAGTGAATGCCTGGTGTGCTTTACAGGAAGCACGATAGAGCAGCACTACAAAGAGTGAAACTCCATGCTACAGTAGGGTGACTCCACCATAAGGTTCCCAGGTAGGGGTAATGCCTCGGCTTTGCAAGCCAAGTCACAACGGCGTAGCACCGCAAATAGGCAGGTAGCCTAATGCTGTATGACGTAAATAAAGAGTTGTAGACAGCACTACAAAGGGAAGGATGGCCCCATGTTACAGTGGCACGACACAACGATGAGGTACCCAGGTAGGGGTAAAGCCTCGGCATTGTAAGCCATGTCGTTGCGGCGTAACACCGCAAGGAAGCCTTAGGCTTCATGCTGGGTAGTTTGGCACTACAAAGAGGCTTGTGACCTCATGCTACAGTAGTATGACACTACGATGAGGTTCCCAGGTAGGGGTAATGCCTCGGCTTCAGGCCATGTCATAGCGGCGTAGCACCGCAAGGAAGCGCAAGGCTTCATGCCATATCTCTTTAATAAAGAACTCACCTATAGTGTATGGAAAGAGATATCAGGCCGTCTCTTGAGGGTAAACTTGTAGACGCCCAAAAATTATACACTGAAACCAGGCTGGCACAAGGCCTTCAATGTGCAGCCAGAAGCACAGTTGATGTCATTATGTGAGTAGGAAGAATTACAGTTATGGTGCAGAATTCAAGGCTTAGTCCATTCTTGTATCATGCTGTTATTTAACCTATACGGGAAGATTCAAGTCGTAGCAACATCTCTTCTATTGCATGATGGGCAGTCACTGTGGGGAACGCTCAACCCATATATTGAGATATGTGGGGGATTGTTGGTGTTTTTTGCCTTTGGACTAGAAAAGATAGTCCCACATCGGCTACACCAAATGGTGAATAATACATTGCTTGTGTTGAGGTATGCACATGAGGTGTAGTGGGGCATAAGTTTGTACCATGTGGGAGTATTTTTCTAGAAGGAAAAAAGATTAAATCCAACAAGGATGCAAGTTGATTTTTGTTGTGCGGACTCAGACTCGGACACGGACTCCAGGATGTCTCGTGCATGCACGGGAGTGTTCGGGGGGTATGCATGGACTGGCACACTTCTATGTTGATTGTGGGATGATCTAAAATATCAAACTCTATTTTTGAGTATTGGTATTTTAGTCCCACATTGGATAGGAGAAGAGGTGAAGTCTCAACTCCACTCTATAAATAGAGCCCCTTGGCCTCCTTTGAAAGATGCACCAAGAAGAGAGTTGAGGGAGTCTGTTAAGTCCAGAAAGCCCATTCAAGTCTCAAATATTGACTTACGAGCGTTCCAGAAGTTCTTCGTGAACTTGCTGGTTCCTGGAAGCTGTTCGTGCTCGTGTGGGACGAATAAAGCTTTGAGCAACAGTGATTCATTCACCCCAGCATCTCATTCTCACCTATCATCGCTGCTGTTGCCTTTTACAGTAACTTCTTTTTAGAAGCTCTACTGCCGATAGTTGCTTGCACAAAGTCTCTTTAGATTTTTTGTGTATTACGTAGAATCTTTTTAGATCCTCGTAATTCAGAATCCTCCAGGATCTCTGTTGCACATCTTCTTTAAGGTGCTGCATTTGAAACGTTGTGTGTACAATTATTTCAGTTTCAGAATTTTCCATCGAAAATTGTGCCTCCGCACTAACAATCTCAAAGCTTTATTGAGAAGATGGATAATTCTCGTGCTTCGCTCATCGATACCGGCTTTAACAAGTTGGAGAAATTCGATGGCGAACACTTCCAGATATGGAGACGAAAGGTCACTTTAAATTTTCAACTCGTGAATGTTGATCACGTACTGTCAGAAGAAGAATCGATCGTTCCAACCACTGGATCTGCTGTAGCTGTGGCCGCTGCTACGACCAAGCAAGCGAAGTGGAAGAGAGAAAATAGTATATGCAAACTACTGATACTCAATTCCATGGAAGACTCTCTGGCAGAGTCCTACTCCAAGAAGACATCTGCCAAAGAGATATGGGACTCCTTGGAAAAGCTCTATGAAGATGACGAGAACCGGTCCAAGATCTTCATGGTAGATTTGGCCTATTAAAGGATTGTAGAAATTTCTTAAGAATGATTGATTTCTAAGTATCGGACGGTATAAGATTAAACACTTGGAATTCGAATAGAAGTATCGGTTAGATTTGGCCTATTAAAGGATTGTAGAAATTTCTTTAAGGATATCGAGCTTGACAACATCAGTAACCTGTGTTTAGATATATCTAGAACGATTATATAGAATATTATAGTAAGAAAAGAAGGACCATGTAGCCAATAGTCGATAATGATTTAAGATTTTGGAATGAATATAATGTGTTTTTGGAGATTAGCATAGATATTAATATGGCTTGGAAGGATTATTTGGTAAGCTAGTATTAACAATATCTTGCTTAAGGTATAGGCATAATAGATATTATATTGTATATAGCTTATTGAAGGTAGTGTAACTCCTTGATATTTTGATTTTATTATTCTTAAATCTCGACTCGTCCCATTTTCTTGCCAGATTTTCATATATATATTTTCTAAATTCCTAACCTACTTGAATTTTTTTTATCTCCTTATTTCATCCTTTATCTTATCAATTTAGAATCCTAAATTATATCCTTCTTTCTCTATCAATTTATTTTTCAAAGTATTCATGATTTCAATAAGTGTTCTCCTTCTAAATACCCTATAGGCATTACTCATTAATTGTTCACTGGATTTCTTGTAAAACAATATTTTTATTTGAATATTTGTGATTGAATTTTCTGTGAAGGAATATTTATTTATTTTGTGCCCAATTAATGTAATTTTTAAGGGTCTCTTGTTGGAATTGGTTTTGATGATCGAGAATTGTTCTTGAAGGATTAAGATAATATTAGATAGGATTTGGGATAGTGAAACGGATGGCCTGTAAAAAAATTAATTATATGAATCGTGTATGGAATGTTGTGGCTTGAATTGAATGTGATTGAATTTTGAATTGCGTAAGAAGACTCGACGGTGAGATTACAAGATAGTACGATCAAAAGTTTGCATTGGAGGATATGAGAATTATATTGCTCAATACTCTGAGATAGACAAAAACTGATTTGATCTTGAGTATGGATGAGTAAATTTTGCATCAAGTTCAAAAGATAGCATTTGGTTGAACTAATTCGAATTAGTAAATGGATGTTTCCTCGGGTATACGAATATTTGATGATATTGAGGTATATCGAAAATTAATAAACGTCGACTCAAGGATATTCTGTTTGGATGAAAAATGAGTTTATTGCATAGTGAATCATCATGTTTTGTTATCTCTATTGATGCTAACTTGTGGACTAATAGTGGATCGCATAGCAGTATAGAAATTTTGGATGACATGATTAAAGTAATCATGAGCATAAATGAATAGATATTAGTCAAACTCGATTTGATGGATGTTAAAAATTTCGGTGAATGATCGTTGATTCAGAATGACAAAATTGATAACTTAGAGAAATCTTAAGTCGATATATCTTGGATGAAATTAATATGTAAAATGAAGTGATTGGTAGCCACGAAAATTTTTCGAACTTGGGGATTGATATTAAGTTGGTTTGAAGATAAAAGTAAAACTAAATGCATGAAGGACGAGCAAGATTGAATTGAAATTAAATTATGATTGGAGAAATTATGTTGCATATATAACTTATGATTTGTGACTTAGAATTATTATTTGGATTGGTGACTGAGATATGAGAATTTTGATATCTCTATATTACTCACTATTTGTGGATTCAATTTCCTAATAAGATGAAGAATTTGTTAATTGAATTTCTTGTGATTGAGTATACAACTTTTTACATTTATATATTTGACGAGACAGTAAAAAAAAGGAAAAAGAAAATTGATAGTGGAATCATGAAATGAGAAGTTGTTGCAGCTGTCCGGATTAGCGAGTTACAAGATTATCATATCACGTCAAGAAATGAGAATAAGGAATATGATTTTGAATTCAAAGAATACACGGTTATAGGTTGAAACAATATGGTGGCTGACCATTTTATTTAATCATATGGAATTCCAATAATCTTTAAGATATCAAGTATCATCGAATTGTCTTTATTTCCATGAATCTTTTGATATATATATATATATATATATATATATATATATATATATATATATATATATATATATATATATATATATGTTTCAAAATAATTCATTTGATATAGATTACTACTTCATCTCTGTAAGGTGAGTAGAATATCTTGATTCTCTTTATACTTGTTTTGAAAATTTTATCTTCAAAATTTTAAATTTCGAGGACGAAATTTTTATAAGGTGGGTAGAGTGTCATAGTCGTATCCAATTATTCAATTTACTTTAACTATTTATACATTTCTTAATATTTCTTCTCTAATTAAGTATTAATATTTTACTATAATAAGAAGCATCTACTAATTTAATTAGATTTATTTCATATATGAATATTGCATGAAAGCCCATGATTTAATTTTGAAATTATATTTTGATTTACCAACTCATTTAGCTTAGGTGTCATCATTTGAAGGTAGGTGGCATTATGTAAGGATAGGTGGCAACCACCAAGCCATGTAGCACTTGTGCATGAATAAGAGAAACCCCCATATGACACCTTACCCCTTCCAACATCTCCTTCCTTTATTTTTTTTCCTTCCACTCTTCTTCCCTCTCTATTTTCTTCACTCCATTTCACCACCATCACACCTCTCCTCTCTTCCACTTCCCCAAAAATCTAAGAATTTGTTGGAGAGATAAATCTAGGTCTAATTCCAAGAACCAAGGCAAGTCCTCTCCTACCTATATTAATTACATATAATTTCTAATGAAGTTGTAGAAGCTATAGCACAAGTATTACACTCAAGTAAATAAATTTGGAATTATTTTCCTATACAGTTTTATTGTGAGACTGTTTTGACCTAATAAAATTCTCTAAAATAAAAATATGTCTAAACGAGTTATCTAGGAAATTCGACGCCGTTTCCGAAAACATATAATATGATGGTATTATGATTTATTTACTAGGAGCTATAGGCCGTGCAACATGGATGAAATATTCTGGAACGATATTCTGAAATTTATTTTATAGTATTTTTCGGATCAGTTTTGATCTAGCAGACGTCATTAAAATTGAAATATGTCTAAATGAGAATCAAAGAGAACTCGATAAGCTTTCCGACGATATATGATACGATAGGGTTTGAGTTTATATGGTAGAAGTTATGGGTCGTATAACATAGGTGTACAATTCTGGAATTGAATCAGGAATCCAGTGTACACATAATTTTCTACGACAGATTTGACCTATTAAACCATGTCAAAATGAGGATATTATGAACAAAAATCGAAGAGCATTCGATAAGCTTTTTAGTCGTATATAATATGATAGTATATAGATGTATGTATTAGGAATTATTAACTGTACAACATCATCGTCGAAACCTGGAAACAATTTCTGTAATTTAAGGACACATCAGCTTTATATCCTAATTTTGGCCGATTAAACTTTATCAAATCCAAAATGTGTAAACATGTGTTTTGTAGAAAATTTGATAAGTTTTCCAACGATATATAATATGATGTTTTCAGATTTATGTGATAGGAGTTATGCTATTTGCAAGTAGAGGATACATGTTTGGGATTCTGGACAACTTAGTTTTGTGTTTTTATATAATTCTTATCTACTATATTGACTGCGTGTGACCGGTGTAGAGTTGCTCCACCGAAGGGGTCGACGTACCCGGTCTTTATATATATATATATATATATATATATATATATATATATATATATATATATGTTGTCTATTGTAAAATTTCTGGGTCAACAAATAGAAAGGAGACTCTGTCGAAATTTTCAATAATTTCGGGAGTTAGCCAAGTTAGAGAATTCCTGGATTAGGAAAACCTAATTGAATAATCTAAGTTTATATCTTCCTAGTCACAAGATATTACCATATGGCGTATTGTCTTTGCCACACGAGATGGTAAAATAAGTTAAACAATTCCTTGCCAATGATTATTACCATATGGCGTGTTGTTCAGACACACGAGATGGTAATGAGTTGGATAATCTCTTGCCAACAAGATATTACCGTATAGCGTATTGTCTTTGGCATACGAGATGGTAATTGAGTTGGAACATGATATTAGACATAGGAGTCAATAGACTATTGTCTGTATTTGTAGTTGCATCATGGGGTGGGAGAGAATAACTGGATCACATCTATCGAAATCCCTCCAATATAATAACAACAGAAAAAGCTGATCAGTAGTCCCGCATCTGTAAGGCCTTGCGATGTCGGGGTGAGGCCTAGCTCACCAATAAAGAACAGTCCAGTAAATTTAGAGAATAAAATCAAAATTTAAAAAGTTAATGTACACATGTTTCCCACAAGATGTGGGGGGTCGGATCTAAGGCACCGTACCCAATCAGACACCACCTGTTTCCGGGTAAATGGGATTATTGTCGGAAAAATAGAGAATGATCGTGATCCGAATGTGTTCTCTAAACTACATCATCATATAGGAAAATTGGCTATGATTGTGGTAGTGAATTTAGGTTGTTGTGATTGTGAGGGTAGTCGTTATTTATGAATTATTAGGATTTTGTCGTAGGACGAACACTAAGAAAATTCACTAGAATGAGATCTAATCAGAGTTAAATTTTAAGTTAACGTTATAATCCCTCAAAATTAATTTCTCAATTTCTTTACTTTGGAATTCCGAGAATCCGATCATCTCAGTGATTCTCAATTTACTTATTTTATTTTCTCGTCTTTGACTGAGAACTTGCATGTTGTTTGACGACCTAATATTGTTCACTAGATTTGTTGACATACTTCCAAGGAGATGCTATTGTACATTGAAGAAAAGCTGGAGAACAAGAACGAGATGTGACGATTGAAGGCAATCATATTAAATCAGATCTTCTTATCATCAATTCAGGTATATAAATATATAATTATAATTGGATTAATAGTTGTATTGAGTAGAATAGTCCATTTCAAATTTATAGTTTCAGAATGTCCTTTTGAATAATATTAATTTTATTTTGTCAATTATGACTTGCGATAACCTATCCTAGAACCTTACGGACGACAATCGCGAATATGGGTACTGGAGTATTCGTATGTCACGTAGCCTGGGGATGATGTTGCGTACTCGACTCACCGTATTCTGGGAGCGGGACGTGACAGTTTTCATTATCCTTTTCTACATTCAAGGATTATTCGTGGTTTTAGTGTTATTATTTAATTTTCTTCACCCTTTTTTTATTCTCATTCGATAACATTCCAAATTTTTCTTGAACATAAATTGCTTGGGTATAGGTACTTATTTCTCAGTCTATTATAGGATCTGAGGTATATCCTCGAGCGGAGCGATATACTTTGAAAAATTGGATCTTTGGTTCATGATATCTTCCGGATCGTCATGAACTTTTTTCTCTACGTGAGATGTTTCTTCGAGAGCTGCTTCTTCAAGAGCATTAGGATGTGTTATATTATTCGGGCTCTTCTTCTGGAGAGTTGAACCTATTGAACCTTTAGTATTATTTGGCATCTACTTTTTGGAGAGCTGAATATTTAGAACATTTAGGTCTTATGTGTTCTTACAAAATAATTTATTCATTTGTTGCCTTTATTTGGTTCTTTTGGTACTTTTATTAGAAAATAAATTTATAGTCGATATAGTTATTTATGTAGCATAATTAAAAACATCGATTAAGCACATAATATTTTATTTGCAGTAAAAATAAAGAATAATTTCTCCTAATTTAGTCGAGATTAGAAAAAGTAGAAATATGCCATGATACGTTCTTCTGAAATGATATTTTAGACGTTCTTCGAGAACGATGATGCAAGACGTTCTTCTAGAACGATAATTTATCTTCTTCATATCTCCCCCCTAACGGCAGAAATTATGTCTTATTAACGTGACAGATCACAAAAAATATTCTATCACAAAAATATCTCATGTTTAGAAGATTTAATAATCTATGGAGATAAATATAATAATTCACAAAACATAGATGCCAATATTACAGTTTCAAATAATTCTAACATAAGTCATATAATGCAGTTTAAAGTTGCGTTACTAGTTATTCAGATACAATATTCAGGATTGATGGTTTTGAAACAAACTTTGTCTTTGAGATCAAGATGTATGTTGCAATTTGTTAAGAGATTATCACACAAATTAATATTGATAATTCTCAAAATCTTTGTTTTGGGTATCTTGTCGATCATGTCACAATTTAAAAGTTATAGGATCATTCGACTTCTGGCTCATAATGGACCCTTATAGGACTGAGCTTTTGGCTCATGATATAGGATTTAACTTCTAGCTCATGATAGTATGTGACTTGACATCCCTAATGTATATCCTACTGAATAGCTGGATAATCTATTTAGACGAAGTTCTGGTTCTCTTAGACGAACTTCTGGTTCTCTTAGTCGAACATCTGGTTCTCTTAGACGAGTGGTTACACAAAATTATTTCTTATTTCACTTGCTCAAAAGTTTATCCATTTTCTTTATATCCTTAAAACTTAGTAAAATTCTTCTAGAATTATGAGAGTACAACACGTACATTATGTATCTGTTGGGTAAAATATGCTCTGTCGGAACCTTCAATTAATGTGAACAAGATCAGCTATCATTGATACTATATTTGATCTAGTATTCTTATCCTATTTATCAGTCATGCATAAGATGTCTCTATTTCTTTTTTTTTCTATGGGTTCTAGTTTCTAGATATGGCAATATCATATCAATAGTTGCAAATAGAGATGTTATTGATCAATAATAATAATTTTATAACATAGAACTTCGGATCTATGATAGTTGGTAGGACAGTCACACATCCGTAGGCACCATATGGATTAGACAAACTTATGTCTCAAACTTTAAAATATATGCAACTATGAAATACCAATATTCATGTTGATAATCTTTTTTACTTGTGAACAAAAATTAACGAATGTTGGTTAATATTATGATAAAGAATAACTTTTCAAACCCTCAATAATTTATGTTTAGAAGAATATAATATACAAGTAATATTAATGTGTCGATATTGTCCTTGGAAACTTACAACATGGCCATTGGTAATGATCTGTTCATAATGCACCATGATCAGATTTTTTAAATTCTCATATATTACAGTTTTTACATGCAAATTTCAATCTAGATTATCCAATAATAAATCAAAATATTTATAATATATTATGTCTTTTCTTGAGCCATTTAAAATCAGCCACGTTACTCATCAGATTATCACAAATAATAATAAAGTATAAAAGATATTATCTGACCAAGTTAACTCCGCTGAAATTTAAACATTATGCACAAGAATCATATTTGACCTTTTGGTAAGACAGATCAAATAAAGATTAATAATTTGTAACAAATATCAATATATATCAAAAAGATGTGATCCGAGCAATCAGTGGACTTCCAAGATGAGTAATATTACTCGACTCCAATACAGTTTATTAGAAGCTAACTAATACTACTATGATAATACTTGGACAGTAATGCTACTTGTATAAAAATATCAGTGTGTTAATGCTAGCACAATTTTGTACCACAAGAAGATGAAACATTTTAAGGATATGCCCATAGATTAGCATGAACCTTGTGTGACCATGAATCGGTGACCCAAGCAATGGCGATTGGAAAGTTTACTGTTTGACTTTTATTCCTATTCCAGGTGGTTCTTACACTGTCATTGTTAACTCTGTTGGAGAAACCTCTCTACATGAAACCCATGTTGTAGATATGAATAAGGACACCTTTTTCAGTGTCCATACAACATAGCATGACATATATGTTTCGATCATCCAATAACATGTAGAAAAAAAAACTCATCTTTATTGGGATAATAAACTTAGATAATAAATAATTGTTTTGTAAACTCACAGGACCAATGAGCAGATAATGGTAAAAATTGGTATATCATCTATTCTAAAGTATTCAAACTACTTTCAAAACTGCTCTTCTTTTTTTTCTTTCTTTTCAATTAGTTACTTGCCTCCTTAACAATATTATATAATCAAAATAAAAAAATCATCTGGTTGGATTTGTATCATGAGTAAAAAAGTCATGCTTGATCAAATGCCAGTGCATCAAGCTTCTTATGAAAAAAAAAATGTAATCTATAAATCTGGTTGGATATCTGATCTTTTATCTTTTTCGGTAGTGACCTAAAATTTCTCGAGCGGCAGTAGAGCATGATAACATGTTGTGAAAATGACAAAGAAAGATAAGAAATTGGTAGCCAGAAATCTGTACGTAGTTTCTCATTGATAACATATATAGAGGGAATGAGATAGAGGTCGTTCTGTGTATGGATAAAGGCATCTATATTTGGATTTATCCAAATCACAACAGTTATACTTAATTATTATTTTTACTAAGACTATTTTTGTTTGGAGAGGGTGAAAAGAGTTAAGTGAGAAAAAGTTAAGTAGTGTAAAAAAAAAGACTTGCTTGGTTTGAGGGTGGGAGTTTATGGGGTAGAATTGTTGGTGCTTTCTTTACATGGAGAGAGCTTGCTCTCAACATGCCGTGTAAATTTTAGTCCCACATCGGAAATGCACCATGAGTTATCTCAACATATATACTTGGGTGTGTTGTTGAGAGATGCACATGGGGTGGTGACCATAAGGAGGGAATCATGTGGGTGATTTTACAAGGAGGTAAGAATAAGGCTCCAAGGATTAAGCATTAATGCTTTTGTCATTCTCTTGGATTAATTCCATTTGGAGCTAAGCCCCAAAGGGGCTTAGCGACTCGGACTCGGACTCAGACTCAGACTCGGGCTCATGGGCTCATGAGGCGTAATGTGGCATTTTGTTGGCGTCTTTATGCGGCTCATATGCGGCCATGCGGTCTTATGCGGCTCATATGCGGCCTCATGGGCTCATGAGGCGTAATGTGGCATTTTGTTGGCGTCTTTATGCGGCTCATATGCGGCCATGCGGTCTTATGCGGCATGCGGCTCATATGCGGCCTCATGCGGCTCATGCGGCACATGCGGCACATGCGGCTCATACGGCTAGGGTTTCCACCCTCTCTCTATATATACTCTCTTCCGGCCTCCTTTGTGACTACTACGAAATTACAAGTCAGAAAAGGAGAAAGAGAGAGAGAGTTGTTGCCGCCATTGCAAGTCCATCCGAGGAGTCTGAACAGAGGTGACTTCGAACGTTCCACAAGTTCTTCAACTTGCTGGTTCCTGGAAGCAGATCGTATGGGGCGAATCTTGCTTTGAGCAACGGTGTTTTGACACCCCAGCATTGTTCTTCTTCTTATCTCTCTCTAGTTTTAGTGTAACTCATTCTGTCCCAATTGCAACACGTTTGCAAGGAAGAACGAGAGATCTTCTCTTCTCTTTTTCCCTCCTTCAGATTGTAATTTGGCTATTTGATTTATTGTACCATCGTAGATCTTGAGTTTGATCACTGCAAAGTTTTGTGTGACATCTCAGATCTCGATTGCATCTGTTTTTCATCTTCGATCAAGCCCCGGGACTAACAATCTCAAAGCAAGATCCGTGTAGATGGAAAACATTAATGCTTCGCTCCTCCAATCGGACTTCTGCAAGTTGGAAAAGTTCGATGGAGAGCACTATCAAGTCTGGAAGAGAAAGGTTTACCTAACTCTTCAACTGAAAAACGTTGATCATGTTCTGTTAGAGGAAGAACCCTCTGTTCCAGACACTGGATCTACTGCCGCAATCAACGCGGCTACCAAACTCCAAACCAAGTAGAGAAGGGAAAATAGCATCTGCAAGCTTCTCATCCTGAATGCTATGGAGGACTCCCTGGCAGAATCCTACTCAAAGAAGGAACTTGCCAGAGACATATGGGAGTCTGTGGAAAATCTGTATGAAGAAGACAAGAACAGGAGCAAAATGTTTGTGGTTGAAAAATATCACAAATTGCTCTTTGAGGACGAAAAGTCCATGCTGCCACAGGTGAAGGAATTTCTGAAGCTGCGTCAGAAACTGGAAGACGAAGAGATGCCCCTTCCCGACAAGTTTATCGTCGGAGGGATCGTCTCAAAACTTACTGCTGGATGGAGTACCTTCTATGCAAGGATGCACAGAAAGAAGCTAGACATTAGCTTGGGAGATCTACTGCAAGAGATCCATGTTGAGGACGAGATGCGTTCCCAATAGAAGGTGGACACTCTGTCCAAACAGTTGGCTAATGCCAATCTTGTACAGACGAGAGATCCAAAAGGGAAGCAGGCGGCTTCTCATCCCAAGAAGAAGGACTTCACTAATCTAAAAGTGAAGGGTCCTTCTTTCAAGCAACAGAAGACTAAGTCCCACGTGACTTGTTACAATTGTGGCAAGAAAGGCCACTACAAGAGTGAATGCAGATCTAAGCCTAAACAATCAGAGAAATGTGAGCCTAATAAGGTTTCATTGGTTTCTAACGTTGTTGCTATGATCGGACAGGTCACAACTGTGGGGGTTGACTCTGACTGGTGGATAGACATTGGAGCGACTTGCCATGTCTGTTCATGCAAGGAATGGTTCGTCACGTACCAGTCGATATCTGAGAAGGTTGTCATGGCGAACCAGGCCGAAGCTGAAGTTCTGGGGATCGGGACCGTGGAACTGAAACTCACTTCTGGGAACACTCTGACGCTTCAAGGTGTGAAGCATGTTCCGGCGATTGCCAAGAACCTGATCTCTGGGAGCCTGCTCTGCAACGCAGGCTTGAGGATGGACATCAATGCTGGTCAGATGGTGATGTCCAAGAAAGGAACATACTTCGGAAAGGCTTATCAAACCGAAAGAATATTTAAAATTCAGCTTGTTAACCAGTTTGAAGACATTAATGCAGTTGCATTTTCTGATTATTCTCTTGAGTTGTGGCATAATAGACTAGGACATGTTCATTGTAAAAGAATTAACAAAATGTCTAGTCTAGGACTTATCTCCAAATGTGGGGGTAAGGTGGAGAAGTGTGAAGTGTGTGCTCAGACGAAGATCACAAGGAAACCCTTTCATCGGGTCAATCGAAACACAGATCTTCTGGAGTTGGTGCACTCCGATATCTGTGACTTCAAACATTTCTCCACGAAGGCCGGGATGAAGTATTTCATAACCTTCATCGACGACTTCTCAAAATACGCGTTCGTCTACTTGCTCAAGTCTAAAGACGAAGCTTTCGAGAAGTTCAGAGAGTTCAGGGCTGAAGCTGAACGGCAGACTGGACAACAACTCAAGAGGTTAAGGAGTGATCGAGGTGGGGAGTACAGGTCTCATGAATTCGCATCGTTCTGCAAAGAACATGGAATTATATGTGAGACTACTGCTCCATACTCTCCTCAATCCAACGGAGTAGCGGAGAGGAAGAACAGAACGTTGACAGAAATGATGAACTCAATACTGCTAACCGCGGGTCTTCCTAAATGCTACTGGGGAGAAGCTGCATTGACGGCTACTTTTATTCTAAATAGAGTGCCATATGCAACTTTGGACGTAACTCCTCATGAACTCTGGTTCAAAGTCAGACCAAATTTGAATGTCATTCGAGTGTGGGGGTGTCTAGCGTATGTGAAGCTCCCAGATCTGAAGATTCAGAAGCTAGGGACAAGGACTACGAAGGCGATCTTCTTGGGGTATGCCGAGAAGAGTGATGCTCGGAGGTTTCTTGATATTGAGTCAAATCATATCATCGAATCTCGCGATGCTGAATACTTTGAAGACAAGTTTGCAAAAGATAAAAATATTATTCTTTCGGACATTCCGAAAAATGATGTAGGTGCAAATGAGACTGAAATCTCATATGAGCCAGTAGTCCAAGAAGAAACTGTTGTTGAGGAAACAACTCTTGTACCAGAACTCGCAGAGCCGTCAGCTAAGCGAGCGAGGAGACCGAAAGATTTCGGAGATGACTTTGTCACCTATCATGTGGAAGCAGATCCGCTTACCTATGATGAGGCGATGAAGACCAGAGATGCTATCTTCTGGAAGGAGGCAGTGAATGACGAGTTTGACTCTATCACCTCCAATAACACATGGGTGTTGGTAGATCTACCTGAAGGAGAAAAGCCCATTGGATGTAAATGGATCTTCAAGAAGAAGATGAAGGCAGATGGAACTATTGACAAGTTCAAGGCCAGGCTGGTAGCCAAGGGATTTTCTCAGAAATAGGGGGATAGACTACTTTGACACGTACGCTCCAGTAGCCCGGATGACCACCATCAGGATGTTAATCGCTCTAGGAGCTATACATAAGTTGGTGATACATCAGATGGATGTAAAGACCGCATTCCTGAATGGGGAGCTGACCGAAGAGATTTACATGCAACAGCCAGATAGATTTGTCGTCAAAGGTCTTGAAGACAAAGTCTGCAAGTTGGTGAAATCATTGTATGGTTTGAAGCAAGCTCCCAAGATGTGGCATGAGAAGTTTGACAAAGTTATTAGGTCAAACGGCTACAGAGTCAGCGAGACGGACAAATGTGTTTACACAAAGTTCGCTGATGGAAGAGGAGTCATCATTTGTCTGTACGTGGACGACATGCTAATCCTAGGTACGGATATAGGTTGTGTCACAGAGACAAAGAAGTTCCTCTCAACCAAGTTCAGTATGAAGGACTTGGGGGATGCAGATGTCATCTTGGGCATAAAGATCATCCGGACAGACACTAGAGTAGCGCTGTCACAATCTCACTACATTGAGAAGATGCTCACACGCTATGGGTATAAGGATCTTCCAGAGATCGATACTCCATACAGGTGTGATCAGAAGCTGAAGCCAAATTTAAGGGAAAGCGTCAGGCAGCTGGAGTATTCTAGCGTTATCGGAAGTTTGATGTACGCTACCACTGCCATAAGGCCTGACATAGCTTTCGCCGTGGGAATGCTGAGTCGGTTCACAAGCAACCCAGGGGTTGAGCACTGGAAAGCTGTGAAGCGGGTGATAAGATATCTCAAGAAAACTCAGACATATGCACTGCACTACAACGGATATCCGACAGTAGTGGAAGGCTTCAGTGATGCTAGCTGGTGTTCAGAGGTGGAAAGCGAGAGATCCACATGTGGATATGTCTTTTCCTTGGATGGAGCTGCTATATCGTGGAAGTCGAAGAAGCAGACTATACTCTCTCGTTCCTCTATGGAATCTGAATTCTATGCACTTGAAACTGCAGCAGATGAAGCAGAATGGCTTCGGGAGCTCATGTATGATCTTCCAGTGGTTGGGGCTCAGATACCGGCGATACTGATATACTGTGACAACCAGGCGACTGCGGCGGTGGTATCAAATGACCTCTTCAACGGGAAGAAGAGGACTGTGCGGTTGAAGCACAGGACAGTACACGATCTTATCAAAAGAGGTGTAATTGCAGTGGTTGATGTTCGAAGTCAGGAGAACCTGGCAGATCTGTTCACAAAGGGCCTCAAGCGCCAGTTGGTCGATGACACATCTTGTAAAATGGGCTTGAAGGCATTCTGATAGTGTGTCTTTGTAATCCTACCATAAAGTTTTATGCTATTAGTTCAAAGAGAAATCTACTAGGCATCTAACTTTTGGTTCAAAGGAGGATCACTGACTGGGAAACTATCAGGTAACAGTGGGTACTTGTTCTCTGGAACATGGAAGGGATACGGACCCATAACCACTGTTGTCTACTATGTATTTTTCTGCGGAAAAAACAGATCCTGTGGAAGGTTGGCTTAAACGCCTTAATGAGTTCTCAGGCAGAGTGAATGCCTGGTGTGCTTTACAGGAAGCACGGTAGAGCAGCACTACAAGGAGTGAAACTCCATGCTACAGTGGGGTGACTCCACCATGAGGTTTCCAGGTAGGGGTAATGCCTCGGCTTTGCAAGCCAAGTCACAGCGGCGTAGCACCGCAAATAGGCAGGTAGCCTAATGCTGTATGACGTAATTAAAGAGTTATAGACAGCACTACAAAGGGGAGGATGGCCCCATGTTACAGTGGCACGACACCACGATGAGGTACCCAGGTAGGGGTAAAGCCTGGGCATTACAAGCCATGTCGTTGCGGCGTAACACCGCAAGGAAGCCTTGGGCTTCATGCTGGGTAGTTTGGCACTACAAAGGGGCTTGTGACCTCATGCTACAGTAGTATGACACTACGATGAGGTTCCCAGGTAGGGGTAATGCCTCGGCTTCAGGCCATGTCATAGCGGCGTAGCACCGCAAGGAAGCGCAAGGCTTCATGCCATATCTCTTTAATAAAGAACTCACCTATAGTGTATGGAAAGAGATATCAGGCCGTCTTTTGAGGGTAAACTTGTAGACGCCCAAAATTATACACTGAAACCAGGCTGGCATAGGGCCTTTAATGTGCAGCCAGAAGCACAAGTAACTACACTTTGTGAGTGGAAAGAATTACAATTGTGGTGCAGAATTCAAGGCGTAGTCCATTCTTGTATCACATTGTTATTTAACCCATGCGGAAAGATTCAAGTCGTCAGCGACATCTATCCTAATACAAAATGGACAGTTACTGTAGGGAACGCTCAACCCTGGACACATATATATGTTATGATATGTGGGGGATTGTTGGTGCTTTCTTTACATGGAGAGAGCTTGCTCTCAACATGCCTTGTAAATTTTAGTCCCACATCAGAAATGCACCATGAGTTATCTCAACATATATACATGGGTGTGTTGTTGAGAGATGCACATGGAATGGTGACCCTAAGGAGGGAATCATGTGGGTGATTTTACAAGGAGGTAAGAATAAGGCTCCAAGGATTAAGCATTAATGCTTTTGTCATTCTCTTGGATTAATTCCATTTGGAGCTAAGCCCCAAAGGGGCTTAGCGACTCGGACTCGGACTCGGACTCGGGCTCATGGGCTCATGAGGCGTAATGTGGCATTTTGTTAGCGCACTTTGCACTTAGCACGTCAGCAGTCATGCGATCTTTATGCGGCTCATATGCGGCCATGCGGTCTTATGCGGCATGCGGCTCATATGCGGCCTCATGCGGCTCATGCGGCACATGCGGCACATGCGGTCCATGCGGCTCATGCGGCTCATGCGGTCCATGCGGTCCATGCGGTCCATACGGCTCATGCGGTCCATGCGGCTCATGCGGTCCATGCGGCCAGGCTGCTGCTGCTGCCGCATAGAGGGATCTGCTGACTGTGCAGATTTAAATCAGTAATAGAAAGGCTGAATCAATGCGATTAAATCAGATCCTATCTTTGTGGGATTTGAATTAATTCAGATCCTATCTTTGTGGGATTTGAATTAATTTTGTGGGATTTGAATTAAATCTCGTTGCTATCTTTTGGGATTTGATTCAATCTTTCCATAACTGAAGAGGCGGCTAGGGTTTCCACCCTCTCTCTATATATACTCTCTTCCGGCCTCCTTTGTGACTACTACGAAATTACAAGTCAGAAAAGGAGAAAGAGAGAGAGTTGCTGCCGCCATTGCAAGTCCATCCGAGGAGTCTGAACAGAGGTGACTTCGAGCGTTCCACAAGTTCTTCAACTTGCTGGTTCCTGGAAGCAGATCGTGTGGGGCGAATCTTGCTTTGAACAACGGTGTTTTGACACCCCAGCATTGTTCTTCTTCTTATCTCTCTCTAGTTTTAGTGTAACTCGTTCTGTCCCAATTGCAACACGTTTGCAAGGAAGAACGAGAGATCTTCTCTTCTCTTTTTCCCTCCTTCAGATTGTAATTTGGCTATTTGATTTATTGTACCATCGTAGATCTTGAGTTTGATCACTGCAAAGTTTTGTGTGACATCTCAGATCTCGATTGCATCTGTTTTTCATCTTCGATCAAGCCCCGGGACTAACAAGAATAATAGAGGGTAAAGTGATGGTCTATTTAACATTTTCTTATCTATTTTTTCAATCGCAACTCGGAGGGTTAACAACAGAAAGTGATTAATTGTTGTTTAAAAAGTCATAAATATCTCTTATTTGCCGTATTAAATATCATGACGTTCTTTTTTTTTTCTTTTTCTTTTGCTTTCAACCTGCTTATTTTTGGCTTTCTGTCGGCTATGTGCATCGTATATATCTTCTCGCTTTCTCTTACTCATCGTTGAAAAAAAATAAGGAAAAAAAAAACAAAAAACCTAGGTGCTATGTTTTTTATGGTTGTGATAGTATGAACTTGTTTACTTCTAGACGGTAGAAGCCTATAATGTTCATGTTACTTAATTTTATTATGTTTGAATTCTAGTTATTTTCTTTATAAATTTATCAAATTGTGAACATATTTTTCGTGAAGATATTTTGACAAGTTTTAATGTCTAATAACACAATCAAATCTAATTTTATACCACATGTAATAAGAATATTTTGGTAACTATTGTTATTTTTATTAATTCTTCTCCCACTCAAAACCTCCATACCAAGCAAGAGCCATTAAACAGCTCTATTTAACTATCCCGCCAATCCAAGCTAGGTTATACATATTGACTCCTCGGAGCAGATATGTTGTCCAAAAAATGGATGTCCCAATTTTGTCCCTTTCATATGCATACAATTTTTGATATCCATAATTATTTAGTTCTTTAAATAAAAAAATATAAGTGTTGTATGCATATAAGAGGGGGCAAAATTGGAACACGCATTTTGGGATCAACAGTTCTGCTCCCATTGACTCATCTTCCTCTCGCTTAACTTTCGTTTCGTTTGCTTAAACCAGTTAACTATATTTTTTTTCGTCAATCCATGCAAATCCTAAAAGACTATTTAGGAAGTCAAATGACAACTCACGTAAATGTTCTATTAACTTTAATGAACAATTTTAATTAGTAGACATATAAATAGTATATTTGAAAAAAAAAATAGTTACATAATGAAAGCTGATTTTTTTTATTTTTTTTTACTTATACAGTAGAACAGATGTTGGTTACATTTGTGGCAAAGCATCTATCATTTGGAAAGGAAGAAGAGAGACCATTGCTTGTAAATATAGTAGTACAATAATACTTCTCAACACATTGAATTTTATTGAAGTATCACATGACATGGCGAAATGGTGCAGAACATATTGTTTGTCTGCATTTTTCGTTTGTCAGATGTTACGAGAGGAAGTAAAAAATGACCAGATGTAGTCCGTAGATGCAGGATTCATATGTTATTTTTTGTTTGGAATGGTTTTCTCACCAAACTGCAATAGCAGGTAGTGTATTCTGGTTCAATTAAGGGGGCCTTGCTATACGTTTTTTTTTAATCCAAGACAAAGTTAAAGTTGAAACTTGAAACCTATTTCTATGTTGACTTAGCTAAAAAAAATACATTCTAAAAATTAAAGGTGGGGTAGCTAGACTACAGTATATTACGATGGGATGGACTACAAGTCGGCTAACATATATAAAAAATTATATATATATATATATATATATATATATATATATATATATATGTGTGTGTGTGTGTGTGTGTGTGTGTGTGTGTGTGTGTGTGTGTGTGTGAAAGGTGGGCTCTCCATCCTCTATAGCTGGATCCGCCCCCTGCCTCTTACGAGTATTTAGACAAATCTTGCCTGTCATGGCTCTGTCATAGCTTTATTATCTGTAATTGTAGTAGATGCCTTGTTATTTGTCATTGAAGGAAAATTGGATGGAAGAAAAAGTAAGTTTTTTATCCTACCTAAGAAAATCAATTCCTCTAAAAGTGAAAAAAAATGAGTGAATATTTATCTTAATTTATAATTTTACCCTATAAGAATTATATTATTTTAAATTAGTTCAATAAATTCAAATGGTAAATAAATATTGTTAGTTGAGGATATAATTGGTAAAGTTTATGTTTTTATTTTTCTTCTTCCTACTTTTTTTTTTTCACACCATAAAATGGAAAGTTTATCACTTCCATTTTTTCTTCTATGAAGAAAATAGTTGTTTCTTTCCATATGAATAGAAAGTATATCTGATTTTTTTTCTTGCTTCTACTTTTTCATTATTCCTACCCAGGGAAGAGGTGATTAATTATAGATTTGTTGCTCAACTTTTGTTTAAATTTAACCTGAGGAATATTTGGAATTTACCACATGTCCTTTGTAGTTATAGAGATTCATTCAGCACTTTGTGCTCCTCTAAAATTCTTATACTACCCACTTAAGGAATTTATAGCCAATGCGCAAATCTCTGCGAGTACCGGAATCATCTGAATTCTTTGCATCTTTTCCTTCTTCTTTTTTTCTATTTTTTTCGACTATATATTTTCCTAAATAGGGCAGTTATTTATTTAGCAATTCTATATAACATTTTTTGGACGAGAAAGAAGCACAATTATTTTAAGAGAAGCCCAACACTTCTCGAGGAAGTTCCACAGGTGAACCAGACCACGCCGAGCCCAGGACAAATTTTAAAATAATATCATTTTTAGAAAATTAAAAATAAAATGTTTAGAAAAAATAAAATAGCTTCCACTAAGTCTTGAATCCATATCCTTTTACATAGTAGATATAAGTAAAAATCAACTGCACTAAGTAAGTTATTATAATATTTTTTACGAACAATAATATTTAATATGGCTTAATTGCTACTTGATACCCTCAACTATTACCGTTTTTCAACTTGGTACCCTAAACTTTTTTTCGTAACAACTTGATACCCGGATATTATTTTGGACAAAAATGTCCCTATCCCTAACCCCCCTCCCCCCGGCTAGCTTCGCGTCCCCCTCTGCTTGCTCCGGCCGCAGCTCCCCCCCCACCCCCCCCCCCCCACCCCCGCTCGCTTCAGGCCACCCCCTCCCTCCCCCCCTTTCGCTCTGGCCGTCCGCCCGCTCCCGCCTCTCCCCTAGGGCTCGACAGCGGGAGGAGGGGGGGCTGGGAAGGGGGGTGCGGGACGGGAGGCGGGGCAGGGGTTGGCCGGAAGCGAGGAGGGGGGGGGGGGGGGCGGTTGGCCGAAAGCGAGGAGGGGGGGTCCGGCCGGAGCTAGCAGGGGGGGGTGGCTGGAGTGGGGGAGGGGGTGGAGGGAGGGAAGGGATAAGGGCATTTTGGGGTTTTTTAAAATGTTAGGTATTAAGTTGAAAAAAAAAATAGTTGAGGTATCAATATGTTACGAAAAAAAGTTTAGGGTATCAACTTGAAAAAGTGTGATAGTTGAGGGTAGCAATTAGCAATTAAGCCATTTAATATATTACAAATGTTACATTTATAAAAAAAAATTAAATGATGTCATTAAAAAAAATGAAATCATTAGAAAAATCAAAATAGCTTCCACGAAGCCTTGAATCCATGACCTTTTACATGATAGAGTATATTATTTTTTACGAACACTAATATTTAATATAGGCTTAATTGCACTTTGCTACCCTCAACTATTCCGCTTTTTCAACTTGATACCCTAAACTTTTTTTTGTAACAAGTTGATACCCAAAAAAAATTTGGGACGAAAATACCCCTACTCAAATATTAAAATTACCCCCCTCCCCCCCTCCCCCACTCCGGCTACCCCCTCCCTCCCGCTCCGCCTCCCCTCCGGCCACCCCCCTCTCCCGCGTCCCGCCAACCCTCCTACCCCCACCGCCGTCGGCCGCCACGACAGCAGCAGCAGCAGCCGCAGTAGCAGCCGCCGCCGCGGCGGTGGCGCCGGAAGCGGGAGGAGGGTTTGGCCGGACGTGGGAGAGGGGAGTGGCCGGAGGGGAGGGGGTGGCCGGAGTGGGGAGGGGGGGACGGGAGAAGGGAAGAGGGAAGGGATAAGGACATTTTGGGGTTTTTTGAAAAATTAGGTATCAAGTTGAAAAAAAATAATAGTTGAGGTATCAACTTGTTACAAAAAAAAAAAATTTAGGGTATCAAGTTGAAACAGCGGAATAGTTGAGGGTAGCAAAGTGCAATTAACCCTTTAATATATTACAAAGGTTACATTTACACACACAAAAAATTAAGCATTCTTAGTTTGTGGGCATTGGGCCATCGTCCTGGGCTAGGAGTGGGCCTGAACCAGACAAACTATTAGAACTCCCACAGAGAGAGCAGGTTGCAGATCACAACAGCATCGTCCTAAGGGGTATTTGATATGTTAACTTTTTTTCTTTTTCTGTATTTACGGACAAACAAATTTAGGACTAGAAATCTATTTATATATATATATTATATCTGTGAATATGTATTTGCAGATCACAACAGCATCGTCCTAAATATATATATATATATATATATATATATATATATATATATATATATATATATATATATATTGAATACATGTGTACGTATATGTACATATAAATATATATTATATCTGTGAATATGTATATATAAATATATATATATTCAATATATATATATATATATATATATATATATATATATATATATATATATATATATATATATATATATATATATATATATATACCTATATAGTATATCTTTTTATGTATAAATACGTGTATGTGTATATATACATAAAAAGATATACTATATAGGTATATATATATATATATATATATATATATATATATATATATATATATATATATATATATATATATATATATATATATATATAAAATATTGAGATTTGTATTTTCTGTTAAAATATTCATTTAGATTTTGGGGATTTATTATATAAATAAATATACGAGTATATATATATACATATATATATACATGTATATGTATATAGGTATTAATAGAAAAAGAAAAAGAGATAATAAAATCAAAATATAGGAGCAGCCGGCCCAGCCCAGGCCAGCCCGGCCCACAACAGAACAGCCAATCGGCTGAGAAACCCAGCCCACACAGGAAATTTTCTCCACGCTGAACCTGCGAGGAGCCCGACCAACAGCCGTGATATATATGAAGAGTGATCAAGAGAGAGTTTCGCAACGAAACCCTAAACCTTCGACGCGCCACCCTTTCCCAACCTCTGGGCAGCCACCCACCGCCGTCCCCGTCCCCGTCGCCGCCGCCGCGCGCGGCCGGAGACGGCCAGGGAGGCGCGCGCGCATGCGGAGGGTACAGAGAACAACAGCAGCTTCAGTCCAAACACCAATGTTTGAGGCCGCGGTTCTCCCTCCTCGGTCGACGAAACATCGTCCCGATTGCTCAGGTATGACCCCAACACGACCATCTACAAACCCCAACAATTATTTTCTATTACAAACGTGCGATCGACCCAGGAAATCGACGTGAAGTCGATGGAAAATCAGTCCAAAACAGGACACATATTACAGTCCAATCACCCAAGTTTGACGATCGATTCTGATCGATATTGTACCATATTAGAAAAACTATTTGAAGACACTTTTAGACAACATATAGGGCTTCATAATTCTTCTTGTGGATTCGGAAATCATCGACTACGCATCGAGAAATCGAATCCCAAAGTTTTCCAAAAACCTGTTTTAAAAATTTAGAAAACCATCCGATACGACGTGTGTCCCGCCAAACCGGGCGACGTGGTCGCGCACCGTAAGCATCGAAAGCTGCGTAACGGCTTCGTGGTCGTGTGGGCTTTGACGGAATTCAAATTGGTCGCGTGTGCGCGACGAATTTGATGCGTATTCGTCAAAATTCACCGTATCGACCTCTGTACAAGTTTCTCAATTACTTCGTACATGCTCGTCAGATCGAGACGAAACTTGTGCCAACAGGACCGTATCATTTTTCTGGTCCTGTATGCCAAGTTTGGTCCGATTCTAAGACAGTTGGTAAAATCGTCGTTTTGCGGGCCCTACGGTCCGACTCAACGGGTGATTTTGTGCACGGCCCGCCGAAATCTAACTTTGGACATACGGTTGGATTCGTATCGGAAAACCGGATCCGTAGACATATAGTTTGACGACTTTAGAGACCGTTGACTCTGGTACGCTTTTCGGTGTAAAGCGGATCCAACGACGGACATCGTTTTTGCCCAAAATTATCGTTTTGCCCCTGTATCCAGAATTGGACTTAAGGACAGGCAATCCTAGCTAATTTGACTATTCTGAGAATGTTGGCATTGTCTGTTTCAGCTTTACATGATTATAGGATGTATATCTTAGTTATGGACTCTATCGTTATTTGCATCTATGCTTACTGGCGTGGCGTAAATTCTGGCAGCATGGTTTTTGATAGACATGTATGGTTATCAGGTCGTATCTTAAATTGATTCACTTCTTTTTTGACCAAATGATGAGGACAATTTATACCCTTATTTTTTGACTTATCATTCATTTTTTTTCTCATCGTATGATGATTTCCTCATCTTGCCATCATTTCCTCTGACTTGTTTAGCCATGTCTTGATTACACCAATCACCTATCACATATCTACATCTGTCATCTACACTTGAAAACTCTGAAAATTTTGAAATTTTCATATCTCAATTGTTTCTTAAATTTCGATACTGTTAAGATTTTGATTCCCTTCTGTCCGTGACCAATCAATTTTGGTCGTCTTGTTTATCGTGCCAAAGAGAGTCTTGGTTGCTGACTAGACTCTAGATGACTTCAAATTTCCTTGTGACTTCGATTTTCATCCTTGGATGCTCGTGCCCAGCCTTTGTTGATCTTATCCTCCATCTTGCTAAATTCTGATTTACTCGAAGGTTGATCAACTTAGATCGTGTTGAGACTAATTCCTTTATCGTGGTTGGATTTCAATGCTATTAACCCTCGTGCATTGATTTCCGATTCTGATCATGTTTGGATTTTGGACACCCGTGTCTAAACTCTTTTCGACCTTGATTTCATTTCCTGATTACATCCAAATTCCTTGTGATTAGTCGTGCCTAGATGACTTGGCATGACTAAGACAACTTGGGATTTCCTTGACCGTGATTTTAACAATCATAACTATATATTTTATCTTGCCTCAAACTCGTGCCTAAAAATTTTTTTGACTTTCAATCACGACTAAATAGTGTGACTACGAAATTATTCGTGTTAGAATTGAACATGTTTGACTTTCTACCGTGCCTAATTGACTTAGGTTCCTTCCTAAATTGTGCTTTTAAGACCTTGATTTTGAATTCATGATTTATTCGTCATTCACAACTGAACTTGGACCTTGATCGTGCTTATGTGACCTATAACCTGATTTCTATCAAATCTATCTCTTAATCATGCTATACCCAAATTTTTCTCTCCATTCGCTTCTCTTAGCCCTGTTTTAGATTATGACTATCCGACTTTGATTTTCATGATCTTGATAATATTAACCCTCAAATCGTGCTAAAAATCTTGAACCCTAATCGACTGTGTCGAATAGATCTCCTTCGTACTTGAATTTTGATTCTCTAGTTGCTCGTGCTCAGGTTTCATTCCTGATCAAGACTAGATTTTCGATTTTCCTCGTTCTATTCCAAATCGTTCCTAAGTGGTTAATTATCACAAATTTTTAACGCGTCTGAGTCTTGATTTCACTCATGACCAGATGGTTAATCCTTGATCAATGTTTGTGCTAAACATCTGATTATTCCTAACAATGCCCAATTGTGTCATTTCATCTTGATCGTGCCTATGTATAACCCTAAATCAAATTTCATCGAGCTGATATCATGTTAATCAATGTTTTGACTCGATTGTAACTTGACGAAGTTCAAGTTTTGATTTCATTGTCATATCTAAATCGTGCCAAGTGAACTTAGACTATTTCCAATTTTAATCACGTTCGAACTTGGATCGTATTTCATGATTTTAGTAATCATACTCCTTAATCTTTGATCGGGCCTATAAGACCTTGATTTTGATTTTTGTTTGTGTCTGAAATTTTATCTCAACCATGCCAAACCTTGTTTTGGTCATGGTTAGCTTTTACTTGAACTTCATGTATATCTTCGAATCTCTTAGTCGTCTCTAAAAATTGTGCCCCAATGACTTGACTTATTTCTGAATCATGCACATATAATTTTGTTCATATCATGATTCTGTTGTGCCAAATCTCTCATCGTGCCTGAACAATTTTGAATTGATTTTCTTGATCGTGCAAAACTCGTCATTCTTGGATCGTGCCTAAAATATTGCCTAAACCTTCTATCATGTTTTAACCCCACTACCAACCTTCAATTTCGATGACGAAATTTTTATAAGGTGGGTAGGATGTAAGTCCCCTGAATTTTCGGGATTTATTTTCGAATTTTTTAAATAACTTATTCTCGATAATTAATTTTGATTAAATTAATTTTGATCATTAAATACTCTTTACCGTGACTTGGAATTCTAGAGCATTAGGGATGCCAGTCTCTGAAAACTTCCTTCTTGGAGTTTGTAGTAGACGAGATTATCTTCACATTGATATTTCGTGTCCCACTCGAACTTGTTCCCTTGTACTCTTTTTGCTTCGCGCAAGTTCGGGTCAATTTAGACTATTTAATTATTAATTGAATTCTCACTCTTTTCCTTGATCATCATATGCACGTTACCATGACTTTTAATTTAGGAGCACCAGACTAGTCTTTTTCTTGAGACCAACTTCTCATGAATGATCTACTCGAGGCGTTCTTCACCCATGACCTTCGTGTCCCACTCAGACACTCCATTTTGTGCTTCATTTCCTTTGCACAACTTTCGGTTCAATTTAGGCCAATTAATTATCTACCGTAAAACTTGATTTAATTTTCAATTTAATTTCGGGACCCGACATCGATCCAACCTAGTCAACCCAAAGTATGGACATGGCCCACATGAAGCCTACTACCCACATGAAACTAGTGTCCCATTTATTTGAGCCCCCGTATGTTACTTATTTACCCGTGATCATAAATACCTATTTTAATTTAATTATTGCACCCTGTCCGATTTTGACCCGACCCGGCTCGACCGAATCCGAACCCAAGCTCCCTGTTGTTCTCTCATGACTGCCCAAATACCCCACACAATATTTCTCTTTTTCCTATTTTAAAAGTATCTCTTCCTCCCTCTACTTTATTAAATATCTTAGAATACCTCTTATATATATATATATAATCTCTCTCTCTCCTCTCACCCATCACCTCACCCCCTCACTCCCCATTACAGCCAACACACACTCACCAGCACCCTACTGTCGAACACCCCACGGCCAACCATCACTCCATGGCCGGCCTCCTCCTTCTCCTCCTCCATTCCCTTCTTCTTCTTCTTCTTCTTTAAAACCATCACCACCACCATTTAAAACCAGCACCACCACCATTCTCTTCACCGCACCACCACCACTTCAACCACCACCCTCGCCGCCCGCAACCAGTGCGCCACCGCGCTGGGCCGCACGCCACAGCAGCAGCGCACTGTGCGCGTGCGCGGGCCGCCGTCGCGCGCTGCCGCGCCGTCGCACGGTGCTGCCGCCGGCCGTGGCCGCCGTGACGCGCTCGGAAACGAAGTCAGAATCTTATTTCGGGACAGCGACTTTGTGCCAATTTTCTGGACAATCTGACCGTTGGATCGGCAATTTCTTTGCTCCGTCTCAATCTCAGTATATACCCCTTCATCCCTCTCAAATTTCATCCGTTAATTTCTTCGTTTGATAGATCAAAACCGGCCACCAAATTGACACTTTAAATTGTGTTATTTTTTGACAATTTTGTGGAGCCGACTTCTTCGACTCATATCTCCTCCGTTGCAGCTCCGTCTGGCATGCCATCAGTTCCTGTGCGAAGCTGGTATAACCCTCTTCCTACCCCTCCAGTTTTGTTTTATTGTGAGCACGTTTGGTTGGTTGAATTCGACGTCAAATTTGGCCGTTTGAATTCGTAATTTTCAAGTTGTAAAATTCTATTTTTAAACCCGGGACTCCGGATTCAATTTCTGACACCACCAGTAGACTCGTGGCATCGTTCTGGCTTGTTTTCATATAAAGTTTGTTAGATTTGGAGGACGTGGGCCCTGGCACGTATTTTGGTGCAAAGTGGGCCCCACAGTCCGGGTCAAGGGGACTTTTTGACGCCGGCTCATCGAAATCCAATTTCGGATATACCGTTGAGTTTGTATCGTTATTCTGGACTCGTTGACATATAATTTGCTAGGTTTTGAGGACATTGGCTCCGACACGCTTTTCCGTGCAAATCGGATTCCAATATCCGGGTCAACAGACCAATTTGAGATCGGGTCATCGGAATCCAATTCTGGATATACCGTTGGGTTCGTATCGTCATTCTGGATTCGTGGACATATAATTTGTTAGGTTTAGTGCACTTTTATTCTGGCACATTTTTCGATATAAAATGGGTCCGACACGGACACCATTTTGGTCTAAAATTACCTTTTTGCCCCTATGTCCAAATTGGACTTATGGATAGGCTATCCTAGCTGATTTGACCATTCTGGACACATTGGTGATGGTTGTTTCACCATCCGACAACACCTGTAGGTTTTCACCCTTTTATTATAATCCTTCTCTTTTTATTCGTATTTTTAGACCCTTATATCGGATTTGAGATCCATCGATTCCAGTTATTTCACAACCACTGAAATTGAATGTGTTGACCCTGTTTGACCAAGATATATGGTATCTTGGTTGGTAATGTTTAGGGATAGTATACTTCAGCTAGTTTTGACCTCGGTTGACCAAGTTTGACTGCTTTGACCAAAAGTCAACTATCAGTCAACACTTGGCCTAGAAATGTCTAGAAATTGACCAGAGTTGACCAGTTGACCAAAAGTCAATTGTAAGTCAACCTTTGACCTAGTTCGACCTAGTTTGACTTGGTTTGACTTTCTGTGACCTAGTTTGACCTAGTGTGACTCAGTGTGACATAGTTTGACTTAGTTGGACTGAGATTGACCTAGATTATATAGTTTATACTATAAAATCAAGCCTAACACTGTTGAACCCTAATTAGCTTATATATATCTTATCTTTAGGTCTATGGCATCACTCTGAGCATCGACCCCATTGACAGCTCAGGACCGCAGGCGAGTACATTCACTGATAGTTTTCATTGTCTTGATATCTGCTATATCCGATTCAGTCGTAGTGTCTTACTTGATTCCCAGTCACGATAGTTCACGGACTAGTATATGTTGGATCATGACATGAGATGTTGTTCCTGGATTTTCTTGGTATATATGTACATTTTTTGCCTTGTTCCATGTACTTGTATAGACACCAATTCCTGAGAGGGAGTAGCTATCCTCTTAGGGAATCCCGTGTCATGACGTGTCATGTCCAGGTCCATTATACTATTCGGGGATGGGGAATTATTAGGGGCTATGTGATCCAAGGCACCCTGTCACTATCCTTGTGCTCGCGCCACTCTCCCTCACGTAGGGTGTAGCGAGATTCCCTTGCCTTGTGCTCGTTATCCAGGTTGGCCGGCATGACTTTCCGTTGAGGTCACCGCGGATTGCCGGGCCAAGTGGATAGCCTGTCCTGTCACTTATCCCAAGCCGATCACATATCGCTCTAATAATTCAAGGCATATTTTATATTTACTTTATCTTATCATATATCCTGCTATGTTCTACATTCAGTACTTTCTCACCATGCTATGATATACAGTTACTCACATGTTCTACATGCCTCTATGATGTACCTGGATTGGAGACTAAGTTCTGCTCGGGAGAAGGGTTACAACCCCGGTCCTTGTTTGGTTTAAGGGTTGTAACACAGCTTCCGAACGGTTCCCAAGTCTTCATATATCTTTGTCTTGTATTTCATTATACTGTCTCTTATAGAATTTGTCAATTCACATGGAACTGCTGTTAGTATTTGTACTTGCTCATTTTTCTGACAGGATACCGTTGATAATATTTTTAGGAATTGTTATACCATTTATTGGACTTCATGATGTTGTTAGCTGAGGTGGATCTCACTATTCTTCTATGTGAGTTGCCTGGTAGTTATCCTTAGTTCGTCTTATTTTTCTTCTTTATTTTCCTGTCTTATGATTCCTTCTAGTAGTTTCTAGTTGTTCTTGTGCTTTAGTTATCTTTCTTGTCTTATCATCCTTAGCTGTTGTGATGTGAGTAGAGTATATTTATAGTTGTAGACCTTCTAGATGTAGTGTATATTTATTGGGTACTAGACAGTGTTCTACCGCCGATACTGCGGCGTAGGCTGGACGTGGCCCACGTATTCGTATCCGTATATCCGGGTGCGGGTCGTGACAGTACGATACAACTTAGCTCGTGGGACGATCAAGGCTACGTCGAGCCTTGTATTCGAGAAAACGTGCATGCTTTATCGAGCATCTACGCGGGTGACGCCTGTGACTTAGACTAACTCATAGTTTGTGACGAATACCAACTTTCCTTCTCCCAAGCCACGAGACGAAGGACCGAGTGTCATTTTCAAAGCACGCCGTGTACTAACTCTAATCCGACCGTGGGACGTTTTCCATGTTCTAAACTCGATTCGACACGTCGAAATTATTTCCTTAGCTATGTGGATTCGTCTCTTTTATTATCAAGCCAATTGTGCAAGTTGAAAACACACGAATTATCAAGTGAAGGCTAAGATGAGGCATGTTCACCGAAACTATCCCACCTGAGCGATGTCTTCGAGTCGCCGTTGCAAGGATAAGTCTGAACGCCGTCGGCGTTTCGATTCCTCCGATTGACGTCGCGGGACGGGACACTACATCATACACCACTCAGAAAAAGTTTCGTCTTCGAAACTTACTGAGTACACTTATCGGCTTATAACTTGATCCAACATCCTACGTTTCTTGCACACACTACATCTACACTGCAACGCCCCAGTCCCAAAATACGTAGGACTAGGAACGTAGACATGCCAGCTGTATTCATACGAAGTATACTCCAATATATGGAAGCCTCGTATAAATACATAAGCTGTAAAATACAGTAGAACCATAACTAATCTCATCCACACAGAATAAATGAATAAAAGATATCATATAATGAGAATAAATTTGTCTTGATACAATATGTTGGGCGGAGACAAATCCACTACCAACAAATAAGGAAAAGTACATAGTAATGAAATGAGTGGCGAGCGAAGCGAAGATGATCCAAATGTAATCATCCTCGAAGAAATAGCGAAGATCACGGCTAGAGCTAGAACACCTGCGAAAGATAATAGCACACACCTGGAGAGATAACCAGGTCCTCAGAGGGAAGTAACAAGATACATAATATCATGCCATATAAACTGAATAAATATTTCTTAAATATATATGTAATAGGGTACCTAACCGTACTATAGTGAATATGCAATAAAGAACAAACCTTTGACGCATGGGCCGGATCAGGAAAATCAGGAATCAGGATCGTACCTCCCACTGGAGATAACCGGCAATCAGGACCATACCTCCCACTGGAGATAACCGGCTATCAGGACCGTACCTCTCACTGGAGATAACCGACAATCAAGACAGTGCATATATGACCCATACATTAAGGAGCTGTTCCTCCCACCCAATGCCTACCATGTTGTATCCATAACAGTAAACCTCTATAACCGCTAAGTCAAACTAGCATGCAATTTCTATTAGCGGTTATTCCTATCGCACGACTTATACGCAGCGGTGGCCAGCCAGTCACACATGTCCGTGTTCTACATACGACACACAACTTCGTGATACAACGTGTCAAGGCCATGAATGCAACACACAAGGTGGTCCCTTAAATCTAGGTTTAATGTGTAAGAAAAATAATACATAGCAGGAACTATAATGAACAGTAAGTTCTAACAGGTTATGCCATGTATCACAGTTTATTTTGCATAAAGAAAATAATGAATAATGCATGAAATATGAGCTAAATAAGTAAACAGCAAATGGCAAGGTGTCTTGCCTGGTAGGACGCCTGGTGTACTGCAATGACCAAGGTGGCACGAACTGCAACTTCGGTGTAACAACTATACAAAGGGACCTCTGTTGGTGGCACGGACAGTTCCATTGGGTCCAGATAGGCCGAATTAGTTAGGGTCGATAGGAAGGAGGACAGAAATGACAGGAGGATAGTGGGATTAGTCATGAACAGAAGGATGGTCGAAGTAAACAATATATATACAAATTTTAAAAAAAAACTATTTATAACGATATATTATTAGTTAAAATAATTTTAGTAAATTTTGAAAATATATCAATAATTTTGTCAACCAAATATTTTTAGGTAAACACTTTGAAATATACTAAAAATTAAAGCTAAATCTAGTTTTGCTCAAACTGTAATTGGTATAAAACCTGTTTAGAAACTTTTTAGGAGAAACATTCGAATTAAAATTTATGCTAATAAAAATATATTTATCGTAAAAAAATTTTTTTATTTATATCTATTTATATATATTTTAAAAATCATTGGGCTTAAAGTCCAAACCCAATAATAGTTGAACCCAACTTTTGAGGTTACAACTACTATATAAATATTTATTTAAGCCCCTCAAGCCCACAACAATATTCTACATAAATAATCCTTAGAAATATTTAGTGCAGAGAATATATATAATAATAAGATCAATATAATACTCAAAAATGTATACATTATATACTGTACTTCAGTGAAACATATCAAACCATTTGGGCCGACCTCCTGGAAATTTCTAAGGAAATTAAAGTAGAATATGCTAACATAACTCAACATCTGGTAACCCGGCCCATAGATATACTGATCTCTTCAGCCTTCCTGAATAGTTTAGAAAGAAAGAGAGAGAGAAAGCAAAGGGAAGGGGAGCGAGCGGTTCGAGACAGAGGGGGTGGGAGGCGGCGGTAGGTGGTCATAGTGGAGGCGATCGGAAGGGTTTTTGGAGGATTCGTCAGCAGAGCAGTTGGCGGCGGCGCGGATGGCGGTGGCGCTGGACGAGAGTGGAGGCCGGCGTTTGGGGCGTACGGCTGAGGGGGTCGGAGAGGTCGGGAGATGGGAGAGAGCAGCGGCGGCGGGAGGTTGCGGGGGACTCAGCGGCGGTAGCCGGTGGCAAGCGCGGCAGCTCGCCGGCGGGCACGCGACGGAGGAAAGTGTGGAAAGTCGGAGATAAAGGGGGTTTGGAGAGGGCGCGCGGCTGGGCTTCATCGGCGGACGGCGGACTCGGATGACTCGGCGGAGAGGCGGGATCGGAGTGGAGAGAGAAAGGGGGCGGAGTGCCGAGGCCGCTCGGCGTTGAGGGAGGCCGGCGCTGGTCTCGGCGTGCGGCACGGTCTGTTCGGCGAGACGCGGAGGAGGGAAAGGGAGCTCGACAGGGCAGCGGTCTGTGAAGTAGGGCGGCGCGGATGCGCGCAGCTCCGGTCGCGGAGATGCGGTGCGGCTGAACGGGAGTGGATGCCGGCGGTGGAGGCTGTGCAGCGGACGCGGCCGTTCGCCGGCGAGGCGGCCAGGTGAGTTGAGGGGTGTGTGTGTTTAATTCGGTTTTATCTCTGTTTGGTAGGGTTTTGGGGCCGCGGTGGCGCCGGTCATCGTGGCGGTGGCTGGGTTGTACTAGGACGATAGCGGTGGTGGGTGTTTGTGATTTTTGGGGTTTCGGGTTTTGGGGATGCCGGTCCTGACGGGGGTTATTTCGGGGAGGCTGGGATTGGACGGGGATCGGTGGACGGGCGGTAGCGAAGCGGTGTGCTGGGTTGGCGGCGAGGTATGGTTCTGTTGATGGTTGTGATAGGGTGCGACGAGGTTGGGACGGCGATGAAAGTGGTGAAGGTGATGGTGGTGGAGCGGGGAACACCGTGTCAGGGTTGTGTGGGTTTAGAATAGGGATAGGTTGGAGATTAATTGTGTCGGGATTGTCGACACGAAGGGGATGATGTATATGTAAAAAAATGGAATAAGATTGTGGATGGTGGAACACGGACACGATACACGTTTGGTTGTAGAATTTTGTAGATGAATAATGTGGAGGAGTACCTGCCTATTTATAGGATGTAGAAATTTCCACTTAGATATGGACTAGGAATATTTAAAACCCAAGTAGATAAATCATCTATTTAATTAAAATCAATCAAATCAAAACCAATCCAAATCCAATTAAATCTAATTTAATTCCCTTAGTTTAAAATCAAATCAATAAATCAAATTTTAATTATTTAACTATTTAAATAAATACATAAATTTAAATCAAGATTTAAATGGCCACAATAACTTCCAAATATATTTTTTAAAATACCAATAATAATAATTTCGAAAATAATAAATATTTTTAAATATCTTTTTGAACAATAAAAATATTAATATTAATAAATCTCAAAATTATGCTTTTATTTAAAATAAACCAATAAATAATTATGAAATATATGTATGCAAAAATATTCTTTACACAATTAGGCTTTTCTAGTATACAAAAATATTATTTATTATTAATAACTTTTAGAAACAAAAAGGCTTTTTATAGCAAGAATATTTATATAATATTTTGAAAGTGTATAATAAAATAGAGAAAAAAATATTTTTCTAAAATATGTACGCTCGCACATATTCGCACTCGACGAGCAACTACGAAAAATAACATTTCGTGCGCGACGTACAATACGACTATGCGACGTACAATACAAAATTTTAAATCAGTACTAAATTTAATAAATAAATAAATAAATAAATAGTAGAAATTTAAGGGTTTTATATCCTACCCAACTTAAAAGAATTTCGTCCTCGAAATTAAGAATTAGTAGGGGGGTGAGTGGACACAAGGGTATCGATGAGGAACGATCAATAACAAAATCATGCCGTAAGAAATCACGATCTAGAAAAAAAATATACGGTATGGTCACGGGTAATGGATGAGGGTCACGATTAATAGAACGAAAATAGATTCGCTTTAATTAAGCGATTAGATGGTCTTGATAGGGTCGAGTAGTTTAGGATGAAGATATAGCAACATCGAGTAAGAATGGTCATAGCCGATATAAAGGCTAGAGAAAGTTCTAGTATAATGCCTTCGTCCTTCTAAAATAGGTGAAGGCGAAACAATATAGAGTTCGAATGAGACATTATCGAATACGAATACGTGGTTCAAAGGCGACTGAATAAAATTTCAAAGGAATTGTCAAGGCAGTCGTGGATGGAATTCTAAAGGAAAAGTTCAACTACATCCCATCCACGTAAAATAATAGACAAAAGCGAACCACAGTGCACTTGGTTGATCAGACCATCATGCACCGGCTCTGATTAGACCATATGTTAGTGGACATGCCCAAATAACATATGTCTTGAAACAAGCTTGATAAAAGAATAAGCTTGCAAAAACTAGGCTACGTTAGCATCGTTAGTCAAGGTGGTAAAACATAGGCACGAGAGATTAAGATTGAAAGAAAGTAGGGTGATTCTAAGTCATATCCTATGTTGGTCTCTATACAGTCGTCCTATTGTCTTCTTGGCCAAGTTCTTGGTTGACTAGACGGGTTAGGTCCTCTAGATTCTAGGATCTAAATAAGCTTGCTAATATAGGTCACTAGGTCAAAGGGGTTGCTAGTTCATAAGGTATTCTACCCAACTTAAAGAATTTAACTAATGGTGTTTTTGGGACAACTAACTAGTAGGGTCAATCTCTAGCAAGCACGAAGGGAAGATAAGAATATGGATGGAAGGAAGCAAGCAAGATGCAATTGATGAGTCAAACGGTAGATAAAATCAAGAAAAGAGGTCAAGTATGTGGATGAGATCCTAGACTTCTAATCCTATACGCAGGCTTGCTTGGTACGGTAAAGTAACCAAACAATTTATCGACCTGCATGGACCACCACAAAAATAAGTAACGCCCCAGTCCCAAAATACGTAGGACTAGGAACGTAGACATGCCAGCTGTATTCATACGAATTATACTCCAATATATGGAAGCCTCGTATAAATACATAAGCTGTAAAATGCAGTAGAACCATAACTAATCTCATCCACACAGAATAAATGAATAAAATATATCATATAATGAGAATAAATTTATCATGATATAATATGTTGGGCGGAGACAGATCCACTACCAACAAATAAGAAAAAGTACATAGTAATGAAATGAGTGGCGAGCGAAGCGAAGACGATCCAAATATAATCATCCTCGAAGAAATAGCGAAGATCACGGCTAGAGCTAGAACACCTGCGAAAGACAATAGCACACACCTGGAGAGATAACCAGGTCCTCAGAGGGACGTAACAAGACACATAATATCATGCCATATAAACTGAATAAATATTGCTCAAATAGATATGTAATAGGGTACCTAACCATACTATAGTGAATATGCAATAAAGAACAAACCTTTGACGCATGGGCCGGATCAGAAAAATCAGGAATCAGGACCGTACCTCCCACTGGAGATAACCGACAATCAGGACCGTACCTCCCACTGGAGATAACCGGCTATCAGGACCGTACCTCCCACTGGAGATAACCGGCAATCAGGACAGTGCATATATGACCCATACATTAAGGAGTTGTTCTTCCCACCCAATGCCTACCATGTTGTATTCACAACAGTAAACCTCTATAACCGCTAAGTCAAACTAGCATGCAATTTCTATTAGCAGTTATTCCTATCGCACGACTTATACGCAACGGTGGCCAGCCAGTCACACATGTCCGTGTTCTATATGCGACACACAACTTCGTGATACAACGTATCAAGGCCATGAATGCAACAGACAAGGTGGTCCCTTAAATCTAGGTTTAATGTGTAAGAAAAATAATATATAGCAAGAACTATAATGAACAGTAAGTTCTAACAGGTTATGCCATGTATCACAGTTTATTTTGCATAAAAAAAATAATGTATAATGCATAAAATATGAGCTAAATTAGTAAACAGCAAATGGCAAGGTGTCTTGCCTGGTAGGACGCCTAGTGTACTGCAATGACCAAGGTGGCACGAACTGTAACTTCGGTGTAACAACTATACAAAGGGACCTCTGTTGGTGGCACGGACAGTTCCATTGGGTCCAGATAGGTCGAATTAGTTAGGGTCGATAGGAAGGAGGATAGAAATGACAGGAGGATAGTGGAATTAGTCATGAACAAAAGGATGGTCGAAGTAAACAATATATATACAAATTTAAAAAAAAAACTATTTATAACGATATATTATTAGTTAAAATAATTTTAGTAAATTTTGAAAATATATCAATAATTTTGTCAACTAAATATTTTTAGGTAAACACTTTGAAATATACCAAAAATTAAAGCAAAATCTAGTTTTGCTCAAACTGTAATTGGTATAAAACCTGTTTAGAAACTTTTTAGGAGAAACATTCAAATTAAAATTTATGCTAATAAAAATATATTTATCGTAAAAATTTTCTTTTTATTTATATCTATTTATATATATTTTAAAAACCATTGGGCTTAAAGTCCAAACCCAATAATAGTTGAACCCAACTTTTGAGGTTACAACTACTATATAAATATTTATTTAAGCCCCTCAAGCCCACAACAATATTCTACATAAATAATCCTTAGAAATATTTAGTGCAGAGAATATATATAATAATAAGATCAATATAATACTCAAAAATGTATACATTATATACTGTACTTCAGTGAAACATATCAAACCATTTGGGCCGACCTCCTGGAAATTTCTAAGGAAATTAAAGTGGAATAAGCTAACATAACTCAACATTTGGTAACCCGGCCCATAGATATACTGATCTCTTCAGCCTTCCTGAATAGTTTAGAAAGGAAGAGAGAGAGAAAGCAAAGGGAAGGGGAGCGAGCGGTTCGAGACAGAGGGGGTGGGAGGCGGCGGTAGGCGGTCAGAGTGGAGGCGATCGGAAGGGTTTTTGGGGGATTCGTCGGCAGAGCAGGCGGCGACGGCACGGATGGCGGTGGCGCTGGACGGGAGTGGAGGCCGGCGTTTGGGGCGTGCGGCTGAGGGGGTCGGAGAGGTCGAAAGATGGGAGAGAGCAGCGGCGGCGGGAGGTTGCGGGGGACTCAGCGGCGGTAGGCGGTGGCTCGCGTGGCGGCTCGCCGGCGGGCATGCGACAGAGGGAAGTGTGGGAAGTCGGAGATGAAGCGGGTTTGGAGAGGGCGCGCGGCTGGGCTTCATCGGCGGGCGGCGGACTCGGATGACTCGACGGAGAGACGGGATCGGAGTGGAGAGAGAAAGGGGGCGGAGCGCCGAGGCCGCTCGGCGTTGAGGGAGGCCGGCGCTGGTCTCGGCGTGCGACGCGGTCTGTTCGGTGAGACACGGAGGAGGGAAAGGGAGCTCGGCATGGCGACGGTCTGCGAAGTAGGGCAGCACGGATGCGCGCAGCTCCGGTCGCGGAGATGCGGTACGGCTGAACGGGAGTGGAGGCCGGTAGTGGAGGCTGTGCAGCGGACGCGGCCGTTCGTCGATGAGGCGGCCAGGTGAGTTGAGGGGTGTGTGTGTTTAATTCGGTTTTATCTCTGTTTGGTAGGGTTTTGGGGCCGCGGTGGCACCGGTCACCGTGGCGGTGGCTGGATTGTACTAGGACGGTAGCGGTGGTGGGTGTTTGTGATTTTTGGGGTTTCGAGTTTCGGGGATGTCGGTCCTGACGGGGGTTATTTCGGGGAGGCTGGGATTAGACGGGGATCAGTGGACGGTTGGCGGCGTGGCGGTGTGCTGGGTTGGCGGCGAGGTGTGCTTCTATTGATGGCTGTGGTAGGGTACGACGAGGTTGGGACGGTGATGACAGTGGTGAAGGTGATGGTGTTGGTGTTGGTGTCAACCCCTGATTTTAAAAATTTATTAAACTAGTGTTAATTAATTATTAAATATCATTAATGGTTTTAAAATAATTTAATATGAATTTAGAAATTTTCTAGAATTTTTAAATGAATTTTATGAGTTTTAAAATACAAAAAATATTATTTTACAATTTTTTGAATTGTTTTAATAATGTTTTGCAATTTTTAGAATAGTTAGTATATCAGTTTGTAATAAAAGGAAATGTTTTTATTAGGATTTGCAAATCCTGTTTTGCATTATCTCGCTAATAAATCGATTATGCAATTCCTAAAACATGGGGGACTTTTGTGCTAACCTGCCAAACCCCCCCCCCGACCAGTCACTCACTCTCTTTCCTCCAGCTCCCTCACCAACCCCGCTGCCCCGACGACTAGCCGCCCTGCCCCCGCCGAATCCGGTTGCCCGACCGCCACGAAAACCCCCTATAAAAGTTCCCCCCACTCCCCTCGACCAGACCCTAACCCTAAACACTCCCCACGACCGCCAGCGCCGCCCCATCACCCCCTCTCACCCTACCGGAACCCTAGCTACGGCGAGCCCCTGTCCAGCCTCACCACTCGTCGTCGACAGCTGCCGCCACCGTCATCCGCTTCGCCTTGCCGAGCTGGAGGCAGCGCCACTGGAGCGCCGCCGTTCCGACGTCTCCTCTGCCGTCCCCGACCTTCGATTCATCCTGGGTTGATCGGACACGTAAGTGTCAGCTTCGATTCGTGTCGTGCGAGTCTCGTCTTCACATATGAGACTCGCCAGGACACGGGGATGTTCGTCCAGTAGTTGGACACGAGAATTAGGGTTCGTGCGTGTCGTGCGAAGCACGGACACGAGAAAACCCTGTGTCCTTAACTGTCAGGACACAGGACAGTTTTTATATTTTTTTTTATTATTAACCTAACCTAAAACGAAATAAAATAAACCCAACCCTTTCCCTAACACAACTGATGGGCTGACCCCCTGGCCAGCCCATCCTAATCTAACCCCCCTCCCCCCCCCCCCCCCCCGCGCGCTGTGATGGCTCGGGTTCGAGCCCTGCCTCTGTTTTCCTTTTTCTTTTCTTTTTCCTTTTTCTTTTTCTTTTGTTGTTTATGTATATTTATATATATATATGTATATACATATATTTGTATATATATATATAATTATATATACTATATTTTTATATATATACTTACTATTTTTCTTATGTATTTATGTATATATATACTATATTCCCTTGTACTTTATTATTCTATGTATATATACATATATATGTATTATGTATACATATATATTTATGTATATATATATATATATATATATATATATATATATATATATATATATATATATATATATATATATTTCCTTGTGTATATATATATATATTATTATATATATATATATATATATATTATATAGTTAAGTGTTTTCTTATATGTATGTATATATACATATATTTGTATATATATATAATATATAGTTGAGCATTTTCCTATATATATAAATATCCCTATATTTATATATATATATATATATATTAGTTCCTATGTGTATTTTACTTAGCTTAGTGTAAATTATTTATATAAAATAATGTTCATACTTTTATAGTTACTATGTAAAACTTTACCTTATTAAAATAATAATATTTATTTTGACTATTACCAAATTGTATTTTTATTATATTTAAAATACTGCAACCATTTGGTGTCCAAGCCTAGCATGGGTATTTGGGCTCAAATGTGTTTTCACACATTCAAGACCTGTACAAGTCATATTGGACTTGATTCATGGCCTTGGGTCCTGTATTTGAACTTTGGTTCAAATTATATACATGGACAAAATACGCAGATAATTAATTATTGTGTGCAATGCTGTTTTTGATTTTCTAAAAATACTTAAAGTATTGGTAAAATTATGGAAAAATAGTTTTTAGATACTATGTTAAGTTAGCTAATTTAGTATAATTTTTGTAGTATTTAATTTACTGTTTTGCCACTAGTTTGGCATATGAAACCAAAACTCATTTTCTGTATACTTAGGAAAACTGATTTTTATAAAATATTTATACTGGTTAATAAATTCTAGAAAAATTATAATAAATTTCTATGATTAACAAGGATCACCTTGGTACCTTACTTTAAGAAAAACTAGGCTTTTTGTCTACTTTAAAAATTGTTAGAACACAATGATCTTTTGATTTATTTATTAATTAATTATGACTTGTAGCTTTTTGTGTTATTTGGAGTTTTAGTCGTGTTAAACTCCATCCCTCACTAGTGTAAAGACCCTAGAAAGTTAGTTAACATAGTGTGTCACCCCACATTGGTCTCCTATGCCAAGTCATCATTTTGGCTAGGTGCCCAGTCACAAGTCGTGTTTCACCAATTAGTGTCCTAGTGTTTTAGCTTAATGTAAAACTAAGTTATTATATTTTACTTCTACAGCGACGAGTTACTGGACATCCATAGCATTGTTATCGCAGCTTGTTTTGTTTTACTTTGCTAGAGGCAAGTACTTTCTACGAACTTTACATATTGTCACATAAATGAACTGTAAACTCCACCATGTTAAATGCTGATCCTTGGGGTAGCAAGTTAGAAACTCTACATGTTGTACTTCCAGTTACTACCATGCTTAGAACTGTCTTTATGTATCTCTCACATGATAGAATACGGGTTATGGGGAAACTGATGTAGAGTACGTGATCATGACCCCCCTATAGTAGCGAGCGAGGTCGCATTTTATACGCATACTTTACCGTAGGCCATTATCCCGTATTTTTGTACGGATGTACACCTATGCTTGTTGACTTGTACGTATGTACATTTTATTTACATGTACCACAGTACATTGTATATCTATTGACCGATCACGTACTTACTACAGTTTTAAACATTACATATACAGCTGTTTCTATGACATATGTATCCTTGCCATGATAGACTATGTGATGCCATGCTTTCCAATTATTCCTCTCATGTTCATTTCCATGTTTCATATGCTAGTTTGCTAGATTTAGTACTTGCTCCCGTCCTGACAGGATAACGTTGTAGGTGTCCTTACTGAGGAGGAGTTACTTTACGACACATACTATGGGATTACTGCCGAGGACCCGGCTCTGCTTTACGAGGATGTTCCTGCAGGGAACCTCGCCTAGTTGTCTTTTGTTTACTTAGACTTTTGAGAGTAGACATGTATTAGACTATATCATTTTGTAACTGGACATGTATCCAGTTTTACATTTCAGCTTACTTGTACTTGGATATTTTACTATATACGACGACTTTTGTGTTTGGAGCATTTATGATTCTTCTTCACTATTAGAACTGTTAGCACATTTAGTCTTATCCTGTTGTCTTTAGAACAGCTTACTACGTTTTATCTCAACGTAGGCTGGGCATGACTCGGCCTGGCCCAACAATTTGGGTAGCGGGTCGTGACATGTTTTTAGTGGTGGCCCATGCAGGTCCTGACTAAACTGTTTGGTTACGTTACTGTACCAAGCATGCCTGCAATTAGGAACTTAAGGTAATTAGACAACACTAGGAAAGACGCTTAGAACACTTAGAGGAATGCTAGGATTGCAACATAGGAAATACATCACATGTTTGTTATTATAATTAGATTTTCTTGCATATGATTGCTTACTTTAAATAAGTCCTTATAAGTCTTTTTATGTGTAATTTAGATGGTGCTTACTCGCTCGTCCCAGTATGTTACCCCCGAGAATGGGGCCCTCCATATCCAGTCAGCTGACCAGTTGACTGATACATCTCCACCTACCACCTTCCCCCACTCCACAGATCCACAGACCCAGATACCACCTTCCACATCCCAGGCCCAGCAGGACCCGATACTTCCATCACCCCCTATCACTATACCCACCCAGGCTTCCGTCACTCTCGACGGGACCCAGCTGCTCACACTGATCCAGGGGTTCCTAACAACCCATCAGGAGCAGACCACCCTACTCCGCCAGAGCATGGAGCGTTCTGAGAGACGTCCCGTGGTCCCACCACATGTAGAGCCACGGCAGAGAGCGGGGACGGTCAAGGACTTCATGGGTCTGAATTCCAAGGAGTTCTCAGGGACTGAGGGCATAGTAGTAGCTGATGACTGGCTAGATTCTGTAGAGAGGAAGCTTCTGGTAGTTAGGATGCCGGATGACCTTCAGGTCGAGGCGGCAGGATTTCTGCTGATAGACTTAGCCGGAGTCTGGTTCAGGAACGAGCCGTTGTTCGCGAGAGGTAGAGCCACCTGGGACCAGTTCAAGACCCAGTTCAAGAAGAAATTCTTCTCGACCACTGCTAGAGTAGCCATGGGGCTACGATTCCAGAACATCCAGTAGGGGAACCGTTCTGTTGATGACTATGCGGGAGAGTTTAGTCGCCTGAGCCGTTTTGCTCCTAGTCTGGTTGCTGATCCAGAGGAGATGACCCGTAGGTTTTGCCATGGTCTGGTTCCAGACATTGGCATCCTTATAGTGGCGAACGGTACGACTGACTACTACCAGAGCCTAGAGTTAGTCCGGAGCATCGAGGAGCGTCTTCTGTCATGCAAGAGGCCGGCTTCTGTACATCATGAGGGACCGTCCAAGCGTCAGGCTTTCCAGCAGAAAGCACCGACGCCACCCCAGCAGACTTACCGTCCCTCTACACCACATCATCAGACCCCGCCAGTTAGAGCCCCGGGACCCCAGCAACAGCAGCAGCGAGGAGCTATATGTTCTTTCTGCGGAAGACCAGGGCACGACAGGTCCGTTTGCAGGAAGAGATTGGGGCAGTGTTTAGTTTGTGGGTCTCCCACCCATCAGCTTCGGAACTGTCCAGCGGCGAAGGGACCTAGAGGACCACTCCCGACTCAGCAGCAGAGGTTTAGGCAGCATCTACAGCAGCAGAAGGGACCTCAGGGGAAGGTCTATAGCCTAGCCATTGAGCCGGAGCCGGAGTAGGTTTCGGAGCCGGATTACTTAGCTGACGTCATCACAGGTCATGTTTATTTGCATACTTTTCTAGCTGTATGTTTGTTTGATTCTGGTGTATCTCATAGCTTCCTATCATTAGAGTTTATGCATAAACATCATCTAGTAGCTACACCTACTGCGGAGATTAGTAGAGTGATGACGGGAGGAGGACCAGTGCCTATTAGATCTATCTATAGATGTTCTATTTTTATAGCCGGAAGAGAGTTCAGAGGGCGATTCTTTGTGATGCCGCTCCCCGGTTATGACATCATATTGGGGATGGACTGGCTTAGCTATGTTCATGCATCTATAGATTGCCATGAGGGTAGTATTGTGTTCAGTCCCCCAGGCACAGCACTATTCAGTGTCAGGAGGACAGGACCGGAGATCAGCCTAGAGCCGAACTGTTGTGCTACAGTCGGGGACGCAGCACCACCACACCCTATCATTAGGGAGTTTATAGATGTATTCCCAGAGGATCTTCCAGGACTTCCGCCTGACAGAGATGTGGAGTTCACTATAGATCTAGTGCCGGGTTCATCACCAGTATCCTGGGCTTGCTATAGAGTGAATCCCAAGGAGGCCATAGAGATGAAAGAGCAGATTGATGACCTGTTGAAAAAGGATTTCATTCGATCCAGTGCTTCTCCATGGGGAGCGCCAGTGCTCTTTGTGCCTAAGAAGGATGGTACAGTCCGGTTGTGTATTGATTACCGGGCCTTGAATGCCATCACTATCAAGAACAAATATCCTCTGCCCAGGATAGATGATTTATTCGACCAATTGAGCGGGGCGAATGTGTTTTTCAGGATAGATTTGAGATCCGGGTACCACCAGGTGAAGGTTAGGCCAGCAGACATCCAGAAGACGGCGTTCAACACGAAGTACGGGCAGTACGAGTTTCTGGTGATGCCATTTGGTCTCACAAATGCGCCAGCTGTCTTTATGAACTTGATGAATAAGACATTTCACCAGTATCTGGATAAGTTCGTCGTAGTGTTTATCGACGACATCCTGATATACTCGAAGACGCCAGAGGAGCACGCAGAGCACTTGCGGATAGTTTTGGGGATTCTGAGGCAGGAGAGATTGTTTGCCAAATTGTCGAAGTGCGAGTTCTTTTTAGACCGAGTAGAGTTTCTCGGCCATGTAGTCACTGGAGATGGAATCTCGATGGATCCCAGAAAGATTGCTGCAGTTGAGACGTGGAAGGCTCCGACGTCAGTTTCAGAGATCAGGAGCTTTCTGGGTTTAGCAGGCTATTACAGAAAGTTCGTCCAGGACTTTGCTAGGATAGCTGAACCCATGACGAAGCTGACACGGAAGGATGCAGAGTACATCTGGTCAGAGGACTGCCAGGCGGCATTTGAGGAGCTGAAGAGGAGGCTGACGACCGCTCCAGTTCTGACTTTACCTTCAGGTTCTGGAGGTTTCACCATTTTCAGCGATGCTTCTGGGAAGGGGCTAGGATGTGTTCTACAGCAGCATGGGAAAGTAATTACTTATGCATCTAGGCAGTTGCGGACTCATGAGAGGAATTATCCTACCCATGACCTCGAGTTAGCTGCGGTGATCTTTGCACTCAAGTTATGGAAACATTACTTATACGGAGAGCGTGTGGAAATCTTTACTGACCACAAAAGCTTGAAGTATATGTTCACGCAAAAAGAGCTGAACATGAGGCAAAGACGATGGTTGGAGTTGATGAAGGACTTCGACATCGATTTACAGTATCATCCCGGGAAGGCAAATGTGGTGGCGGATGCGCTGAGCAGGCATCCGATGGCATGGTACCTGATGATTGATCGGCATTTACGGGAGGATCTGGAGAAGCTCGGTATCGAGCTAGTTCGGCCAGGATCAGTGATACAGATGATGGCGCTTGACATTCAGTCAGGATTGATGGAGCAGATCCGGGAGGCACAGTCTACAGATGAGAGCCTTCGCAGACTTCGACCCCAGGCATTAGCTGGATTGCTGGATGACTTCACTATAACAGAAGATGGATCCTTGAGGCATGGCAGCCGATTGTGCGTGCCGAAGGGAGATCTAGTAGAGGCAGTCTTGCAGGAGGCGCACCGATCGAGATATTCTATTCATCCTGGTGCTAACAAGATGTACCGTGACTTGCGGGAACATCTTTGGTGGCACGGGATGAAGAGGGATGTATCACATTTCATCTCGAGATGCCTAGTTTGCCAGCAGGTCAAGGCGGAGCGCCAGAGGCCAGCTGGTTTATTGCAGCCGTTATCCATTCCTGAGTGGAAGTGGGAACATATTACGATGGACTTCGTTTCAGGGCTTCCTCGTTCCCAAGGAGGGAAGGATGCCATCTGGGTCATCGTAGACAGGCTGACGAAGTGTGCGCACTTCATACCCTTCAAGGTGGGGCTTTCCACCGAGAAGTTGGCGGAGCTATACATGCAGCAGATAGTTCGCCTACACGGAGTGTCGGTGAGCATCGTGTCAGACAGAGACAGTAGATTCACATCCCACTACTGGAGGAGCTTGCAGGAGGAGTTGGACAGTAGGCTCAAGTTCAGTACGGCGTACCACCCACAGACAGATGGGCAGTCCGAGAGGACGATACAGACACTGGAGGATATGCTGAGGACTTGCGTGCTGGACTTTGGAGGATCATGGGAGAGCCATCTGCACTTGGTAGAGTTTTCATACAACAACAGCTACCAGGCCAGTATTGGTATGTCTCCTTTCGAGGTGCTATATGGACGACGGTGCCGGACACCGCTCTTTTGGGATGATGTCGGAGACAGAGTTATGCTCGGGCCGGAGATGATCACGGATGCAGCAGAGAAAGTTGGGATGATCAGAGACAGGCTCAGAGTAGCTCAGGACAGGCAGAAATACTGGGCTGATGCTAGTCGCAGGCCGATGGAGTTCGCAGACGGTGATATAGTGCTAGTGAAGATATCACCTACTCGAGGGACGATCCAGTTCGGACGAGGAGGGAAGCTGAGCCCCAGATACATCGGGCCGTTCGAGGTACTTGGCAGGATCGGAGAGGTAGCTTACAGGGTTGCACTTCCACCCAATCTAACAGGAGTTCACGACGTCTTTCACGTATCCCAGCTGAGGAGATATGTTCCAGACCCCAGTCATGTGCTAGATCATTCAGAGTTGGAGGTCGGACCGAGCCTTACAGTTTCTGAGCAGCCAGTGGAGATATTAGACCGGAGAGAGAAGAGGCTGAGGAACAAGGTTATACCCCTAGTGCGAGTAGCTTGGAACCGTCACTCCCCAGGTGAATCTACTTGGGAGAGGGAGTCGGACATGAGGGAGAGATACCCTTACTTGTTCGATCCAACCGCTGCGAGGGAACCACCCGTTCCCGCTTGATACCTTAGAGGTTAGTTTCGATCGCAGCCTTAGTCATTTTGTTGCATTGCTTGCTATGTTAAAATATTGTGGGTCTTCAACCCTTGTGAATTTCGAGGACGAAATTTTTCAAGGAGGGAAGACTTGTCAACCCCTGATTTTCAAAATTTATTAAACTAGTGTTAATTAATTATTAAATTTCATTAATGGTTTTAAAATAATTTAATATGATTTTAGAAATTTTCTAGAATTTTTACATGAATTTTTATGAGTTTTAAAATACAAAAAATATCATTTTGCAATTTTTTGAATTGTTTTAATAATGTTTTGCAATTTTTAGAATAGTTAGTATATCAGTTTGTAATAAAAGGAAATGTTTTTATTAGGATTTGCAAATCCTATTTTGCATTATCTCGCTAATAAATCGATTATGCAATTCCTAAAACATGGGGGACTTTTGTGCTAACCTGCCAAACCCCCCCCCCCCCGACCAGTCACTCACTCTCTCTCCTCCAGCTCCCTCACCAACCCCGCTGCCCCGACGACTAGCCGCCCTGCCCCCCGCCGAATCCGGCTGCCCGACCGCCTCGAAAACCCCCTATAAAAGTTCCTCCCACTCCCCTCGACCAGACCCTAACCCTAAACACTCCCCACGACCGCCAGCGCCGCCCCATCACCCCCTCTCACCCCACCGAAACCCTAGCTACGGCGAGCCCCTGTCCAGCCTCACCACTCGTCGTCGACAGCCGCCGCCACCGTCATCCGCTTCGTATTGCCGAGCTGGAGGCAGCGCCACTGGAGCACCGCCGTCCCGACGTCTCCTCCGCCGTCCCCGACCTTCGATTCACCCTGGGTTGATCGGACACGTAAGTGTCAGCTTCGATTCGTGTCGTGCGAGTCTCGTCTTCACATATGAGACTCGCCAGGACACGGGGATGTTCGTCCAGTAGCTGGACACGAAAATTAGGGTTCGTGCGTGTCGTGCAAAGCACGGACACGAGAAAACCCTGTGTCCTTAACTGTCAGGATACAGGACAGTTTTTATATTTTTTTTTTATTATTAACCTAACCTAAAACGAAATAAAATAAATCCAACCCTTTCCCTAACACAACTGATGGGCTGACCCCCTGGCCATCCCATCCTAATCTAAACCCCCCCCCCCCCCCCCCCCCCCGCGCGCTGTGATGGCTCGGGTTCGAGCCCTGCCTCTGTTTTCCTTTTCTTTTCTTTTTCCTTTTTTCTTTTTCTTTTGTTATTTATGTATATTTATATATATATGTATATACATATATTTGTATATATATATAATTATATATACTGTATTTTTATATATATACTTACTGTTTTTCTTATGTATTATGTATATATATACTATATTCCCTTGTACTTTATTATTCTATGTATATATACATATATATGTATTATGTATACATATATATTTATGTATATATATATATATATATATTTCCTTGTGTATATATATATATTATATATATATATATATATATATATATATATATATATTATAGTTAAGTATTTTCTTATATGTATGTATATATACATATATTTGTATATATATATATATAATATAGTTGAGCATTTTCCTATATATATAAATATCCCTATATTTATATATATATATATATATATATATATATATATATATATATATATATATATATATATATTAGTTCCTATGTGTATTTTACTTAGCTTAGTGTAAATTATTTATATAAAATAATGTTCATATTTTTATAGTTACTATGTAAAACTTTACCTTATTAAAATAATAATATTTATTTTGACTATTACCAAATTGTATTTTTATTATATTTAAAATACTGCAACCATTTGGTGTCCAAACCTAGCATGGGTATTTGGGCTCAAATGTGTTTTCACACATTCAAGACCTGTACAAGTCATATTGGACTTGATTCATGGCCTTGGGTCCTGTATTTGAACTTTGGTTCAAATTATATACATGGACAAAATACGCAGATAATTAATTATTGTGTGCAATACTGTTTTTGATTTTCTAAAAATACTTAAAGTATTGGTAAAATTATGGAAAAATAGTTTTTAGATACTATGTTAAGTTAGCTAATTTAGTATAATTTTTGTAGTATTTAATTTACTGTTTTGCCACTAGTTTGGCATATGAAACCAAAACTCATTTTCTGTATACTTAGGAAAACTGATTTTTATAAAATATTTGTACTGGTTAATAAATTCCAGAAAAATTATAATAAATTTCTATGATTAACAAGGATCACCTTGGTACCTTACTTTAAGAAAAACTAGGCTTTTTGTCTACTTTAAAAATTGTTAGAACACAATGATCTTTTGATTTATTTATTGATTAATTACGACTTGTAGCTTTTTGTGTTATTTGGAGTTTTAGTCGTGTTAAACCCCATCCCTCACTAGTGTAAAGACCCTAGAAAGTTAGTTAACATAGTGTGTCATCCCACATTGGTCTCCTATGCCAAGTCATCATTTTGGCTAGGTGTCCAGTCACAAGTCGTGTTTCACCAATTAGTGTCCTAGTGTTTTAGCTTAGTGTAAAACTAAGTTATTATATTTTACTTCTACAGCGACGAGTTACTGGACATCCATAGCATTGTTATCGCAGCTTGTTTTGTTTTGCTTTGCTAGAGGCAAGTACTTTCTACGAACTTTACATATTGTCACATAAATGAACTGCAAACTCCACCATGTTAAATGTTGATCCTTGGGGTAGCAAGTTAGAAACTCTACATGTTGTACTTCCAGTTACTACCATGCTTAGAACTGTCTTTATGTATCTCTCACATGATAGAATACGGGTTATGGGGAAACTGATGGTAGAGTACGTGATCATGACCCCCCTATAGTAGCGAGCGAGGTCGCATTTTATATGCATACTTTGCCGTAGGCCATTATCCCGCATTTTTGTACGGATGTACACCTATGCTTGTTGACTTGTACGTATGTACATTTTATTTACATGTACCACAGTACATTGTACATCTATTGACCGATCACGTACTTACTACAGTTTTAAATATTACATATACAGCTGTTTCTATGACATATGTATCCTTGCCATGATAGACTATGTGATGCCATGCTTTCCAGTTATTCCTCTCATGTTCATTTCCATGTTTCATATGCTAGTTTGCTAGATTTAGTACTTGCTCCCGTCCTGACAGGATAACGTTGTAGGTGTCCTTACTGAGGAGGAGTTACTTTGTGACACATACTATAGGATTACTGCCGAGGACCCGGCTCTGCTTTACGAGGATGTTCCTGCAGGGAACCTCGTCTAGTTGTCTTTTGTTTACTTAGACTTTTGAGAGTAGACATGTATTAGACTATATCATTTTGTAACTGGACATGTATCCAGTTTTACATTTCAATTTACTTGTACTTGGATATTTTACTATATACGACGACTTTTGTGTTTGGAGCATTTATGATTCTTCTTCACTATTAGAACTGTTAGCACATTTAGTCTTATCCTGTTGTCTTTAGAACAGCTTACTACGTTTTATCTCAACGTAGGCTGGGCATGACTCGGCCTGGCCCAACAATTTGGGTAGCGGGTCGTGACAGTTGGAGCGGGGAACACCGTGTCAGGGTTGTGTGGGTTTAGAATAGGGATTAATTGTGTCGGGATTGTCGACACGAAGGGGATGATGTATATGTAAAATAAATGGAATAAGATTGTGGATGGTGGAACACGGACACGATACACGTTTGGTTGTAGAATTTTGTGGATGAATAATGTGGAGGAGTACCTGCCTATTTATAGGATGTGGGAATTCCCCTTAGATATGGACTAGGAATATTTAAAACCCAAGTAGATAAATCATCTATTTAATTAAAATCAATCAAATCAAAACCAATCCAAATCCAATTAAATCTAATTTAATTCCCTTAGTTTAAAATCAAATCAATAAATCAAATTTTAATTATTTAACTATTTAAATAAACACATAAATTCAAATCAAGATTTAAATGGCCACAATAACTTCCAAATATATTTTTCAAAATACCAATAATAATAATTTCGAAAATAATAAATATTTTTAAATATCTTTTTGAACAATAAAAATATTAATATTAATAAATCTCGAAAATTATGTTTTTATTTAAAATAAACCAATAAATAATTACGAAAGATATGTATGCAAAAATATTCTTTACATAATTAGGCTTTTCTAGTATACAAAAATATTATTTATTATTAATAACTTTTAGAAACAAAAAAGGCTTTTTTTAGCAAGAATATTTATATAATATTTTGAAAGTGTATAATAAAATAGAGAAAAAAATGTTTTTCTAAAATATGTACGCTCGCACATATTCGCACTCGACGAGCAACTACGAAAAATAATATTTCGTGCGCGACGTACAATACGACTATGCGACATATAATACAAAATTTTAAATCAGTACTAAATTTAATAAATAAATAAATAAATAAAATAGTAGAAATTTAGGGGTTTTACATACGCGTTCCCTCAATCCGAGCCACGCTCGTGCTATCGCTAACTTAGTCGTTAGGCACACCAACCGATCAACCAACATTCGAACTCGTCTCAATTCAATGATCGTGTTACCATCAACATTTCTTCGAAACTCACGATTTCAAAATCCTCGACACTTTTCCGTTCCTCAAGTCTTACTTGATTCAACGTATCACTTAGTTGGATCGTGCACATATTCCAGGCGTCTCCAAAATACATGCATTTTAGCCAAGCCTCGTGATAGAGAATCTGCCATCACCACTCGAGTCGGATCGTGCACATATTCGGTCGTCCCTGATATACGTGCATGTCAACCGAGACTCGCGAGTGGTGCCTCCACAATTCCTATCGCTTCGTGCCGGAACGTCTGCCTAACCGCTAGGCTACGTCTTTAGGCTAAAGTCAAACCGTCAGTATTTGAATCATAGTTCCCAAACAACAATATCAACACTGACCCCATCCTAAGGTCAAACTAAGTTGATAGTACGAGATTTTCTACCCAAGCTCGCATCACTCCGATTTCTAAACTTCGAGCATAGATTTCCTACACACATCCCAACGTTCGTCGCACGGGGTCCGAGTCATTCAGTAAAGCCCTCCTACGATAACTCACGTTTCAACCAATCCCACGACATGAACATATCGTTCGTGTATCAAGCCATTTCGCATCGTCTATCTCTTCGAACACGTTAGACATTAGTTCGCCTATCATTCATTCTTAAATCAAGCATGCTATACCACAAGTCATCTCTAAACCATAATTCACATTTCACGTTTCCGAAATTATCTATTCCAATTCACGTAATCGATCACAAGGTCGTCTGACTTAACAATATGCCACGCTCCGATCTCACGCGAGTCCGATTATCTACGGTGGGCATGAAATTACCATGCAATGCTCCCGCAAAATAATCATTCTCATAGGGGCGTAACACTTGTTTTGGGTCTAGACTAAATCATTCTCGATGCGCGGATTGGACCTACACAATCCTCAAGTTTATTTCAATCATCAATCGCAAGTCCTAACATCCCCGAGTTTGCCTTCGCATCAAACCAACAAGTCGAGACAATCAAAGTTGCTGCATCCTGCTTTTTCGAGTTCGATCATTTCTGCGACATGAATCACCATGTCAGCGCTCACGCGGAACGATCTCCCTAAATCCGACACAACGCATGTGCGAGGCTAGAGTTGCGCTCGTGCAAGACAAGATCGTCGATGCTGTGGTTATCCGCGTAACCATCAAGACACGATCACTTTCACCCAACATTCATCTCAATCAAAATCCTAAGTATTACATCCAACCGAATAATAGCACTTGCACGATCGTCATTCACCGAGTCAGAATACCCCCGAGTTATCGCATATCATCTTTGATACGCCTCAATACCATCGACGATATACGTAACCTGACGATCTTCGTTTGCAACAAATTCTGAGTTGTGCGAATGATGCTATCGTCCGACCGGATAATCTCCTCGACATTCAAATTCAATTTCGATCATTACCCCTCGAATCGTTCACAACATCAATTTTCTCAAACCCAAATTCACGTATCGTTCATCCGTCTATCTTAAGTCATCGACCAACGTACTTCCTCAATTCGTATCATTTCTTGCTAACTAAAGTCATCGAGCAACATCCATTTCAATCTTCAGAGTCATTTGCGTAACTTTACGGTCAAACCTTTCATGCACGCTATCTTCCCGTCATGCTAACTTTTCGTATACTATCCGTATCAATTTCTTCAATCAAGTTATCCATTTATTTTATCGTTTAGAATTTCTATTCAACCATTTCGTAACTCGCATTACCGTTTACAAATCGTCCGAACGATATCTCGTTTGCGACTCTCGAATCATGACCAACTAAGCGCTACTCGTTCTAAGGCCATGTGATATCATCGCTCATCGACATACTCGTACTATCCGTAAATCCTCTAGTTTTGCTCGAACAATTTCTTTAACGTCCATACACCACTCAGGGTCAAGTCATTCTACAAATCCTCAAAAAGGTCATACGATTCGCAACAGACATGTTTAATTGCGCGTTCACCCATTTCTCAAGGTCTAAGAACCATTTCTCGTGTTCGCTTTAGCGTTGGTCACGTAGCGTCTCTATCAACATACGTTCTAAGTCTCACTTATACTCGTCCGAGCGATAGTCAATCTCGCTCGCAAACTCGATCGCACCAAAAGGTCTACGTGCGCGATACTCGACACAACTTAGCCAAAGGCTGTGTGCATAACCATCCCATTCGAACTATACTTCGGTCTCATGTACTCGTTTGCTATTGTCAATGTAAGGTCGTTCAATCACGCAATGCGTTTGCTAACTTTTAGCATCGATTTTCTTTCAACTCAAGTCCGCTGTAGTTTGGCACAAAGGCCTTCGTCTATCGATCCCGTTCCACCGAGTACTCGTACGAGATTTTGAAAATATTAGACTTATTGTATGGACATCCGTAGGATATTTGAGAGAGAGCGCACCAACGATATCAACTTTGCGGAAGCAACAATTCAGAGTTTGCGGATACAACGGAGTTAAAGAATTCAATCGGTAGTCCAAGGACGTAAAGCCGTGCTTTGATACCATTACGTCACGTTCCGCTCCTGTAGGAGCGATCGTCCTCGCTAAGGCGTGATACCGCACGAGCCTAGATTGCGCTCGTGTAAGGCAGTTTCATAACGACCGATTACATCGACGGCGACGAGATCGTGCACAGAAGTCCCAAGCAGAGACATTGTACACGCAGCAGAAATTTAGAACGAAACACAAGTTACACAAAACATGATCTTTATTGATATTGAAACAAAGGTTACAATGGGGCACAAGGCCAAGATTACAATGCACTCGAGCTCACTCTTCTCACTTTACAAGTCACTCAGCTCTCTCTCTCTCTTCTCTCGATACAATGCTTGTCTCGAGCCAGCAGATGCTTCGGATAGGCGATGTCCATACATTATGTCCCATATAAGTCTTGACTCTAATACGGTCGCACGTTTCGAATCGCCAAGGAACTCCGTGCCTCGACGCATCCAAGCGAGCCCCGCACCACGAGCTTCTACCTGTGCCTGCACATGGAAACTATGTGGGTGTCAGTACTCAACTGTACTGGTGGAGTGAGCTCCTCGCCCATCCATACAAAATTGACACGTTTATTTTACTTTGAGCAATACAAGTCCCTTTACGATTATCTTTCTAGTCTTGCCTTAGGATCGATTTTAGGACCGACGTCTTGGCCTATTTGTGTCTCTAAACCATCACCGTGCTATCGTACCGATATCTTTCCTATCCTTGCCTCTAGGCCTTTCTCGTGCTTGCATTGTCAATGCACCGTCTCACACTTGTCTTTCGTGCCATACTCTGGGACGTAACGACTCGGTCGTGCCATGAACTCGATTCGTGCTTCAATATCTCTGAGGCAATGCCTCCTTGCTAGGTATTGCCTATACTTTAGTTTTGACAACGCGGCCGTGCCTCGCATTCCGAAGTCATGTCCAGCAAACATCGAGGTCATGCCTCGCACTAACTTAACCTGACTTAACAAAACTTGCCCTACGGTCCTTCCAGACTTAACTCGAAATGTCTAACCCAACTTGTGGAACCGGTGTTGAGAACTCAAGCACGATGCCGTATCTCGTGCCGAAGCACGTGTCTTTACGCATAGCCAAATCTTAGGCTTTATAATACCTTATGTGCATACCATACACGCATTCCATAACTCAACACATACCGTGCTTACACTTCTTTTATTACGATCGACACCGTGCATGCAAATTCGCCGCTTAGCATGCCAGTTATCTATATGAAAGACCACTGGCACGATAAGCCATCATGGACATAGCTCGGGTAGGCGGCGGGTCCTTCGATGCAAGGTAGCTAGCCCCATGGAAAGCCCCCGACTACCCACGCAATACGTGTGCTGCTATAACGTCTACCCCCTAGGATGACTGGGCCCGATGCCCCGGCGTATAACCAGTCTAGGCAGAAATCCTTATCGACAAGTTGTCCAATGACCACGTACCTACGAGACATCTAGACTCACGTAAATACATGGCCTAATTTGTTGGTACGACTGAAACTATACTTAGCAACTCATGCTCTGAACCACACTTTACATAATGTGCATCAGGACCGTGAGACTCCCAACCGAGGGACCGCCTCATACTTCTTAACGTGGATAGGAACGCGAGACTCCCAACCGAGGGACCGCCTCGAACTTCTTAACGTACATAGGAACGAGAGACTCCCAACCGAGGGACCGCCTCATACTTCTTAACGTGCATAGAAACGTCTTATACTCCAATGTATTCCGTACGACACTATCGTCCAAGTCACACTCTATGTGACGAGCCTTAAGACCGTGGGAACGAATGGCTATATGCAGTCGTAGAACCGTGGGATCGTGCAACGCTCAACTTGAACAACCAAATTCTTTGGGTACCTAAACTCATGCCATAAGCCGTGCGATACAACTTAGCTCGTGGGACGATCAAGGCTACGCCGAGCCTTGCATTCGAGGAAACGTGCATGCTTTATCGAGCATCTACGCGGGCGATGCCTATGACTTAGGCTAACTCATAGTTTGTGATGAATACCAACTTTCCTTCTCCCAAGCCACGGGACGAAGGACCGAGTGTCATTTTTAAAGCACGCTGTGCACCAACTCTAATCCGACCGTAGGACGTTTTCCATGTTCTAAACTCGATTCGACACGTCGGAATTATTTTCTTAGCTATCTGGATTCGTCTCTTTTATTATCAAGCCTATTGTGCAAGTTGAAAACACACGAATTATTAAGTGAAGGCTAAGATGAGGCAAGTTCACCGAAACTACCCCACCTGAGCGATGTCTTCGAGTCGCCGTTGCAATGATAAGTCCGAACGCCGTCGGCGTTTCGATTTCTCCGATTGACTTCGCGGGACGGGACACTACAGTATCCTAGGTAGAGGTTAGTATCCTAGATATTTTAGATATCTATAGATAGTTAGTATCCTATCTAATAGTGTCTTAGGATTTAAAGTGGTATCTTGAGATACCATAGGGTTATCTTAGAATACCTTAGATTACCTTACCTTAAGGTAAAGTGATTTACCTTATTGCAAGGCAAGGTAATGGATTTACCTTCAAGGTATTGGGTTTACCTTCAAGGTAAGGTATGGTTACCTAGATACTAAGGTTAGAAGTTAAGATATGAGTTAGCTAGTAGCTTGGGGTATATAGATAGTTACTAGATATCTAGGATTGGTATCTTGGTAGCTAAGGTATATGTTTACCTAGACTAAGGTATTCGACTTCCGACCAAAGTATTGGTATTAAGATACCTATAGAGATAAGGTAAGTGGGTTATCTTGGTAGGTAATGGTTACACTTGGGTTATCTTGGTAGGTAGGTAATGGTTAGAAATAGGATATTTGACTTAGATATGACCTTGTTTGACCAAGGTTGACTATTTTGATTAAAAGTCAAAGTAGAGTCAACGCCTAACCTAGAATGGATTAGGAGTTGACCAGAGTTGACCAGTTAACCAAAAGTCAACTGTAGGTCAACTATTGACTTAGTTTGACCTAGCTTGACTTGGTGTGACTTAGTATGACTGAGTTTGGCCTAGATTTGTATAGCATACACTAAAAATCACGTCTAAAACTGTTAAACCCTACTTAACTCATATATATCTCATCTTTAGGTCTGTGACTTCACTCTGAGCCTCGATTCACTGTCGATATTTCACCGGATCTCAGACGAGTACATTCTCTGATAGTATTTCTGTTCTATGATATCGTCTATATTTTCTGTATTTAGTGTAGATATCCTTGTTCTCTTGACACATTATTCACACATATTGGTATTTGTCTGGATCCCGTCATGAGATGTTATTCCTTGTATTCCTTGGTATATCTTGTACAAGTTTTCCTTGTTCCTTGTGCATTGTATAGACATGATTTCTGTGAAGGCTCGCAACCTTCTCAGAGAATACGTGTCATAACGTGTTATGGTTGGATCCACTATACTAGTCAGGGGCGGGGGTATTAGCGTAGATATGTGATCAAATCCTTCTTGTGCAAGATATTATTTTTTCTGTGAGTGTTAATCATACACTGCACGTATGATTAGCCAGGTCATTTTTTCTGTGCAAGTTCCTATGCCGATCACATGTTGAAACTAGTGCTAAACTCGTATATATAGTAGTTTTTTCTGATTCTTGTACATGATATACACTGTTCTCTTGCTCTTACATTCATTTACAGTCTTGATATGCCTTACCATGATCCATATACGTACTACTTTACCTTGTATATTCTCTCTATTTACTGCTTCATTTTCAATATCGTCTAACTAGAACTGTTATTCGAGTTTTGTGCTCGTTCCATCCAGACTGGATATGTTGACAAATTTTACAGATGTTGGCGAGGACGAGTGTCCTACCTACTACGGTCCCCATGACGTAGTTGACTTAGACCTGGAGACCCTTGTCTAGCAGGGGATAGTTCCAGCCAATGAGGCATTAGTGTAGCTTATCTAGTTTAGTTTAGTACTGGACTTTGTCTCCAGATTATATTTTGGTTTGTTATTATTTTAGTATTTTTGTATTGGAGATTGTTGACTAAGAGACTTTGGACTTGTAGCATTCTGTGTTGGATCTCTTGGTTGATATTTTCATATCTTGTTGTCTTTATCTTTCAGTACCATCTTTTCTTCTTAGAATTTGTGATTGAGTATATTATATTGTCATTGCTTGTCCTCTATTCGGAGTTGACCCTTCTCGACAGGTTTTGATATTATAACTGTTGTTAGATAGTAGACCTAGATAGCGTTCTACGTCATTTCTGTGGCGTAGGCTGGGATGTTGTCTCGCACTCGTGCCCTTACTCCGGGTGCGGGTCGTGACAGGAACACTTATCGTCTTTCTTAATGTCAGCTTTAGGAGGAATTTGATGCTTCTCTTTCTGACTGGCTTGAGATTTTTCTTTCTTTTGTGTAACCAGCATGGCACTTTCTCCTTGCTCCATCACCAACATTCCTTCCTCTTGAACACACATGGTCATCAATTAGTTGATAGTCCATTTATCCTTGTGTGTTGTAAGAGATTTTAAAAGGTCCATATTGGGACGGAAGGGTATTTAGGATAAAGTGCACCAAGAAGGAATCTGACATTTCTACCTCGAGCTTCTTGAGTTGAGCCACTATGTCCCTCATTTGCATAGTGTGTTCACGTACACCTTTAATACCGGTGAGCTTTAAGGTTGTGAATTTTATAATTAGGGTGCTTGCTAGGCCTTGTCCGAAGTGACGAATTGCTCGTCAATAACCTTGAGCAGTTCACGGACATTCTCGTACCGCTCAATTGAACCACGTATACCAGCACTAAATTTAGTCTTAATGTACATCACGCTGAGGCGATTGGATTTCTCCCAGCGTTCGTACAACAATATTTGAGCAGGTGTGCTGGTATTAGTGATGTTACATGGTTTATCTTTCCTAATAGCATAGTCTATGTCCATGCACCCTAATTGAAGGAGAACTCTCTCATTCCAAATCTTAAAGTTATCTCCCCTAAGTTCGGGAACCTCACAATAAATATCAGAGATACTAGGTAAAACTGTACAAAAGATTACAAGTTTATTAACATTTGAACTTTAAAAGAATTTATGCTTTACCAATGTAAAAACACGCATTAAAAATTGAATATATTTTTTATTAAAAATTGCCTGTGGGCTAAATCTCCAATTCAATCAAATTTATTTTCTTTATAATAGGTTTTAACAAACTATTTTTACTTTATAATAAAACTATTAAATTAATTCTTCTTAACTCCTGTGGGTAAATCAAGAAAACTTAATTTAATATTTTATCCTAATTAATTATATATTAAAAAAATATAAAAATAATAAAATTTCTGTGGGGTAAGATCATTATATTCATATAATTAATTACAATTAATGTCTATTATGTGAGCCCAGTCCACTTCATATATAACATGAAATAATTAGAGATGATGTGGCTACTCTCTAATTATTTAAAAATTATATGGTTTACTAGATATTTATTTTACTTTATTTTAGGCTCTACTTAATCCCTAAGACAATTAATCATTAACACAATAGATAATCACTGCATATCATGCTATCTTAATATCACAAATAATTTTAAATAAAACTATATGTTAAAATTATAATTTAGATTTATTTAGCACAATTTAATCATACTTGCGTGCATATAATTAAATATCTAAAATTACAATAAGTCCATATAACTAAAATCAAATTCATAAAATCCACACGTTACACCGTGTGTCGAGTAACAAATTCTGCATGTTATATTACTTAAATTTTGGACCAGTAATGCTATATATATATTTGCATGCTAGCTTACAGAATAACAAATTTTTGGGCCAGTAAGCTAGCATCAAATTTGAACGTTCTACTGAAACCAAATGGCATGATACTTAATAAATACATTTTTCAGTTATGAAAAATGTAAAACACGGAACATTTTTTCATGAGTGAATATAAATCTTTATAGAGCATACAAACAGTGCATGCAAACATGATGGTCAGGATTTAGGGGTGCAACTCGGACGGGTTGGGTCGGGCTTGAGGCCAACCCGAGCCCAATCCAATGAATCATAGGTCTAGCCCGAGCCCAAGCCCGACCCGACCTCGGGTTCAACATATGAATTCCAAGACCAAGCCCGGAGGATCGGATTTGGCTCGGATTGAACTCGGGTTGGGTCAGGTCCATCGGATTTATCGGTCTCTAATATACTAATTGAAATAATGTTAAACAAAAATAATATTAAACACATAATCAAATAGCAATCAAGTCTTGATCATTACAAAATACAAACTGAAATAAGATTTAGGATAAGGAGTTGAAGAGTTTGGGTGGAGAAATTTAGGATTTAAACTTTTTGTTTAAAAAGTTTTTTTTTTGAAGCAATGGGTAATTGTGGCGAACTCACCTTCACTGAGACTCGAACTCCCAACCACTTGGGACATATGCATTTCTCTTAACCACTAGGCTAGAGGTCATTTGCAAGAAGTATATATATATATATATATATATATATATATATATATATATATATATATATATATATATATATATATATATATATATATATATATATATATATATATATATATAAGTCGGGTTTCGGGTTCTTCGGGTAATCCGACACATGAACCCGAGCCCAACCAGATTTATGATCGGGTTCAAATATTTGAACCCAAACCTGAGCCCGAATCCAAGTATCTTCAACCCTAACTCAACCCATTAACGGGTTTTTACACGATCGAGCTCGGGTTGCACCCCTATCAGGATTGATTCCGAGCATGCAAACAGCTATAAATTTAATTATCATAAATGAATCTTAATATATCAAGATAGCATGCAAACATGATTGCAAACAGAAAACAATTTTCAAGATTGAAAAAGCATCAAGGCAAAGGTATAAGATAGGTTCTGATACCAAATGTAAATTAATTCGATCCTAGATGCGGAATTAAAACAAAAGGATCAAATAACAATATATATTTAAATGGATATAATCTCCCGTCATTCATGTTGCTTCATCAAGATGAACTCTCCTTACTTCTTTCTCCTTGGTTTGATCTTCCAAACTATGAACACTCAATTTTGATGGTAAAAATCTGAATTGGAATGAGTGTCTAGTATGGGAACCAATATCCTATTTATACACAATAGAGCTTTCCATCATGGTCTATCCATGATGTTGTCACTTCACGAAAAATAGTGATAGTTGGCCACTTCCCTTAGAAGTAAGAACAGTATAGCAAAATTGGACCATAACTTAAAGAATAGTGGGATTGACCCACCGGTTACTAACAAGGTCGACACATGGCCGACCAATAGAAAATGCAGAAATTTTTTGCAGAAAATGCATCAGAGCAATGGGAGTCCTTACTAATGGTCCAACAAATTATTTTTTATTTATTGAGAAATTTTGAGTCGCATCTCCACTTTTTTTTTAACCCAAATTTAATGTGCACCCCACCCAATTGCCATAATGTAAGGTACCCTCCACTTTTGACGAAAACCATCATTTACAAATGGTTAACTTATTTGACCAATTTTTTTGACCGAAATACCCCTTCTTCCTCACGTGTCTTTCGTTGCCCCCTCTCCACCGTGCGACCTTGCTGCCCTCCTCCTCGCCGCACGCGCACCCGCCCCACCGCACGCCGGCTTCACCAACACCAACATCACCATCACCACCACACCACCACCACCACCACTATCACCATCACCATCACCACCACTACCACCTTCACCATCACCATCACCACCACCACCATCTTTACCATCACCAACACCACCATCACCACTACCACCACCATCACCTCCCCCCCTCCCCCCGTGCCCGCTCCCCAACGGCGCCGCCCACCCCAGCCCCCGCAGCCCCCCGCCCTCCCCTACGTCGGCCGCGCCCCCAGCAGGCAGCCCTCCTCCCCTCGTGCGCCCCCAAACAGCAGCCCCCCACTCCGCCGCATGCCCCCAGCCGGCAGCCCCCCCCCCCCCCTCCGCGCCAGACAGCAGCCCCCATCTCCGCCCCCTGCCCTCACCCGGCAGCCCCGCGCCCCGCTACCTGCCCTCCGCCGGCTGCTGCTCCCGCCGCTCTCCCCTCCAGCGTCGGAGAAAGAGGGGGAAAGGGGGAAGGAGAGAGAAGGGGGACAGTGGGATGGTGGCAGCAAAGGAGAGGACTAGGAGAAGAATGCGAGATTATTTCGGTCAAATTTTTTGGTCAAATGAGTTGATCGTTTGTAAATGACGGTTTCCGTCAAAAGTGTGGGCTGCCTTACATTATGACAATTGGGTGGGTACATCTTGAATTTGGGTAAAAAAAAAAAGTGGGATGTGCACTCAAAATTTTTCTTTTTTATTTTGTGGCTTAATTAGGAGGTTGACCCAGACGTACTGATCAAATTTCATATTGTATTTGTTTAAGATGTTCAATTATAAATTGTGTGGTTTAGATCTATCAGGCCTCCAACGATGTTCATGCCAACAATTGTATATCTAGAATAGAATGATTGATTCAACAAAATGAGAGGTCTTGCTATTGCTATCGGACGACTGGTTCGGTTGACTAGTCAAGATATAGAAGAGTGGAGTTGCGACTTCATTTATTTTCGACTGTGTTTACGTCACGAGTCGGCAGAATTGTTCACTAATCTTGCACATTGTATTGGTTTGACTCCAGCTGGTCTTGTCGACTGTATCTTTCTGGAACTTATTTAGATGATGGTGGTTTTACCTCTTCAATACACTTAAAAAAATTCAATTGCGGACACAGATGACATAATGACGTTTGATATAATACAAGATGGACGAATATTTGGCAAATAAATTTTACGTCCAAATTTTGAACGTAACATGTCGTATTTTATAAATATCCAAAATTTTGTTCCTTCTATACATAATAATATAAAACTTTTATGTTCCTGATATAATTTTCTGTTGATATAATGGCTACGTCAGTGATTACGCGAAGGGGTTAGTTGAAGGAGTTGCATCATTTGCACCTACAGTTGCCTATATGAAATCTGTTGTTGTGCGATGATCTTACTAATGTTGGTTTGCATTTCGCCTTTTATATATATTCAGAAAATCTGTGACTACAATAAAAACTTTAATGAAATAGGCTAAAAGATGTGAAGTTTTAAAATTTTAAATGGATAAAGTTTTTGCCAGAGATACTGACAAAAATTGGGCATGTTCAACTTCCACTCGTATCACTGGCAACTATATTTCATGAGTATTACAAAGACTACTCCTATTCCGAAAATAATTACACTGACCATCCCCTTCTTTCGTAAATTTTATTAACCATAGGGATAGTCAGTGTTATTAGTTTCTATAGAAAATAAAAACTATAGGGGATGTCCGTGTAATTACTTTTAAAGCAGGGGTAGTACGTGTTATAAGTGTAAAACACGAGGGAGGTCAATGTAACTAACCCTTTTGGTTTACTTCAGTATGATTAATTCAGTTTTAGTTTGATTTGATTTAATATTTTAATTTGGTTTTGTAGTTTGTTTTGATCTATTATTTAGTTTGTTATTAGCTAGAATGATAACAAAATCTATTAGTTAATATTTATTATTAATATATTTTTTTCATATCAACAAAATAATAAATATGAATTTTAATTATATTAAAATATTAAAAATTATGAATTTATTATATTTTATCAAAAATTATATATATATATATATATATATATATATATATATATATATATATATATATATATATATATATATATATATATATATATATATATATATATATATATTAAAAACTAGATAGAAATTTAAATTATATTAAAATATTTTAGATATGATTTTAATATAATTATACTTTCTCATAAATATTATTTTTTAATTTTGAATTTGTGTTTAATCAGATAATATTCTTTAATTAGTTTAAATATTAATTTATTATGAAATTTATTCTTGATAATTTGGATAAATAATTCAAAATTTAAATTATATCTAAACTAGCTACATAATTTATCTAATTAAACACATATTCAAAAATTTAAAAAATATTTTTCTGTGAAATCATAATTAAAAGATATTAAAACTATATTAAAATATGTTAATATAATTTAAATTGCTATCTAATTTTTTAATATATCATTTTTTGACACGTGCCTATCCGAAAAACTAATAGATCTCACAATTTGAATGCTAAAAAAATAGTTATTTGTTATCTATATAATTTATATTTAAAATTTATGTACAAATATATATATATATTTAATTTTTAATTTTTTGAAATAAAGTAAATTTAGTGTAAAGATAATAACAAATTATCTTTTAGTGTATAAAAAATATATAATATTAACAATAAATAAACTAATAGATTTTGTTATCATCCATATTATATTGTATATATAACAACAAATTTAGTAGTAGATTGAACCAAATGAAAGAAAACCAAATTAAAATATTAAATCAAATAGAATTAAAATTAAAACAAATCAAACAAAACCAAATCGGAATAACTCACGTAAACCTTACAAATTAAGCATGCCCAAATAAAAGAAAAAAAAACATGCCCAATTTCCGCCATTTCTCTATTTTATTTTATTTTCAAATTTCTTATCTTTTAGCCTATTTTATTAGAGATTTTATCATTATAGTAAATTTTCTGACATATGTTGCATTTCCCCTAGATTCTTGTATGGATCTCATCTCTCTCTTTACAAATTGGATTTTATGGATAACTTTGTTCTTTTGTGTGGATATTTTAGCAAATGTCCACATTTAAAATATAGAACTAGCATTTACCTCTAGTATTTTAAAAAACTAACAAATATTTTCATTCTTTTGTAAATCTTCCAAAATTTTGGTTGAATGGTGGGAGTATGTCTTAAAATTTTATTTGTTCCATAAAAAAGAATGAAACATTTGCCATTTTTAAAAAAAATGTAGAAATATATATTAATTTCTATATTTTAAATGACAACATTTACTGCAATAGTTTTTTTTTTTTGGTGCGCCGGGCCTTGCGATACTGCAACACATGTGCTATGTTTGACTCTCTCTTTTTTATGTGTCCTTTCTTCAAGTCGGGTCATGGCTATATAAGTCACACAGCCGTCCGAGGGTGAATTCGGACCGTGGCTACATAAGTCACTAGTATCTATTTTGTAAATATAACTTTTGGTATCCATGATTATTTAAATTTCTAAATAGAAAATATATTAGTATTTTAAATATCCGATGTGTCATATAGGAAGGTGAGTGAGCACAATCAAACGATTTGTGTGGTCGACAGACCTATCAAGGAAGCAATTGTGAGCATTTCTCGACTAAGTTCACATGTTCAACAATCAAAGTGTTGTGTTTGCAGGGGGATTTGACTTTTAGGTCTTGTTTGGTTCACGGAATGAAATATATATATATATATATATATATATATATATATATATATATATATATATATATATATATATATATATATATATATATATATATATATATTTTTCATATATATATATATATGAAAAATTATATCTTTTATTGATTATTTTTGGTATTTAAAAATGTCAAAAAAGTTAAAAGAAAAAGTGAATATTTAAAGGTGGAAATGTGTAGGATGGATGAAACCACTTTCTTCCATAATTTTTTATATTAAAAATTATTTTACTTTTTTTTTTTCAATTTTTTTGGCATGTAAATATAAAAAAATAATAAGTTTTTTTTTTTAACCATTTAACTCTGGGTTGGTTAATCAAAAGAGTACTTAAAATTCAGAAAGACTCGTGTCTTGTGATTCCTGTGAGTGAGCACTCCACAAACTAGCCAACTTTTCTTCCTCTTTTTTTCTTCATCTTTCTTTTCTCACAATAATGCATCTTTCAATCATGAAAGTAGAAAGTAACCATTCACCACTTTCAAGTGACAAAAACTTTTGTGCAGAGAGAGAGAGAGATGAATTAATCAAATATTAAATTGGTAAAGAAGTAATTTATAGCACTAACTACATATCAGGGGGCCAGTGCTCAATACAAGTAGATGTTGCATAAATTCAGCACCAAATGATGGATGGAGTTAACAACGAGACAGGAGCAGCGTGCGGTATTTGCTGGCTACTTATACCTATCACCTGCCTTGTCTCTTTCCTCGCTACCACCAGACATAAATCACCTCTTTATTCACTTATTATTACTACTGGTGAGCATTATTCGGTCCAAATCCTTGTTAGCAATTCAGCAAACGGAAAAAGTTTAGGACGGCAAAAATACGAATATAAATCGGCTAAGTACAAATAAAATACGTTCAAAAATTCGGACAAATATTCTAAAAATAAAAATATTGAGGATAGAAACTTCACATTCTTAAATATGTTGTCAAATTTGGTTAATTAAACAGATTTTCAACACATTTTTTGTGCCAATTTTTTTAATAATTTATACAAAACACGTTTAAAACATTGCATGCTTAAAATTTATGTACTGATTTAGATCTGTCAAAAGTATGCAAGTATTATACGTTTATGAAAGATACGAAAAAATTTGCGTATAATACGAGTTTTATTCGGATGATTGCTAACAAGGGTCCAAACTGAAAATCGAATCTAATAACTGATTCAATTTGGTCTGGAAAAAAAAATTGAGGGGTTTTGATTTAAAATTACTAAACAGTTCTTATTTGATTTCGGTTTCGATTCAAACTCGAAAATTAAATAAAAGTTGAACAATTATGTAATTAAGCTCAATTTTATACGTATTTTGTGATTAAAAATATGTATATTTTGACAACAACAATTATATCATACGTTTTAAAGCATAAGTTTGATAATTTAATTAGTTGTCTAACTTTGAATTCAACTTTGAAATACAACAATTGTATTTATAAGATTTATATTTTTGTAATATATTTAACTACAATTCCAATTTCGATCGGCTTTAAACGATAAAAAATAGTCAAATTGAACAAACCAAATAAATCGAACCGTATCGGTTCGGTCGATTTCATTTATGGCTAATTTCGATTCAATTTATATTTTAAATTTTTAAAAATTTAATTTATTCGATTTTGATTATTTCGGTTCGGTTGAAATTCAATGAACCGAACGCTCATGTCTAACAATAACCACATAACAAAATCAAGATTTCATTCCTTAGTTTCATCAACAAGGTTTTTAATTCAATTGGGTCTAATACCTTATCATTGAGTGATACATGTCTTACAATTATATCTTTGTATTATTTGTACAACAGAATATAATAGGTACCAAAAGAAATCAGAAAATAAGGCAACTTTTCTAAATTATTGGCTTATTTATTGTGGAATGAGTTCACATCTATTTTCTTTTCTTTCCTTTTTATTTTCTCCATTTTTTACAATTTTTACAATTTATTATTATTATTATTATTATTATTATTATTATTTATGTTTTGTTATTTAACATGTCACCGTTGTAAATATTTGAAATTTAAGACAATATAAAGAAACATATTTTAAGGTCTAATTTTGGATTATAGTTAAAGTTAACTTTCTAAAATATGTTAGCAATTCATAAACGTCCATTTGAACTTCAAAATAATTGGCAAACGTCTATCGAAAATAAATTTGTTTGAGTCTCTATTTACATTTGACGTCAGATCGAGTTGCGAATGAAAATAATGAATAATCCAATTCCAAGCTGACCTAAATGTGATAGGAAATAAAATGGATTGCCACTTGTTTGATTTAAAACTTGGTGGATGGTCCCAGTTGAGTTGTTTGGCAGGAAAGCTTTTCCGTTGTTGAAAGTTGAAATCCGCACATTCTTTCACTTTCTAACTTGCCTCTAGGGCACGTTTTGTTTACATAATTGGAGTCTTGGCAAAAGAAAATAAAAATTTTTTTTGGATGTCAAAAAAAATGAGAAAGAAATAAATTCGATTCAAGAGAAAAAAAAATGTGGAAGAAAATGATTCCTCCCAACAGACTAAATATTCAAAATTTTTTTTTTTCTAACTAGTCTTGTTTTTTCAAACATCGAAAAAAAAAGATTGACATTACAATTTCTCAAAGAAAATAAAATTAAAGAATAAATTTCCTTTCCTTCCCTTTCTGTGAACCAGGCCTAAAAAGATTTATAACAAAATTTAGAATAAAATAAAATAAAGTAAAAGTAATGTTTGTATAAATGTCACGGTAACACTACACGTATGAACAAATCAGCACCTTTGAAAATTATCCATTCTATTTTTTTTAATGCCAACAGAAAGTGGTACTACAAAATATTTTCTGAAAAAAAAAAGTTTCCTCTTATCAATCCCAAAGATTCAACTTTTCCGGGTAAACTTTTTTGTTTCCATTTTGTTTCCTGGCCTTTCCAAACACTTTTATTTTACAGAAATATAAATTTTCAAAAGAAAAAAAAATCAAAAAATTAAAATTTTTTTTTTTTGAAAAAAAAAAAAAAATCTTCTTCTCGCGAACCAAACCATGCCATATAATTAATGAATTAGTCTCTTTGTGCTGCACTTAGCGGAAATGGAATCAATTCTTAATTCTTTCCTTTTATTTGCGAAATTATAATTTTTATCATGATTTTTTAAAAGGACAAAAAAGAGAGGAAAAGTAAATTCTTAGAATGAGAAAGTTAAGGGTAAAGCGAATCACCCCCCTCCCCCTATTTTTCTTAGCGAACAATTTTCTTTTCTTTTTTCTCTTATTTTTTTGGCATCCAAATATATAAAAAAGAGAATTTCTTTTTTAAGAAGTTGATTCTGCAAGCCAAACGGGACCTAACTATGTGGTAACATGTATAGACACAAGGGATATGAATCCATCTCCTTACTGATAATCTAATGGATCTGAACCCTGATTCGATTTTTTTTTTTTTTTTTTTTGAGTTGTCATTTTTCTCCGGTTCGACGAGCATCGTCAAGAAAAGATTCATCCATCGTGTACCCAACGAGTTACACCCCCACGAACCTCGGGGGTTACTTTCCAGTTTATAGGGATAGATAGAGTGGCACCGGGGTGAAGTTGAAAGCAGAAAGGGCGGGAAAATAACCGTGTGTGTAGAAGGAAAAGGAAAGGAAGAGTGAGAGCTGACCAACACAAAGCATTCCTCGATCATTCCTCCGTTTTTTCTAATCGGAAAAATCAAATACCACGTGCTCCCTCCCGACCGCCGCTCCTTATCCGGTTCCTCCGGCCCTGACCGCGACCCGTCGGTGGAGGATCCACGCGCATTCCTTCCTTTTAAGTTGTTCCCGCGGGGCACCGTACGCTTTTTCTTCAGCTAGAAAAGTAGTCGACCGCTGCATTTTTTGGACTCTGAAAGTTCTCTCTACATTCTCTCTCCTCTCTCTTTGATTCTTCTTCTTCTTCTTCTTCTTTGGTGAGTTCTTTTTCTTGATTTTTTTTCTTAATTCGGAATTTAGTAGATATTTAGCTAGATCTGGTCTTATTCTTAATCGTTCGGGGATTATTTTGTTGGATTTTGCGATGAATTTGGGATTTCCTTTTGATGATTGTACTGCTCACGGAGGCGTAAAATCTTCAATTTTCTGCGTCTCAATGGCTAATTTCTTCACCGAGTTGAGCTGTATTCTTGATGTTTACACTTTAATACAAGAAAATTGAGTGAAAGTTGGTTGATTATGTCTCTTCTTGTGATGCTTTAAATTGGTATGTTGTTATGCTTATGATTGCTTGAGATTATTCTTAGATCAATAAAGGAACGGGTTTTATGTTCATAGGATTGGAAAGTGTTTTAGTTCTGTAGGTTGGGTTGGTGTTTCCCTTCTGGTGGAGCGCTCAAGTGGTGGTGGTGGTGGTTTAGAGAGATATTAGAAAGAGTTTAAGCCCCACATCGGCTAATTAGTGGGAGGACGAGGAATAAATATATGGGATTGGTTCTGGACTTAATAAAGTGTTGCCTTTTCTTAAGTTTGTGGTTGGAATTGTTCTGACAAAATTTCAGTGCAAAAACCAATGGTTGGGCAGCCCCAACAGTTGATGCCAAGAATAAGTAATGTTGTAACATAAAACACAAAGATTTGGCGCTTTAGGTTTGTTTGTAAACAACTTTGTAGTACTGGCATTTCATCCTATATATATATATATATATATATATATATATATATATATATATATATATATATATAGGATAGGATAGGATAGGATAGGATAGGATAGGTGGGGGTGGGGGTGTGGGGGTGTGGGGGAGAAGAGAGGTGTTCCTTGGCTCCGGGTGGTGCCCTCTCTCTTTACTGTTTTGTGGGGGTCAATCTCTCTTAACTAGCCCAAAGGGAAGCCTTACCCTCCTTTTTTGATACGTGTATGGGTCCCTTAAGGGTGTTGCTCCTTCAAACAAGCAAAAGACGGTAGGCAAATACTGAATAATCAAAGTGAGGCGCACTTAGTGAGGGCGTGAGGAGCCAAAATCGTTGTGTTTTACTGTTCCTTTTTGATATGCCAACCGATGTCGCGCTGCCTACAACCCTTGTTTTTCTCCCATAAGGTCGGGAATAGATTCAAAATAGAGAATATGCAAACTGAGAATAGATATCTATGCAAACTGACGGTCCATTACGTCTCAACTTTTATGCAATGTCCGGCTTGAAGCACGAGACTTAACTTACAAACACCCAGCGTATATGCACAGCGGGTGGGGCGAGCTTTCCTCTGGTAGTCCTGCTGCGGCCTTTGACTGTCCATCATGTCTTAGCTTTTATTCAATTGTCCGGCTTGAAGCACGGGACTTAACTTACAAACGCCCGTCGTATATGCACGGGACTTCATTACAAGTTACAACACACTCACTTTCTCATTACAACCCACACAAACTCACTCTCACCATGTCCTGTCGACCCGATCAACACCTCCAGACTTGGCAGGATTATTGCGACTGTGGTTGCGAACTAGCACATCTACGAGCTAGGCGGCCCACCAACTCCCCCACATGAATCCACACGGGGTTGTCTTGGAAATTTATCGTAAATTATGCCTCGCCCGGGATCGAATCTGCCCAGCTTGGAGATTTATGTCTCCCCTCCTTGCCACTTGAGCTAGGAGGCTTTGATATCACTGTTTTTTTTTTTTTTTTCATTTGATCAGCGCAGATAAGAAAATTGTAATACTATATGGCGGTCTTTGGCCTTTAACTTTTGGAAATGATATGGTTAACATTATTTACATAGAATTTTCCTGCTGGTTCACTGAAGTAACGGCCCTTGGATTCTTATATAGAAACTTCTTGAGTTGGGAAGAGGAAAATGGCAGCAGGGGGGACCCAGCAGAGCTTGAGGAAATATCTTGGGGCCATCAAGGACACCACTACCGTATCCATTGCCAAAGTGAACAGTGATTACAAGGTGAGAATACTATTTATCCACGACCGTTTCCAACAGAAGTATTTACCTTTTTTTCTACAATTTTTTCCATTGTTCTTGATTGTTGCCATTGGTTCTTATATCTTAATCTAGGAACTTGATGTTGCGATTGTAAGGGCCACAAACCATGTCGAGCGTCCATCAAAAGAGAAGCACATAAAAGGTCAGTGGCATGTCTGGGTTTCTTTGATCATCACAGCTGTTTAGACATTTTGATTACGCTTTTATACAACTGTGTTCGACCAGTGTAAGTTTTATAGTTAAGTTGGTTTGTGGTCAATTGTTTGAGACATATGTAGCTCAAGACTGAATCTTTCTTATTATCCGTCCATATATGTGAACTTTATCTGAAAGAGAATCGTAATTCCAAGGTGGATATATATTGGTTGATCAGCTCTCATTCTTCAAAAAAACATCATTTGAGGCTGGGGCAGCAGACTCTAGGTGTCCTGCTTGGCATCTGGGCTGCTTTGGTAGGTTTCCAGTTGCAAGGACTCTTAAGCACATACTTCACCAGCAATATGAAAGGAATGGAAAGGGTGAAGGGTAAGTACTAGAAAAAGGTGCAAAATAGAGAAGGAAAAAAGTAGGAAAAGGAGAACTCTGGAGACTCCTGGTTTATTGGTTCATTGTCATAAGCATCTCATACAAAGTTGACTTACCTTTGTTTCCTAAGTTCCCCAATTGCCAACTATAGTTAGGCAGATCATTGAACCCTCCTTACACTTGGGTTACTAGATAGCAATATGGATGCTTGGACCTTTCCAAGCTAATGCTTCAGCAGAAATAAGACAAGGGCACAGAACGGGGAAAGTTAAGGAGGGAGAATAAGGAAGGAAGAACATAAGAAACAGAAAGTACGGTGGAATTTCCATAGCCTAGAAGCTAACATTCTTCAATTGGTTCGTTATCTGTATCGTTTCATTCGTGACTAGCTTGTATCCTTGACCTTTTCTTTTAGATTTTTAGGTATCTTTTAAGTTCTGTATTTTGCAGTACTCTGACTACGGAACAGTGCTCTGATTACATCACTGTTACATTGTTACCAATGTAACCTTTAAGAATGTAGGTTGAACTTAGGGGTTTTTGGTTTGACACTAATATAATAGAAGGTAAGGCAGTCAAGACCAGGTAAAGTAAATCTATGGCTTTTTGGTGGGAATGAAAAGCCGGTTCCTGCTCTTCATTGAGGGTTTGTGGATCCTATAATGGAAATTGGAAACTATGAGGAATTAATGCTTAATAGGTGGTCAACATCCTAATACTATTAACCTTGAGACGTTTGAGGTGGAGTGTTTATTGGATTGGATATGATGCTTTACTAATAGCATGATAACTGCGTGTATAGCCATTGATAGCAGGATTAGTATCGGAATTGGTGTCCGAGCCTTCTTAGTTGGCAGTGTCGGGGGGTTCAGTGGTTTTGGATTGGCTGATTTTGGTAGTTTCAGTGGTTTTGGTATCGGATTTGGCCGATACAGCTAACTGTGTCTAACAAGTGCTATTGAAGGGATTTTGTCTTGTGACAAACATGTACACGATCATATAATCAATAATTTTGAAGCTCTTTTATATCCCATATTATTCATAGCATGTTTACGGCACTAGGTACATTATAACAGGTAAAGTTAGCCCTTGTGCTGTGTGCATATTCTACTTATCTTTTGTCAGAACATATGTATATAAATGGCCATATGCTGAAATAAATATTATGGCATGTAAAATTTTCATGTATTAACTATTAGCAAGCTTCTAAGTTGATACCTGTTATGTGTTTTTGCTGTGTTACCAATAACTTAATTGTGTTTCCTTCTCGTTGCCATCATGTTTGTTTGCAGCTATATTCTATGCTATCTCAGCTTCAAGACCCAGGGCAGATGTGGCTTATTGTATTCATGCTCTCTCAAGGCGGCTTGCAAAGACACGTAATTGGGCGGTATGTGCCCAATCATATTTTTGTTTCTTTTTCTTTTTCTGTTGTTGTCCAATATACTTAGATCTTGACACCATATTAAAGCTTGACTAAGAGACTTTAACTTAGGTTTATATTGCCAAACACAGAAAAGAGGATAGAGCTATATGAATAATTTGTAAATTTACTTTGCAATGGAAACTGTAATTTTGGGCATCTTAACGATTTAAGCTACTAAGGGTATATTTCATTGAAACAGTAGGTTTGAACATTAAATCTTGCATGCAGAACGATGTATAAGTTGAGCCTCATTGTTTTGCATGGAGGTAATATATTGTATGAGGATGGATTTCACATTACATTATCCAGTTTGAGCTTTTATATTTACATATATGAGGTCAACTGTTTTGAACTAGCATATTCTGTCATTAGATACAAATTTAGTTAAGAGTAACATATATTCTGTAGTGACTTCTCGTGACCAATTTAAATGCTTCCTTAGTACCTGTATGTTCGTCATTTTACCTGTATACAAATCTATATTTCGAATTTTTCCTGATCAGCATATTTTGCTCTATAGGTTGCATTAAAAACATTAATCGTGTTACATCGTGCTTTGAGGGAGGTGGATCCCACTTTCCGTGAAGAACTCATAAATTATGGAAGGCACAGAAGTCATATGCTTAACATGTCCCATTTTAAGGATGACTCCAGTGCAAATGGTATTCATTGCTGCTAATGTTCAATTAGTTAGAGGTACATATGTCTCTTTATTAACTGGTTATTTGGTTGGTTTTCAGCATGGGACTATTCTGCATGGGTGCGTACATATGCGTTGTTTCTAGAGGAAAGGCTTGAATGCTATAACGTACTCAAGTATGATGTAGAGTCAGATCCTTCGGTATGCATCTTATTCTAAGTTCACATTCTTTTCTTTGTCAAGCATGTTTTCTTTTCTTTTCTTTTTTTTGCCTATATGGCTCATTTTGTTGGCATTTCTTAATTAATTGCATAAGACTTGATGATGTATGTAAGATGTAATCAATGGCGTGATCAAATTTTAATGGTGGCATCAAATTGTTGAAACTGGACATGAAGAATATTTGTGATCTGGGTAGTTAGAAACCTCGAAAGTACATATCTCAACAGGAAGACTGTAACTATGCACATTCTTTTTGCAGGCCAACCTCTCAGATACTCCTTTCTAGAAGAGTACTGTCTAAAGGCTGGATAACACTGCTATAGATGAATGTATGAGACCAATTATATGTAAAAGAATGTTCCTTTGCTTTTGACATGTTGTATAACAATAAGGGCTATGACAAAAACATAAGCAGATGTTGTGAAGAGTGAAGTAGAAGGTCAACTTCTTGGAGCCAACTTTACCAGTAATATGCCTAAATTGCTTGTTTGTTTTCATGTAATCATCTAACAGCCAGCATAGAACTTTGTTGAATCTCCATGAAACGAATCCATATAGAATAGGATACACAATGGGCATACCTTAATAACAATGTGTTACATCAACACCACCCATTAGTTACACCAAAGAAAATGATAAAGAGTATCATGTCCAAAATAGCAAGCCTGTTGGTGACCAATTTAACTGCTTCCTTACTATCTGTATGTTCATCATTTTACCTGCATACAAATATACTTTTTGAATTTTTTCCGAGCACCGTATGTTGAAGTTACGCACAAGCCATACGTGAGAAATTTACACAAGTCATACTTAAGAAATTTAATGTGAAGCTCAAGGGAAGGAACTTCAAGTCGTGTGGGTCTTTAATATTTGATCTATTGATTCTAATTGCTAAGAGACTTCCATCCTAGATGCTCTCTGAAATACTGTTCAAGGTTGAAGAGGAAACAAAATTTATCACAGCCAACTGCAGAGCATACTTGTAGCAAGATGTGAAACTTTGGTAGATAATTCATCACTAAGGAACAATATATGTTCTGATATGATACTAATTTTTAAACTTACAGGAAATTGGGAAGTAAAATGGCTATCATGCACTCAATAAAGTAGCTTAATTGAAATAAACTGAAGAGATTTTAGTTCTAAATGTGCTACCATGAGCAACTGCACTACTTATAAACAAATTATAAAGCATTAGTTACTACTACCAGTCAACCTTCCTTTGTTTTTTGTTTTTTTTTTGAATAGGTAATTTGTTTGGTCCCCACGGGAATCAAACTCCATCCTCCACATTCGGGACTTATGTCAACCTTCGTTTGTGTGATATTATTTAATTATAAGGCAATTTAGCTACTAGATTACCTCTTGCACTATGAAAATATTTCCTTTTAAGTCTAGCATTTTTAAAATTAAAAGGTTACTAAATTGATTATGTATTTTGCTTATTTAAAATCTCCCTACTAAAATAGAAATGATTATCAACACAATGTGGTTTTCTACAGAGAACTCGAGAACTTGAAACTGCAGAGTTGCTTGAACAACTGCCAGCACTGCAACAACTTCTATTTCGTCTACTTAATTGTCAGGTGAGCTACATAGTGCACAAATATACTAAAGTAAATTAGATATTATTGTCTTTTCCTACTATTGCATCTTTTAGTGTCAGTGGACTTGTCAATGCTAATTTCATATGGAATAATTAACTTTGTTGCAGCCGCAAGGTGCTGCTTCTATAAACTTTATAATACAGATGGCTCTTTCAATGGTAAGAAAACTTCTCGATCATTTTTGTTATTTTGCGTCATTTGGAAATTTTCCTTATTTTCCTTCACTTTATTACACATCAATATGGTTAGGTCGCTGGGGAGAGCGTAAAAGTTTACAATGCAATTAATGATGGTACAATCAATTTGGTTGACAAGGTATTGTTACTCTAACGGAATCACATTGAAGTTTTACTGCAATTGAGGTCTTATGGATAGCAGCCGTGTATAACTGTAACAACTAGTTGGTATTATTTCAGTTCTTTGAGATGGAACGTCATGATGCTATGAAGTCACTTGACATATATAGGAGAGCAGGTCAACAGGTAACTAAAAGTGTTTGACTTGGCTACAGCATGTATTGCTTCTTACTCAATTCTGTGAACATCTCAATAATTTAAGTTTTCAATGTAATGTTGACATGAGTTTTGAACTTTGCTATATCATTAGATGGGGTTAAAAGAGGAAAAGATATGTAAAATGGTTTAAAACATTGCCATCGTTGGGGTTAAAGGGCTTTGGTTACTTCATTGAACAATTTGTCCCTGTAACTAATGAAGTTTATAATAGGGGGACCTCGAAATGGACTTTTGGGGGTTTATATCTAGAAAGTAGAAACCCGTCATGGTAATATAGAAGATGGGTGATATTTTTTGTGTCATCTTCTTAGAAGTAGTCAGTCAATGAAAATGAAGTCCTTCATATAGACTCAGTTGTTATTGTTACTCAACCTTTTCCCTGCTATTCTTCAATCAAGAATCTGAATACCAGAAGGCAACCTCAGTTAAGACCCTTGACAATCCTTCAAATGTCTAAATTACTTAAAAGCTTAGACCCTCCTGTCCTCTCTAGTAAATGTTTAATGTATATGTGTCACCTACAGTTATGAAAGTGAAACTTGGCTCTATACTCAAAAGTCCAATTTCACCTCTTAACTTAAACCCTCTTTGAAGATCCTTTGAGTTAAGCATGTTTCCTGCTGAGCCTCAACCCCATCTGAAGACCTATCACCTGATGACTTCATCCCCTCTCCAACCATCTGATGCCGCTGGTGAATGATCCTTCCAATTCAAACAACTTTTCTCCCACATCTCCACTAAGGTTCACTGTATCAGCCGATACCGACATATATCGGCCATATTGTTCGGTCTGATACTCATCCCCACTACTCATCCCACTGTTACTGGCTGATACCAAAATTGTGGCCCTCCTTTCTTGTTAAATCAACAAAGAAAAGACTAGCCAAAAATAGAAGTATGACAAAAAGTTTTATCGATACAATGATCCATTCGTGCCGAAGACCAACATGCTACCCATTAAGCAGACACGACAAAAGGATTGACAAATCCGTGTCGGATTCGAATCCTACACCAATTTTCGGGTGGGAGACAGCCAGATTCTGATTTATTTGTGTCCGGAAGAATTCGTTGGCCGATTGGTAGGGATACAAGTAAGAAAAAAAATACATGGAGTGCCATCGTTGATCGCCAAAACACCGTCTTAGATGCCGCTGCGATCAGGAAGGAGAAGGGGAGGAAGACAGACGCTTGAATTGGGAATTTTTGGGAAGAAAACCCTACAAAACGACCAATATATTCATGACTAGCGGGTCAGATTGGATTGGGTTCTACCAGACCCGACAGTGATGGTACATGATCAAAAAATGGAAGAGGGCCAATAATTTAATTTTCTTAAGTACAAGGTAAATATGAAAATTGTTCCACATGAAGACAAAGATGTCATAAGAGCAAGGAAGAGGGGACAAATATTTCCCCCAAAATATACTCTTTTCAAAATTGTGCTCTGCATTCTTCCACCGAATAAATCTCATATATGATAACATCGGTAGTAAACTTGGAAGCAATTTCTTTTTCAATATAGACAATTAGATAATCTGAGTCTTAGAATGAGATTTCTCCAACATTACAATTGTTTGAGACAAGAACTAATGAATTAAAAAATATTGAGTAGCTTTTCTCGTAAAAAAGGAACCAATGGTTGTCCGCTCTCCCATTATTAATCATAGTAGCCTGAAATTAAATTGTTTCGATCCATATTTATAAATTAATAATAACCTGAAATAAAAATTTACATCGCTGCATATTTTTATTTTTATTACCAAAGATTCACAATAAATTATTTGCATAAAGTAAAATAGAAATTCGGAAATCACATACGACTTCAACTTTTAAGAGGAATCATCCTTTGGAATGGTTAGACTTCTTTACTATGTATAATAGGGATAAAATAAGGAAACAAATTAAGGCATATTTCCAAATGCCAAGTATGGCAAGGTCATTTAACAGCGTGTAAATTTTTTTTAAACTTCCTTCTATCCTTGAATCACTTGCAATCAGCATGAAGAAGGAAACTCAGTCATAAATATGGGTCTAATTTAGTGTTTTCTCCCCCACCAAATTTCCCAATTTAGACTGAGTTCTATCGTCTCTTATTTTCTTCCTTCCAATGACAACAGTTGAAGGGTGGCGCGGTCGTCAGGTAGACAACATTTTCCAATATATGGTTAGTTAACATATTCAAAGAATGGTGTATGTTAGCATTGTATCCAATATATATTTTCACTAAATTAATGCTCATTAGTGTTATGGATGTTTTAGTAAATACATATTGATTTTTTGAAATTTGAAATTCATGTGTATTTATTTTTGGTGGGAAACATAAAATTGATTCATTGAATGATATATCAAGCGTGTCGTGTGTCCCTTGTTATAAATGTGGTGCCAACGAAGAAGAAGACGATGAATCCCAAGGCCACAAGATTTAATGTGGTTCAGAGATTTTTTTCCCACATCTACGGTTGCATACAAGTTATTTTATTATTTCGAGAGAGTTACAATTACAAGAGATTAACATTCTATTTATAACAAGAGATTAGGATGACCACCGACTTCAGTATATTACTACCCTACTAGTATATTACCCGAACTACCCCACCAACTCAGCATCGATTTGGATCGACGAATTCGGGCTGGATGTACAGTAAGGTATTTGATCAAATCTTCACAATTTCTAACATCCCTTGTGTGTCGTGTCCAAAATTTTCAAGATCGCCGTGTGGTGTCAAATTCGTCTCATGTTGTGTCCTTGTGTCCGTGTTGGTGTGACATAGCATGCTTGTGTGTCTATAAAGTTCCTTACCAACACAATGTAGCAACTACTGTTTGTCAAAGTTGTGTACTATAAATTTACAATGTTCATACATCTTAATATTATTTCATTGAAAACAATCTAATCATCCATTGTCGAAGTTCTTTGTCCAAAAGCAAGTAAAACAACACTATTCATTGCAGTGATTGCATATCTATTGCAGGTGAATACTTCAAGAATATTAAATATTATTCCAGTCAAAACTAAAGGGAAAGAACATATAACACAAGATTATGTCTAAATTACTTTTGGCTTTCCGAAACCAACAACTTCACAACTCTGATCCGAACATATCAAGACCACTAATACTTACAAGAAAGGTCCGAATCTGACTCCAATACCGTTACTGCGAACCTTGATCTCTCCGACAACTATTGCTTTTAGTGCAGGAGTGAAGTAACCCTGTTGTCAGCGTCTATGTCACTTTGACATGAGGACACCTGTCAAGATGACTGCACAACAGTATCTGCTGTGCTGATAACTATTCGAGCATTGACGGCATCTAGTGACTGTCACCAAGCAACACATTCCCTCTTCTTTTGAGGAGACCATGTGTTGTCTTCTTCCCTTGCTCCAATGTGTAACTGTTAGATTATCAAGGACACATTAAACAAGTAGTCGTAATTCACGAGCCTGTCAGCCAACAATATGTTATTGCCGGGACACAATTTTTCGATGGAAAAACTGAGAATATGAAACAATTGTAAAAACAATGTTCCAACGCAACACTTCTAGGAAGGTTGCACAAGTATAACGAAGATCTAAAAAGATATCGTTATGATATTACGAGAATCTAAAAAGATTTCGTAATCACAGCAATCAGATCGTAGTACTTCTAAAAAGAAGATACAATCAGAGTTACTGGCAGCAACGAAGAAAGTGACTGGCGATAGATGGAAGAACTCCTGCTGGGGTGAATGATCACCGTTGCTCAAAGCTTTATTCGCCCTACACGAACAGCTTCCAGGAACCAGCAAGTTCGTCGGAGAACTTGGAACACTCCTGCTCTTCTGAAAATCTCTGTTTACTTGTGCTAAAGAACACTTCGTAAACTCTCTGGTGGCTTCTCTTTCTGTTCTGTTCTGTAACCTGTGAGAGAGGAGGAGGAGGCCTTATATAAGCCCCTGCAACAACTGCCCGGTTAGCACAATGTTAGGGACGTGGTAGTAACCACCCCGAACATGGAGCAACCGCTCAGAACATGCAAGGACACGTTCTGCTGGAAGTTGTGCCACCAGCGTAATTTACACTTTATGCACACAGCCCCTTTTACGCACCCTACGCACTCTACGCACACTGCGTACGCTGCGCACACTGCGCGTACTGGGCGTACTGGGCTGCGTACTGGGATGCGTAACTGGGCCAGCGTAACTGGGCTCGCGTAACGGGCCGCGCAACGTGGTCGCGCAAGTGGCTCGCGCAACGAGCGCAACTTAAGCGCACTATGCGCCTAGCGACGATGCTGACGTGCTAAGTGCAAAGTGCGCCAACAAAACGCCACATTACGCCTCATGAGCCCTTGAGCCCGAGTCCGAGTCCGAGTCGCTAAGCCCCAACGGGGCTTAGCTCCTATGGAAATAAATTTTCCAAGAGCAAAAAGCATGAATGCTTTAATTGTTGATTTTAGCCTTTTTTCCATTAGAAAAATAATCCCACATGGCAAACTCATGTGCACCTCCACACCACATGTGCATCTCCAATAATAGCAAAGCTAATATATAGAGATACAAACCATTTGTTTTTTCCGATGTGGGACTAAACCTTTCTAAAGGAAAAACCAAAAATCCAACAATCCCCCACATATCTCTATATATGGATATAAGTGTTCCCCACAGTAACTGTCCATCATGCATTAGGAGAGATGTCGCTTACGACTTGAATCTTCCCGCATGGGTCAAAAATCAAACTATAATACAAGAATGGACTAAGCCTTGAATTCTGCATCATAGCTGAAATTCTTTCCACTCACATAATGTAGTTACATGTGCTTCTGGCTACACATTAAAGGCCCTGTGCCAGCCCGGTTTCAGTGTATAATTTTGGGTGTCTACAAGTTTACCCTCAAGAGACGGCCTGATATCTCTGTCATACACTATAGGTGAGTTCATTATAAAGAGACATGGCATGAAGCGCTTTGCGCTTCCCTTGCGGTGCTACGCCGCTATGACATGGCTTAAAGCCGAGGCCTTACCCCGTACCGGGAACCTCATCGTAGTGTCATACTACAGTAGCATGAGGCAACCGCCTCTTTGTAGTGCCAAACTACCCAGCATGAAGCCTTAGGCTCCCTTGCGGTGTTACGCCACAACGACATGGCTTGCAAGGCCGAGGCTTTATCCCTAACCGGGTACCTCATGGTGGTGTCGTGCCACTGTAACATGAGGAACTCCTTCTCTTTGTAGTGCTGACTACACCCCTCTTTATATTTAACATACAACATTAGGCTAACTGCCTATTTGCGGTGCTACGCCGCTGTGACTTGGCCTGCAAAGCCGAGGCTTTATCCTATTCCTGGGCAGCACCCCACATATAGGAACCTCATTGTGGAGTCACCCCACTGTAGCATGGAGTTTCACTCCTTGTAGTGCTGCTCTACCGTGCTTCCTGTAAAGCACTCCAGGCATTCACTCTGCCTGAGAACTCATTAAGGCAATTAAGCCAACCTTCCCACAGGAACCGTTTTCCGCAGAAAACAATAGTAGACAACAGTGGTTATAGGTCCGTAACCTCTCCATGCCCAATAGAACATGTACCCACCGTTCCTGATATTCTTCCGATTAGTGGTCCTCCCTTGAACCAAAAGCTAGATGCCTAGTAGATAAATCTTTGAACTAATAGCATAAAATTTTATGGTAGGAATACAATAATACAATATCAGAATGCCTTCAAGTCCATTTTACAAGCTGTGTCATCGACCAGCTGGCGCTTGAGGCCCTTGGTGAACGGATCCGTCAGGTTCTCCTGACTCCGAACATCAATCACTGCAATAACACCTCTCTTGATAAGATCGTGTACTGCCCTGTGCTTCAACCGCACAGTCCTCTTCTTCCCGTTGAAGAGGTCATTTGATGCCACCGCCGCAGTCGCCTGGTTGTCGCAGTATATCGGTATCGCCGGTATTTGCGCCCCAACCACTGGAAGATCATACATGAGCTCCCGAAGCCATTCTGCTTCCTCGGCTGCGGTATCAAGTGCAAAGAACTCAGATTCCATGGATGACCGCGAGAGCATAGTCTGCTTCTTCGACTTCCACGATATAGCAGCTCCACCCATTGTGAAAATGAATCCACCTGTGGACCTCTCGCTCTCCACCTCTGAGCACCAACTGGCATCACTGAAGCCTTCCACTACCTGCGGATCTCCGCTGTAGTACAGTGCATATGTCTGAGTTTTCTTGAGATATCTCATAATCCGTTTTACAGCTTTCCAGTGTTCAGCACCTGGGTTGCTCGTGAAACGACTCAGCATTCCCACGACGAAAGCTATGTCAGGCCTTGTGGCAGTAGTAGCATACATCAAACTTCCCATTACGCTTGCATACTCCAGCTGCCTGATGCTTTCCCCTGAATTAGGCTTCAGCTTCAGATCACACCTGTACGGCGTATCGATCCCTGGAAGATCCCGATACCCATAACGAATGATCATTTTCTCAATATAATGAGACTGTGATAGCGCTAGTCCAGTGTCTGTCCGGATGATCTTGATCCCTAAGATCACATCAGCTTCCCCCAAGTCCTTCATACTGAACTTGCTTGAGATGAATTTCTTTGTCTCCGTGACACAGCTAATATCCGTACCTAGGATAAGCATGTCGTCCACGTACAGACAAACGATCACACCTCTTCCATCAGCGAACTTCGTGTAAACACACTTGTCCGTATCGCTGACCATGTAGCCATTTGACCTTATAACTTTGTCAAATTTCTCATGCCACATCTTGGGAGCCTGTTTAAGACCGTACAAAGATTTCACCAACTTGCAGACTTTGTCTTCAAGACCCCTGATGACAAATCCCTCTGGCTGTTGCATGTAAATCTCTTCGGTCAGCTCGCCATTTAGGAAAGCCGTATTCACATCCATCTGATGTATCCCCATCTTATGTATTGCTGCGAGAGCAATCAACATTTTGATGGTGGTCATCCGGGCTACTGGAGCATACGTATCAAAATAGTCAATCCCCTGCTTCTGAGAAAACTCCTTGGCTACCAACCTAGCCTTGAACTTGTCAATAGTTCCGTCTGCTTTCATCTTCTTCTTGAAGATCCATTTGCATCCGATGGGTTTCGCTCCTTCAGGAAGATCAACCAACACCCAAGTGTTATTTGAGGTGATGGAATCAATTTCATTGTCAATCGCCTCCTTCCAGAAAATCGCGTCTCTGGTCTTCATCGCCTCATCATAGGTAAGCGGATCTGCTTCCACATGATAGGTGACAAAGTCACTTCCGAAGTCCTTCGGCCTCCTCACACGTTTAGCTGACGGCTCAGCTTGTTCTGGTTCAACCGTTGTTTCAACAACAACATCTTCTTGGACCACATCTTCATTGAAGACTTCAGTTTCTTGCGCACCCTCATTGTTCTCCGGAACATCCGCAAGAACAATATTCTTGTGCCTTGCAAATTTGTCTTCAAAATATTCTGCGTCGCGAGATTCAATGATATGATTTGACTCAATATCAAGAAATCTCCGAGCATCACTCTTCTCGGCATACCCCAAGAAGATTGTCTTTGTAGTCCTTGTCCCAAGCTTCTGAATCTTTAGATCTGGAAGCTTGACATATGCCAGACACCCCCACACTCGAATGACATTCAAGTTTGGTCTGACCTTGAACCAGAGTTCATGAGGAGTAATGTCAGAAGTTGCATGAGGCACCCTATTTAGATTAAAAGTGGCCGTCAATGCAGCTTCTTCCCAGTAGCACTTAGGAAGACCAGCAGTCAACAACATTGAGTTAATCATTTCTGTTAACGTTCTGTTCTTCCTCTCTGTTACTCCGTTTGATTGAGGAGAGTACGGAGCCGTAGTCTCATTGACAATTTCATGTTCTTTGCAGAACGATGCGAATTCATGAGACCTGTACTCCCCACCTCGATCACTTCTTATCCTTTTGAGTTGTTGTCCAGTCTGCCGCTCAGCTTCGGCTCTGAACTCCTTGAACTTCTCGAATGCTTCGTCTTTAGCCTTCAGCAAGTAGACGAACGCATACTTTGAGAAGTCATCGATGAAGGTTATGAAATACTTCATCCCGGCCTTTGTAGAGAACTGTTTGAAGTCACAGATATCGGAGTGAACCAACTCCAGAAGATCTGTACTTCGATTAACCCGAGGAAAGGGTTTTCTTGTGATTTTCGTTTGAGCACAAACTTCACATTTCTCTACCTTACCCCCACATTTGGAGATAAGTCCTAGACTAGATATTCTGTTTATTCGTTTACAATGAACATGTCCTAGCCTTTTATGCCACAACTCAAGAGTATAAGCAGAATGAGTGACTTCATTAATTACATTAATTACATTGGACTGATTTACAAGCTGAATCTTGAACATTCCTTCGGTATAAAAAGCTTTTCCGAAATATGTTCCCTTGATAGACATCACCATCTGGCCAGCATTGATATCCATCCTGAGGCCTGCATTGCAGAGTAGGCCTCCCGAGACCAGGTTCTTGGCGATAGCAGGTACGTGCTTCACGCCTTGAAGCGTCAGAGACTTTCCCGAAGTCAGCTTCAACACCACCGTCCCGATCCCGAGCACTTCAGCTTGTGCCTGGTTCGCCATCATAACCACTTCAGAAGTAGGTGTATAGGTAGTGAACCACTCCTTACTGGAGCAGACATGGCAGGAGGCTCCAGTGTCTACCCACCAGTCAGTGTCAGCCCTTACTGCATCAACCTGTGCAATCATAGCAACTACGTCAGTGATCATAGATACCTTACTAGGCTCTCCTTGCTCTGATTGCTTGGTCTTTGCTTTGCACTCATTCTTAAAGTGGCCCTTCTTGCCACACTTGAAGCAAGGCATTTCAGACTTCGGCTTCTTTTTCTTGATAGAAGTTCCCTTGACTTTTAGATTGTCAGGGTTCTTCTTGCTGTGGAAAGCCGCCTGCTTTCCCTTTGGTTCATTGGTCTGAACCAGATTGGCGTTAGCCAATTGCTTGGACAGTGTGTCCACCTTCAGTTGAGCCCGCATCTGGTCCTCAACATAGATTTCCTGTAGGAGATCTTCAAGGGTGACCTCCAACTTCTTCCTATGTATGTTTGCATAGAACTTGCTCCACCCAGCGGGGAGCTTTGAGACAATCCCTCCAACAACAAACTTGTCGGGGAGGGGCATCGCCTTGTCTTCCAGCTTCTGTCGCAGTTTCAGGAACTCCTTCACCTGCGGCAGCATAGACTTTTCGTCCTCAAAGAACCACTTGTGATATTTTTCAACCACAAATATTTTACTGCGGTTCTTGTCTTCTTCGTAGAGTTTTTCTAGAGACTCCCATATGTCTCTAGCGATATTCTTCTTAGAATAGGATTCTGCAAGGGAATCCTCCATAGCATTCAGGATAAGCAGCCTGCAAATGCTATTCTCTCTTCTCCACTTGGCCTGAAGTTTAGTAGCCGCAGAGATTGCGGCGGCAGACCCAGTATCTGGAACGGTAGGTTCCTCTTCAAGAAGCACGTGATCCACGTCTCTGAGTTGAAGAGTGAGATAAACCTTCCTCTTCCAGACTTGATAATGCTCTCCATCAAACTTCTCTAACTTACAGAAGTCAGTGTTTAGGAGTGAAGCATTAATGTTTTCCATCGTAGCAATAAAGCTTTGAGATTATTATTGCCGGGGCACAATTTTTCGATGGAAAAACTGAGAATATGAAACAATTGTAAAAACAATGTTCCAACGCAACACTTCTAGGAAGGTTGCGCAAGTATAACGAAGATCTAAAAAGATATCGTTATGATATTACGAGAATCTAAAAAGATTTCGTAATCACAGCAATCAGATCGTAGTACTTCTAAAAAGAAGATACAATCAGAGTTACTGGCAACAACGAAGAAGGTGACTGACGATAGATGGAAGACCTCCTCCTGGGGTGAATGATCACCGTTGCTCAAAGCTTTATTCGTCCTACACGAACAGCTTCCAGGAACCAGCAAGTTCGTCGGAGAACTTGGAACACTCCTGCTCTTCTGAAAATCTCTGTTTACTTGTGCTAAAGAACACTTCGTAAACTCTCTGGTGGTTTCTCTTTCTGTTCTGTTCTGTAACCTGTGAGAGAGGAGGAGGAGGCCTTTTATAAGCCCCTGCAACAACTGTCCGGTTAGCACAATGTTAGGGACGTGGTAGTAGCCACCCCGAACATGGAGCTACCGCTCAGAACATGCAAGGACACGTTCTGCTGGAAGTTGTGCCACCAGCGTAATTTACACTTTACGTACACAGCCCCTTTTACGCACCCTACGCACATTACGCACTCTACGCACACTGCGTACGCTGCGCACACTGCGCACTCTACGCACGCTGCGTACGCTGCGCACACTGCGCGTACTGGGCGTACTGGGCTGCGTACTGGGCTGCGTAACTGGGCCAGCGTAACTGTGCTCGCGTAACGGGCCGCGCAACGTGGTCGCGCAAGTGGCTCACGCAACGAGCGCAACTTAAGCGCACTATGCGCCTAGCGACGATGCTGACGTGCTAAGTGCAAAGTGCGCCAACAAAACGCCACATTACGCCTCATGAGCCCGAGTCCAAGCCCGAGTTCGAGTCCGAGTCGCTAAGCCCCAACGGGGCTTAGCTCCTATGGAAATAAATTTCCCAAGAGCAAAAAGCATGAATGCTTTAATTGTTGATTTTAGCCTTTTTCCCATTAGAAAAATAATCCCACATGGCAAACCCATGTGCACCTCCACACCACATGTGCATCTCCAATAATAGCAAAGCTAATATATAGAGATACAAACCATTTGTTTTTCCCGATGTGGGACTAAACCTTTCTAAAGGAAAAACCAAAAACCCAACACAATATTCTACTTGATTGTCGCATGAGATTAAGTTCTCCAATATACCTTTTTTTTATGTCCGTTCTTGGTCCTCGCGGGTCCGTGGCACAGCCACCCAGCCAACCCGAGCGGAGTGGGTTCTATAACCCAGAATGCTCAACAGGGAGCCCCCCTTCCGCGAAGAAGGGTCTACAACCCAGAGTGCTCAACAGGGAGCCCCCATCCCATCCAAGTAGGCTTGGCATGCCCGTGGCACAAAGCCACCTAGCCGGCATCCAAGGGGGGGACTCGAATCGTGGTCTCCCCCACGGGAGCCCCCCGTTGTAACTACTAGGCCACAACCCTCGGACAAGTTCTCCAATATCTACTGGATGATACCCCTATCTCAGCATTGGGAAATGAAATCATTCCTATCAGTACCGGAATCAATTTCGAACCCTCGAACCCTTATGAGTATCGGTATAAAGCAGTTTTGGTGGTTTGGGGTCACGGTTCCGGATTTCTTCATTTTGTAAGACAAAAATAAAATTAACATTTGTTAAATAACTAGAAAAATACTTGATGCAGAGCATAATTTTCTCTACTATTTGTTGTTTCTCGTTTGCTTTAAACGAAATAATATTCAACATTGATAAATTTTTCACCGCAATGCATACTAATGTTTATTTACGTGATTTTAGATTAAGTACATCCGCAATAGATAGTTTGAATGGAATAATATTGAGAAAGATGAATGTTGCAAAAATATACAATGTTCGCCGCGGTCAAATCACTATGTCGGCAGTGTTTTTTTCCATGTTTTTCTTTTTCTTTACTGAATTGAACTGGAAAGAGAGCCCGATGTCGATATTGGTAAGGGTCATTAATGGGTTGGGATATGCCGAAATCGATACAATACTACATATACATATCGGTATTAGTTGATACTGCAAACTAATTGATATATTGATAACTGGAATTATGAGAAAAAGAGAGAGTGAGATGTAAATGTGCACATATATATATATATATATATATATATATATATATATATATAAACTCTCGCGATGGGCGACAACAATAGCGGCGCTAGGGCACGTGTGTACGCGGCATCCCCGCCCCCCCGGCCCCCCGATCCGCTTGCGGGGAGGGGGCCTCGCCGGCAGGGAGGCGGGGGAGGAGGCGGCCGGCCCTTGGGCGGCGCCGCTGGCGGCGGAGGCGGACCCCCCCCCCAGGCGGGGGGGGGGGGGGGTCGGGCGGCAGCATTCGAAGGCCGGGAGCAGGTGGCGGGTCCCACCTGGGCGGGGGGGGGGGTCGGGCGGCACTGTAGCAGCCCCTCCCGGCGGGTGGGGGCAAGGGCGCGACGGCGGGACCCCTGGGTCAGGGTCGGGAAGCACTCCCCCCGGCAGGGGGGGGGGGGCTGGGACGCGGCGGCGGGACCCCCCCAGGCGGGGGGGGGGGGGGTCGGACGGTTCCGGAGGTGGGGCGCCCACACGCGGGGGAGAGCAGGGCGGCGGCGGCCCCTCCGGAGAAGCCCCCATTTTCGAGTTCGGTTCCGAAGGAGATAATTCTGGAGAAGCTGGTTGGCAAACAGTGACGCGACGTCGGACTGGAGGACGGAGAGGGATCCAATCCCAAGGTTCCGGGAGGGCGGGGACAGGTCATCAAGGGACTCGAACCTTGAATGGTGCTCTGGATCCCCAACGACGTGGGGTCGGTATGGTGCGAACTGTTCCGGGTTGGAGGCCAAAGGCGACGACAGCAGAAAAGGGGAAGGGTGTTGTAGTTGACACTGGTAGGCAGGGACCGGTCGCTGCTACCCCCCCTACCAGGACCCCCGCTGTGGAGCAGAGGCCTCGGTCATGGAAGGAGGTATGCACCCCAGTGGAGTCGAAAAGTCCGATGTCTATGGAATATGTCACCCCTATGACGGTTGGAGGAAGACGTAGGGCTTACTTCCCCGCAGAAGAAATAGCGAAGGTCGCTGAATTTTGGAAGAACACATTAGTGCTATATGTGTTAGGGAATAAGCCGTTCTTTGGCCAGATCAGGGGCTATGCGGAGAGAGTTTGGAGGCCCAAGGGCAACATGGAATTCTTCTCCCGGGAGAATGGATTCTATTATGTCAAGTTTGGTCTGGCGGAGGATGTGACCAGAATTGTGCAGGGAGGGCCATGGTCGTTTGACGGGAGACTTATTATTTTGAAAGAATGGACGCCGGAGCTGAGGTGTGAAAAGGAAGTGCTGAACGCTATCCCCGTCTGGATCCGGTTCCCAGAATTCCCGGTTCAGTATTGGAGCATCCCACTTCTCATGAGACTCGCCAGCCTTATAGGGAAGCCAATAAAGGCTGATGAGGCCACCACATTCCGCTCCAGAATCATGTACGCCAGAGTATTTGTGGAGATTGAGGCAGGCTCGGAGCTGCCGAGCATGCTTGAGTTCCAGGTCCCATCTGGAGAGGTTCTGACGCAGGCTGTGGAGTATGATTGGGTCCCACCCATGTGTTCACATTGCGCGTGCTTTGGGCACATCACAAGTGCGTGCAAGTATAAGGGGAAGGAGGCCACCAGAGCACAGGCGGGACAGACAGAGATACCTCGACCAGAGGAGGGTCAGACAGAGATACATGAGGAGGCGGAGACCATCAGCCACTTGCCTGAGGAGACGACGCCAGAGGGACATACAGAGGACGACACAGTTATGGAGATTGACAGGCGACCGGATACTGGGCGACAGGAGAGCATGCAGGGTGCCCTGGTTCCATTCAGGCCACGGAGGACTATGACGACCAGGGGTATGAGTGCGGCGGATAGTGGACAGAGGGGGGCGGAGACCTCCAAGGCACTTATGGTTTACAGCAGCAGGAAGAGGCATGCTCCGGCCACGCTGGAGGACATTTCCCAGATGAGGGAGATAGATGACCCGACCGACCCCAATCCTGACTGGACTCTGACTCTTAGCAGGATTCAGGCTCATCTTGCCCCTTCCTCCATGGTTGATGCTGTGCTTGAGCAGACGGATGAGACACTTCCCTCGAGTGTCAATCCAGAGGAGTCTCAGGGGGGCCCAACATCTTTTATCTAGATGTCGGTCCTAGCATGGAACATTAGGGGGGGGTGTTCCATTGGCCGCTGGAGGGAGATCAGAGGGGTGCTGAGGAGAGAGGCATGTGACATCGCTATCCTGCTGGAGACGAAGATTCGAGGGGCCGATATGCTCTCACGGAGGACTCCTGCTGCCTGGGACCACTTCCACAACTTAGATCTCTGCGGTATGGCACGGATCTGGGTTAGGTGGAATAAAGGTAGCTGGGAGGGGGTTCAGATTCATAAGTCTGAGCAACTCATCGGTGTCACTTTTCAGAATAAAGGGGGGTTCAAATTCATGTTGGGGGCTGTTTATGGGCACAACGACAGGCGACTCCGGGAGGCTTTATGGGAGGACATTGTGCTTATGGGTCGTATGGCGGACAACATGCATCTTCCCCTACTCATCATGGGGGACTTCAATGCTATGTTGCTTCGTCAGGAGAAGGTTGGGGGCAGGCCTGTTCCGGACTCGATTTTATACGACTTCCAGAGATGTCTTCTTATGTCAGGTATGCGGGGGCTGGAGCGTGCTGGCCACATCTGGACATGGCACAACAAGGCCACTCAGAATCGTATTGCTTGTCAGCTGGATAGGGCCCTGGGTAATAGCGAGTGGTTCAGATGTTTCCCGAACTCGGTGGCGGAAGGTCTGGCAGCGGGTACTAGCGACCATTCTCCTATCAGGGTGAACCTTTGTGAGAGACCCCCTTTTAGGGCGAGGCCGTTTCGGTACAACAACGGCTGGTACCTCTCTCCAGGTTATGAGGAGATGGTTTTACGAGAGATGCAGCACTTCCGGGATGGCACGGCCCAATTCCGCATGGTTCACAAGCTCAGGCAGCTCAAGCGGGCTATCAGGGGGTGGGTGAAACAGATTCCGCGTACTTCCCTGGCGGAGAAGGAGGACGAGCTTCGGGCTATTCAGGTGGCCCTCCAATCTGACATTATGAATGGGGCTCTGGCGGCTAAGGAGAGGACCTTGATTGAGGAGGTTAGTACCATGAGACTGCAGGAGGAGATCAGTACGGCCCAGAGGGCCAAATGCACCTGGCTCAAGGATGGGGACCGCTGCACCAAATTCTTCTATGATGTGATCCGCACCCGACAGCACCGGAACAGCATCCCCAGACTTCTGACTGCTGAGGGTCGTCTTATAGGAGACCCGGTGGCAATTCAGGAGGAGGCCGTCAGATTCTACACTGATCTATATCAGCAGACAGATTATCCTAGCAGGTTTCCGGCCCTGGTTACGAAGCGACTGGTGTCCCGTCATGGGAACAGTCTTCTCTTGGCACCGGTGAGGATGGAGGAGGTGGAAGATATAGTGATGAAGGCTAATCCCAACAAAGCTCCTGGCCCTGATGGCTTCTCTTCTGGGTTTTATGTGCAGGCGTATGGAGGGGATTATGCAGGGTTTAGTGTCCCGGAACCAAGCAGCGTTCATCAAGGGCCGGTCGATAGCGGAGCACAGCCTGCTAGCCCACGAGATGGTGCGAGAGTTCAGCAAACCGGGGGGGATGAAGGCTTGTGTGAAACTTGATCTCCGGAAAGCATACGACACGGTTAATCGGGACTTCCTTTGCCACTTGATGCTTGCTATGGGGTTTGACGGGAGGTGGGTGGCGAGGGTGAGGGAGTGTATCTGCTCCCCTACCTTTTCTGTCCTCATCCAGGGCACGCCACATGGCTATTTTAGTAGCAACAGGGGGCTGAGGCAGGGTGACCCCCTCTCTCCGTATCTTTTTACCTTGGTGATGGAGTACTTTACCTGCATGATGGATATAGCTGTACACAGTGGGAGGATTGTTCCCCTATTCCGGCTGGTGAGTCCTGCTGTATCTCATTTGCTTTATGCTGATGATTTACTGGTGCTACTTCAGCCTTCCATGAGGGGTATAAGAGCGCTGTCTGACATTATGGAGGAGTTCGGGCGACTATCTGGGCTCCAGCTGAACCGTGAGAAGAGCAGAGTCTACTTCAGTTCCCGATGTACTCTTCAGGAGGAGAGAGCCTTCGCTTTGGGAGTGGACAGAGGCGAGCTTCCAGTGAAATACCTGGGAGTCCCGCTGACGGTCAACTATGCTCGAGAGCAGGACTGTCACAGCTTGGTAGACTTTGCACAGAGGAGAGTGGAGGGCTGGCAAGCGGCGGGACTTTCATTTGGGGGACGGATTGAGTTGGTGCGGTCGGTTATTGCTGGCATTGCTATGTTCTGGCTCCAATCTATCCAGATTTCCACAGCTACTATTCGGAAGGTGGAGGCTATCTGCGCCAACTTCATATGGAGGGGCGGGATTCATGCGATATCCTGGGACCAGTTATGTCGACCTCGGGAGGAAGGAGGAGTTGGGTTGAGGCCGCTCCATGAGGTGAGGAAGGCTGCTTGTGTGAAGATGGCTTGAAACTTCATCAAGGGGGGTCGCTATGGGCGGACTGGATGGCGAGCAGATACCTTCGGAGGACCAACTTCTGGGATTGCAGAATTGACAACAATTTCTCGGTCACATTTAAGGCCATCCTGAGATGTAGACCGGTGCTACAGACCGCTATCTGCAGGCGCATGAAGGATGGGTCGACTACTGATCTTTGGAGTGACCCTTGGCTGGGTTCCCGTTCCCTTCTTGAGATTCTGGGAGGGCAGATGGACAGGGAAGCGGGAAGGGGGCTCACTTGCAGTCGGATCATTAGAGATGGAGTTTGGAGGCCAGAGGACTACCCTTATACTGCCCAGCTTGCAGCTGAGATACATCTTATTATCATTGATGCTAGTCAGACGGCGGATACTTGGAGTTGGGCCGGCCCAGGTACGGGGGGCGGGTCAGGTCTATTCTGCTTTCGGAGCTGCTATGATTTGGTCCGGACCCACCACGATCAGGATGAGGAGGCGGATTTCATTTGGGGCAAGGGCGTTGCACGGAAAATGCAACTTTGTGCCTACCGGCTTCTACGGGGTAGATTGATGACGAGAGATAGACTCCTCCGTTTTGGGATGCAGATCCCGGATGCAAAATGTGTGCTGTGTAATGTTGAGAATGAATCTATGGGACATCTTTTCTTTATGTGCCCTGAGACCTGGCACATCTGGACTGAGCAGTGTGCTCAGCTGAGAGGAGGAGTTGGGGGGGACCGGGACATCCGGAGCATCCTCAGTTGGATTCGAGATCGCGGAGGCCGTGAGCCGGGGTGGGCCAGACGAGCCAGAGTTCGTCTTGCTGCGTCTGTTTGGCACATCTGGAAGGAGAGGAACAGACGTATCTTTGAGGGCTTAGCTACCCCCCCCGATTGGAATTCTACATAATATAGAATTCGATGTATCTGTAATGGGCCCATAAATTATGAAGGGCATGGAGAGTAGCGATGTTGTACTTTAATACCTTTTCCGCTATATGCGAGGAATAAATTCACCCTTATTCCAAAATATATATATATATATATATATATATATATATATATATATATATATATAATAATAATAATAATAATAATAATAATAATAATCTTTTGCAAAATGAATTGTATACATTTTGCCTATAGTTAGGATTCTTGACCATTTTCTTCTTGTTTCCCTCTCTATTCTAAGAGTCATATGGTCACTACTCATGTCTCTAGTCTATTTGGCAATGCCAAATTAAGGATGTGAACTATTTCTAGAGATTAAGAAGAACATAATTTTGCATGTCTCTTGTTTCATTTTGACTATTGATTTGCAGGCAGAGAGATTGTCCGAGTTTTATGAAGTATGTAAATCAATTGATATCAGGCGAGGAGAAAAATTTATTAAGATAGAACAGGTTTGATTTCCATAGATGTAGCTCATCTAATTTTTGTCTTTGTTTACATGATATACTTACTAAATTATTCAACAACCGAGACATGTTAGTTACTTAAAATTGATGGTAATGCAGCCTCCTGCATCATTTCTCACTGCCATGGAGGAATATGTGAAAGATGCTCCACGAGTCTCAGCAATTCGCAAAGATCAGGTATATAGCTCTTTCAATTATCTCATGTCATTTATATGGCAAATCAGGACGGTTTATATACTTGTAATTGCATGTGTAGCAATCATTTAGTAATCTAGGTTATGTAGAAAGACATCTTCATATTGGTGCAGGTGAGCTAGTGGCAGTCGGCAAAAGAAATTTAACAGGAATAGGAATGTACTCCAAACACTAGGCTCTACATAAGATAATCTTGCCATAGTTTGATCTAAAATATATAATGGTGGTCAGTAAATCATCCGGGTACCAGTACTTGAGGCTGTGATAAACCAGCTTCTGGTCTCTGCGAAGCATATTACTCTGCCTGAGCTTGTCCTTGTAGCCTCACAAGTTCGAAGCTTCATTAGAACTGTTTTTCAGCTGTGGTTTTCCTACAGTATAGTTAGTGCCAATTTGCTCATAATCGCAAGTTGGGTGACTGCACATCATCTATTCCTCTTAAAGATTTTACTCAAGCTGTTGAAGCTTAGGTTGGGTTAGAAGGCTTAGTTTTCTTTCATTGAAACCTTTTAATTTAATGAAATAGCAGGCAGCCTTCAAGGGGGCTAGGATTCTAAAACAGTTTCTTTCTTCTTCTTTTTTTCCTTTGAGAAACAGGAGAAACACCCTAACAAGTGTTCAGCTCAGGATTTTAGGGCTGTGTTTGGTTTGGTGTAATGTGAGGAAACGAAAGGAAGATGGAGTGTTTCATGTAAAAATGGGATCACATTTACATAGGAGCAAGTTTCTTTTTACTTTCCCTTCCCTCACTTTCCACCAAACCAAACACAGCCTAAAGCAGTTAGTCGGGGTTTCTATCATATACATACTCAGCTCGGAAGGGGATCTTTATATTTTTATTATAATTCTGTTATTTGAAGTGCCTGATTTTTTGCTCTTAAAGACATGACAGTTTGTTGGTGAAGCTCTAGGCTCTTGTTTCTTATACTGCACAACTGTCTAGATGATTAATGAATTATGACCAATGGAAATTAATTTTGTAATGATGAATTTATGGTATCTTTGTTTTGACTTTTTCCCGTTGGCCAAATAGCATCATTCTGAGCATATGGTAGTAAAGAAAACAACTAGATATGAAACCGAAGCTTAGATAGACAAACAATTTACCTTCGAAAGTTTAAGTTAAAAATGCTCTTTAATGTCCAAGAGGGAACTTTTTGCTGACTATCAAACTTTATGAGAATTTTCTGTATATGGTGCTTTCTATCCTTTATTTATGCTACTATTCATTAACTCTAGAGAGCTGAATATAGGGTAAATGTACATAATCAGGTTAAAGAGAAGGAAGCTCCAAAAGTTGTATTGGCAATAGAGTACAATAAAACACCTGAAGTGGAAGAAGCGGCACCTCAGCCTCTACCCTCGCCTCCTGAACCAGTCAAAGTGGAGACCCCTGTTTCCACAGAATCTGATTTGCTAGTAATATTTCATTTCTGGTTTACGAGTATACTGTTTTATTTTTATCGATACTAGTTCTGTCATGACTTACTGTTACAATGGTCTTACCAGGGATTGCACGAGACCAGCCCAGATGCCATTGAACTAGAAAACCAAAATGCTTTAGCACTTGCCATTGTTCCAGCTGGTAAATTACCTAGTCACTGCCTTTAATATGAAGCATAGTGAGAAATTATCTCATGAGATCCATTTCTGTTGAAATATTACAGAAAATCTATCAACCACTGCACCAACTGCTAATATGAGCTTAGAGAGTGGAACTACAGGCTGGGAATTGGCTCTTGTAACAATTCCAAGCTCAAATGAAACTGCTGCAGCAGCGAGTAAACTGGTACTAAAATCTTCAAACATATGCTTTTGTAGTAAATTTACTAATTTTACCCAGGTTAAAGCAAATCCAGCACAAATGACTTGTTCAATTTTTTTCCTTAGACATATAAAATAAAGTAGTTCAATTATGAGTTATTCTTTGTTTACATATTTCTTTTAAGTTGTAGAACATAGCTGGGTTGTTCAACATTATCACATAATGAAATTTTGCTACATGTCCAATTCTCTTAGACAATACCTGAACTTTAGCAGTTACGGCTTCTTTGGATAGATAAACACTTAAGATTGTAAAATGTTAATATATACAAATAGAATGCTACATGTCTTCTTTATGCTGGATCACTTGAAGACTTTGGTTCCATATGGTGTATAGATATCAACTCTGAGATGTGTGCGCATTCTCCATGACAGGGTGGGGGGCTTGACAAGCTCACGCTGGACAGCTTATACGACAGTGCAATCAGACAAGCAAGCCAGCAGACAAGCTACAACCCGTGGGAGATGGCAGCACCGATGGCCGGTCCCACAATGCAGCCAATGATGGCTCATGATCCATTCTATGCCTCGACAGCAGTCGCAGCGCCCCATTCTGTTCAGATGGCAACAATGGCTCAGCAACAGCAAGCCTTCATGCTCCAGCAGCAGCAGATGATGATGGGTGGCGCTGCTTATCCACAGCAACAAGCGACAGTGAACCCATTCGGCAATTCATACACAGCGGCTGTGGGTGTCAACCCATACAGCCCGGCTGCGGGAATGGGGCATATGCCGCTTCAAGCATCCAATACATATACAGGACTTATATAGAAGAATGTGCAGATGGAGGGAGGTGTATCGATAGATGGCGGTTGGCTTATATTCATTCTTGATTAGATAGATATTCATCTTGTACAACATGTATGTGTAGTGAAAAAGCATTGTTTGCGATAATGAGGGAAGAATTTTGAGTTTGATTATTTTGTGAAATAGGGTTTCTAATAATGCAATGTTTGCAGAGATTCATGTGATATAATGCACAGCCTGCTTAAAGCAATCCTGAGAGGTTTATCTATAGAGAATCAATTGCAACTCCAATTTATCCCTCGTTTATATTCCTTGTTGGGGTGTTACTACGTGGATAATATAAAATTATGCTAATTGGTGGTGAAAGAGGATTTGGCTAATCGGATTGTTGTGTTATTGGTAGGGGGTGCAACTTGGGTGGGCTAAGTCCGAGCCTGATCGGGTAAACCTGTTAATGGGTTGGGTTAGGGTTGAAGATTCTCGGACTCGGATTTGGGTTAAAATATTTGAACCCGATCAAAATCGGGTTGGACTCGGGTTCATGTGTTGGGTTACCCGAAGAACCCGAATCCGACTTATATATATATATATATATATATATATATATATATATATATATATATATATATATGGTTAAAAGAGATGCATGCGGCCCGAGGGGTCAGGAGTTCGAATCCCAGTGGGAACAATTCCAGAAATAATTTACCTGGTTATATATATATATATATATATATATATATATATATATATATATATATATATACTTCTGCTTGATTGTTACTTGATTATGTGTTTAATATTACTTTTATTTGAATTATTTTAAATATTATATTAGAGCCCGATGAACCCGATCAAATTCGAGCCCAATCCGATCCTCCGGACTTGATCTTGGGTTTCATATGTTGAACCCGAGGTCGGGTCAGACTCGGACTCGGGCTAGGCTTATGATTCCTCGGGTTGGGTTCAGGTTGACCTCAAGCCAGACCCAACCCGTCTGAGTTGCAAGCCTAGTTATTGGTCATGGATTTTAGTGTGTGGCATTGGATGGGTGTGGAATTGGATCCCTCTAAATAAAGTTGGATGGATTTTTTTTTTTCGTGTCGTCTCTGGAATCCCTTGCTAAAGCACCATCATCCTCAACTCAACAAAAGACACAGGTTTGCATAATTAAGTATTTACTGATCAAGTGGATAAGCAAAGCTCAAGTGGAAAGTCGAAGAACGACACACTGCTTCCGACCAAGCAGGTTTGAGCAGCTATTCTCAGTCAGGCATGCTCCCAAAGTGTATTATGTGTTCAGCTCTAAATCAAAATTGTACAAGATAGACAACTTCGCACACAGAGCTCACACATATACTTGCAGAACTATTACAAAGATTTTGCATGTTGTCTCCTATCTACTGTCCCAATTTTTCCCAGATAGCAGCGGTTGCTTATCAATTTGCAGTCTACTGCACATGATGCAAACTCTGAGACTGTACCTAACTGTCACTCCCAGTTTTCAAGAACAGGAATATTTTAGTCATTTTTGAATTTTCAACATTTTTGAAATTTTATAATTTTATTAAATAATTTAATTGATTTGTGTAGTGTGATTCGAGTTTCGTCTCGTTCCGACTTGAGATAGTGACTCGGGTAGCTTAGTCTCTAGAAGGGACCCAACTTAAGTTAGACATGGCCCGCATGGTTCACAAATTAGATTGGTTAGACTAGTCTATTTTTTCCTTTATTAGATTAGTTGTTTAGGGACTCAAACTAGATCCGATTGATCTTAAACTTGAACCTAGGCTAGACCCAACCAAATAGGACTAGAGAGGGGTGTTTGGGACTTTTCACAATGTCCCAAACAAGCCCTACTTGGCCGGCCACAAGGGGGAGGAGTTCTTTTCATTCCTCTTTAGAAATTAGCCACTTTTGGAAAACTCTCAAGTGTTCTTCCCTCTTTTGGAGCTTTTGCTTGATTTGATCTCCAAATCGAATCAAACCTTCACGTATTCTTCCATAAATCCTCTCCTTATTGCCAAGGAAGGTTGCTACTAAAGTTTGGGAGAGAAGTGCAAGGTGGACGTGTCCATTTGAGGAGTTCTTCGTATCGAAGCCGTATCGGAGAGGGTTTCATTAGGATTCACTCCTAATAGGTATAAAGCTTTCCTCTAAATCTAGTTTTCATGCATTTATAGTGGTTTAGAATCCATGGAATAAATTCCCTTGTTGGAATCACCATTAGAACTAAGTTAGAGGCCATTTGGAGTCCTCTAGTGTGTGTCTACATGTAGTTTTGTGTCATAATGGGTAGATGTTGAAATAGGACCCCATGTGTTTGATTAAATGCCAAATAGGCTTAATTGTCTTTAAATTTCAGTTATATATATGTTAGAGAGTAGATTGGACATGGTAGGAAGGTTTAGATTAGTTTATATATATATACCTATGTGGAAATCCTAGTGGTTTAGCCTACAATGTCTTATTTGAGCCTCTTCATGTCAATTTTGGTATATTTATATGTTGGACTGTTTTTGGGGATGGGGGAGTATATGTAGATATATATATTAGTGCTTGTGTTTAGAAATGATGTATAGAATGTGTTTGTGTAGTATAGAGAGAGAGGGAGTTGTATATATGGGTGTGTGTGTGTGAATACATATGTATGGGGATGTGTATATATGTAGGTGTGTGTGTGAAGTTTTGGTATAGAGATTGAGAGAGTGTTAGAGAGTGGTAGAGAGAGTGGTTGAGAGAGTGTTAGAGTGATAGAGGGAGTGAGAGAGTGAGGGAGAATGAGAGAGTGAGTGAGGGGAGTGACACTGCTGCTAACAGCAGCAGTAGGAGCAGCAGCAGTCCCTTGTGGGGACTGCTGATTTCGGGAGTAGTAACAGCAATGTGCTGCTGTCTTGGCAGTAGTAAGTGGGGGTGGGGGGGATGCCCCTAGTAATTAGCAGCAGGTTTTGAGGGGATGGACAGCCCTAATAGCTCCATTTCAGTCTCATATTTCACCATTCATTCACTCAAGAACAGCCCCATAGCAGCCCATTCCCATGACCCCTTGGCAGCCATTATTTCCCATCCATTCATCCATTCACTCAACATTCATTCCACCATCGTATCCTCATTTCTTCCACACTTAAATTCAGTCCTCTATGAACCTGTCACTCCCCATTCCCGGAATACGTAAATTTTTGATTTTTCATGTATATGGTATCTGGCACATGTATCTTTATTGTATGTATCCTGTATTTGTAATTAGCCATGGCATGGAACAGTATCTCGTCGCGAATTAGTGTGCCATCCCTTGTCCTTGTTTGGTTGTAGGCGTGGTTCACTATTTCGATGATATGATTTCTGAACCGTGTTGTGGTTAGGATTTTATTTAATTAATTTAATTAGTTGTATCATGTAGCAATTAACATGTCATTAGTCACATGGTTAGAGCATGTTTAGGGCTTAGGGTTTTCTTAAGCCAACCCCTAAATATATTCTCTTCCTCACTCTCTCTCCTCATTCACTCTTTTCATTTTCTTTTCCTCCCAACGTTTAGGCAAGTACATCTTGCTCCAAATGGAGAGATTATTGCATTTTTATTTCTTGATTTTTCTTTGATATTATTTGTCTATATTGTTCTTCTCTTTATTCTCTACAAGTTTAGTTCTTGGAGTTTTTGATTTTAATGGCTAGTTTGGTGTAGATCTAAGTTTCTAAAAACTAGAGTTCTATGTGTGAGCACCCTGAATTTCGGGTTGTTTTTTTTATTTTATTTATTTTCTGATTGATTTTTAATTTCGATAAATAATTTATTCTGTATTTTTTCTTAAGTGTACTTTCCCATGCCTTTGATATTTGGAGTGTCAGGGATGTTCAACTCTGGAAATCTTCTTCACGAGTTTTGGAGTGGACATGATTACCTTCATGACGGTATATAGTGTCCCATCCAAACTTGTTCCCTTGTGCTCTTTCTGCTTCGCTGAACTTCGGGTCAATTTAGACCATTTGATTATTATTTATTTTCCCACTCTTTTCCTTGATCATTTTCAGCGCGTTACCATGACTTTTAAATTGGGAGCGCAAGACCAGTCAGTTTCTTGAAACCAACTCCTCATTGATGATCTACTCGAGACGCTCGTCACCCATGACCTTCGTGTCCCACTCAGACACGTCATTTTGTGCTCTATTTGATTCGTACAACTTTCCCGACACGTGACCCAATTTTATTTTACTCCACGGCGTCACATTTATCTTCCAACTTGATTTGTGGGTCCCCTGTCGACCAAAACCTGTCAGCCCTAACTATGGACATGGCCCACTTTGAGCCTACTACCCGTCCGCCGCTTGTGTCCCATTTATTGGAATCCCCATGTGCTACTTATTTACACAGGATCATCAACGTCTAATTTTAATTCGATTTTTGCACAATGTCCAGTTTTGACCCAATCCGGCTCCACCGAGTCCAGTCCAGCTCCATGATTTTCTCCATCATGACACCCTCGTATTTTTCTTGTCCAAAAATATTAGTACTCCTCTACATATTTTTTCTATATTTAATAGAAATTTCTATTGAATTAATCTCCATTGGAAAGACCTATTTTTAGCTAATTTAATCCTAGCCTTTGATTCACCTAAACAAATCCTCACCATTTACTCTCCCCTCACATTCACACAGCCTCCCCTCTCTTTGTAGCCGGCCCTAATTTCTAGGAGAGCCACCTCATCTCTCTCTCATCATTTATTACACCTTATCCCTTTCTCTCTCTTCTTCTTTTCAAACCCATGCAACAACTCCTCACAGCAACAAACCATGCCACACCCGACCACCTCATCTTCCCTCCATGCACACCCCAACCTCCCCTGGCCGTGGCTGGCCGTCGGCCACCGACGTGCCACCACCATCTCCACCATCTATTCTCCTCCATCTCCTTCTTCCTCCTCATCTTCATCACACCAAGCCGCCACCATCACCACCATTATCATCCTCTTCGACCGACCACAACGGCCATCACCACCGTAGCAGTCCCGCCACCCTCGCCGTCCCCGCCGTAGCTCGCCGCCGCTGCGCCGCCATGAGCAGCGCGCAGCGCTGTCGCCACCACCAGCAGCGGCAGCGCACGCTGTAGCGAGCGCTGGCGCCGCGACGCGCCGCCGTGGGCCGGCGACTCCCCGCCGTGGTGGTCCCCTCCACTGGGCGAACTCAGGCCCGCCTTCCCCTGGCGGCCAACGTCCTCCGGGACGCGCCGTCGAGGCGATTCGTGCGTTTTGAACGACGTCCCGTCGTGACGCGCGCGGGATCGAGTTCGTTTTGACGCTCCGTCGCAGCAACTTTGCGCGTATTTTCCCGGAGATCCGACCGTTGGATCGGCGATTTCTTTGCTCCGTCGCAATCTCGGTATATCCACCTTCATTTCTGTCAATTTTCGTCCGTTAATTTTATCGTTTGATACATGAAAACCGGCCACCAAGTTGACCGTTTAAATTGTATTAAATTTGGACAGTTTCGCGGGGCCAACTTCGTCAGCTTGTATCTCCTCCACCGCAGATCCTTTTGGCGTGCTACCAGTTCCTGTGCAAAGCTGGTATAACCCTCTTACTACTCCTCCAGTTTTGTTTCATTGTGAGCTTGTTTGATTGGTTGAATTCGACGCCAAAGTTGGTCGTCCGAATTCGTAATTTCCAACTTGTAAAATTCCATTTTTGAACACGGGACTCCAGATTTCATTTCTGACACCACCATTAGATTTGTGGCGTCGTTCTGGCATGTTTTCATATAAAATTTGTTAGATTTGGAGAACGTGGGCCCGGGCACGCATTTCGGTACAAAGCGGGTCCCACATTCTGGGTCAACGGGACTTTTTGACGCCGGCTCATCGGAATCCAATTCCGGATATACCGTTGAGTTCGTATCATCATTCTGGACTCGTTGACATATAATTTGCTAGGTTTTGGTGGACATTGGGTCTGACACGTATTTCGGTGCAAGTCGGATACCAATATCCGGGTCAACGGGTCATTTTGAGATCGGCTCATCGGAATCTAATTCCGGAGATACCGTTGAGTTCGTATCATCATTCTGGACTCGTTGACAGGTAGTTTGCTGAGTTTTGAGAACTTTGGCTCCGGCACGCATTTTCGTGCAAACCGGAATTCCAAGTTCTGGTCAACGGACCAAATTGAGATCGGGTCAACGGAATCCAATTGTGGAGATACCGTTGGGTTCGTATCGTCATTCTGGTTGTGTGGACATATAATTTGCTATATTTTATTGACTTGTTTTCTTGCACGTTTTTCGGTGCAAAACGGCTCCGACACGGACACCGTTTTGATCCGAAATTACCTTTTTACCCTTGTGTCCAAATTGGACCGTTGGGTAAGCTAGCCTAGCTAATTTGACCATTCTGGACACGTTGGCGATGTTCATTTCATCGTCCGACAATGTTTGTTGATAATTTCTCTGAGTTTAACCTTTTTTATAATTAATTAATAATTAATTCATATAATATTCGTATTTCGGGATTAGTACAACGAAACTGAGATCAGTCAATTCCAGTGATCTCACATCGCTGAAATTGGCAAGTTGGATACGTGGATCACTATAATAAGATTATCAACCTTACCGATAATCTTCTTATCTCGATTTGCGTGCCGTAAGTTTCGACGTACAAATAACGAAGTACACTTTATATTAGATTAGATTTACCCTGTTTGACCAGAGTTGACCAGTTGACCCAAAGTCAACTATAAGTCAACGCTTGACCTAGTTTGACTAGATTATTGACCGGAGTCGACCTAGAGTTGTTTTGACTTAGAAGAACCTAGAATAATATAGATTGCCTGTAGGGATTCATTTATTTAACTTGAACACCTTGTAACCTGTGTTGCTTTAAATAGGACTCTGTGGCTTCAGTGGGACCTCCTATACTTATCAGCTGTTCAGGTTATCGAGGCGAGTACATTCTCTGTTCATTTCATATCCTGCTTAAAATTATTTCCTGCAGTAGATTACTTTACTTGTACTGTCACGTTGGTCACACGGATTGGTACTATATGGATCCCTTCTTGAGATGTTATCCTTAGGGAGCATCGGGTACTCTATGTTTTGTGCGTTTCACTTGCATGGCGTATCACTATGCTTCGTTGATTCTTCGATCACTTGTGACATATACTCTTATGATCACAGAGTCATCCTGGAATCCTTATCCCATTTATGGGTCTACTATGTATCACCTTCGGGGTCTATCACCTTCGGGGTCTATCACCTTCGGGGTCTGAACATAGTATCATAACATAACCTGGCTGGATCCTTGTGTATTGATTGGGGGTACGGGGGAGTATAAATGGACATATGAATAATACACCAGTAGTGTAGCATCAGAATCATTCCATAGTGTAGCATCAGAATCATCCCAGGCCATTTACATGTTCATATTGTACTCTGACTCACTAGTCACATGCTAGTTCTCTATGTATAGTAGATATTTCTATTACAGTTATCTCTCTGTTTACATACTGTTTTCTTTCAGTACCTGTATCTTACTTTACTGCATGATTATATTTTCTAACCTGCTATGATCTGTTGAGATGTACTGTGCTCGCTCCAGTCCTGACTGGACCTGTTGATAAATTTTACAGATAGCCTGGAGGTGCCTGCTAGCCTAGAGGAGACACATTAGAGGTTGTTAGGCAGTTATTTCATTTTGTCTGGAGTTGTATTTACTTTGTGGATTACTGTATCTTTATTTGAGTTTTGAGATGTACTTCTGGGTTCATGTATCTTAGACACTTAGACTTCTATCTCCTGTATTTACTTTGGATTTCATGTTTTATCTATCCTTATCATGCTCTACCCTAAATGTGATTGAGACTGTATCTGCTATGTCACCCCCATTCGGGGAGTATATATACTGCTTGGCATTATAATGTTAGATGTTGTGACCTAGGACAGCGTTCTACCGCCGACACTGCGGCGTAGGCTGGGCGTCGTTACGTTCTCGTGCCCTAACTCTAGGGTGCGGGTCGTGACACGTTTTTAGTGGTGGCCCATGCAGGTCGAGACTAAAGTGTAGTGGTATTCGAACTAGAGTACCACTACAGCCTGCACTAGGAATAGGATATATTTTGAAGATACTCAATCACAGTTAGGAACCCTTGAGAGATTCCTGGGACGACCCTGGAGAATCTTATTTAACTTCGATTTGAAAACTCTCTTTTTCCCTTGATTTGATTCATTTTTACTTTTTGTTGTTAAATTTGATTTTTATGGATTATTGTTGAATTTGAGTTTGTATTTATTAATTTTGATGGATGATTGTCGAATTTTGAATTTTGATGATAGCTGTTGCATTCGAGTTTGTATTTTGATGGCTTTTGTTCATTTTTGAATTTTGATGTTCGTTAATAAATTGATTTGATTTTTGAGTATTCATTATTAATTTAATTTAATTTTTGGCAAGATGAAATTATATGGGCTAGGTCATCTATGTTATGGAAATCTTGTCTTCTATAGTCACATTAGCCAGCATGGTGAGGACATATAGTCCGACTTTGGATATATTTCTCGGGAGTGGGAATTTAAGGTTTTCGCAGCCAAGCTAGCGGCACCGCAAAAATGTTAAATACCATGATTCTAGAGATATGTGCATAAGTCAAGGGCTCTGTGATTATCGTAGCCTTGCTTACTAGTATGACGAGGATTTAGAGTACCATAATTTTGGATAGACGCATATGATTATCGGATTGCACCTTAAATATTTTTGAACATGTTTTCTCTACTTTTGTTTCAGTCATCCAAAAAAAAAAATTATTATTTGTTTGTTTTGTCTAGTTTCCTATTATTTGACTCAGGAGTAAGTTTAGTTGGTTTTATAAACCTTGTGAAATTTCTTGCTATGAGTTTTTCATAATACAATGAATCGATGATTTTGCTAAAGGCCTCATGTTGGATTTGATATTTTAACCCTGGATTTCAAAACGGTTCCTTCTTTAAACAGATAAGCAGAACAGATTTTATCGTTAATTCCTTCTTGCTATTATTCTTGTATTAAATGATAATGATAATAAAACTGTCTTGATTTTGTCAATCACCTACTCTGTAATCTTGATAGGAATTTAAATGTTAGTGTTAACGTAGAATTAAAATTTTATATTGGGACATGAGAATATAGATATAGTGGACACAAATACCTTGCCTGATACATATGCGTGCTACACTTGATTCTCACATATTTAGATACATATGGATATGTTGTTGATGTCCAATTTTCATAACCAATATTTCTGGTTCTCTGCTTTTCCATGTTTAAATTCGTAATTTAAATATAAATTTCATGTTATTAGTTTTGTCTACATAACTGCACATGTATGTTATACGTAGGGTTTCAATTCAAAAAAATTTTGGTTAAAAATTTGTGTTTAAAATTGTCAAATTTAAGACTGTGTACATATTAACCTTTAATGCTGAATTTCCAAATGTTAGTTCAAATTGCTGCTTTATTTTCTTAAATGTAATATTGAGCTACCTTGTGGGAAGTAGGATATAAATTTAAGTTTCATATTCTTACATGCTAGTTTGTGATAAACATTGAGTTGGGTTTTAATGTTCAATTTCTCCAAAATCCTGAAAACTAGTTACATGTTAACATTTTCACATTTGATTTCCAATGTTTAGTTCAGTTTCAGATTTAATATGTAATATTGAACTGTATGCGTAGATAAATGTATTGGTAATATGATTAGGGTTTCATTTCTATCATGATAGGATGTATTGGGAGCATTGAGATAGTTGTGATGTTTCAAACTCATAAATTTTGAAATTGTACTATGTTAATATTACACTGGTTAAATGTTAGCTTATTTTCAGATATTTTTATGTAAATGTTAAACTAAAACCTGGTTTAACTTTTTAATGCTAAGCTATAACCCTGTACAAGGACACACCCACACACACTCTAACATATTATATACTGTCATTTAACCTTACCCTTCCCCTCTATGTTAGGATTATATATCTATAAGGATATATATAGAGTTTATGCATATATGTTATAACGTATATAGATACATGACTAAGTCTCTATTTATATATATATATATATATATATATATATATATATATATATATATATATATATATATATATATATATATATATGGTTAGCCATGCATGTTATGATTAAATAGGTTGCGTATTGTAGATTGTTAACCAATATGCCATGATTAGTGTAACTTGATAGCTGTTGATTTGGAACACAATTTTTTATATACAATTTCATATGTATTCACGTACACACACGCCTACTATCTAACCGTATGAACATGTCCCCATACACATGATGCTAGTTTTCCCCCTCTAACGCTCTCTCTGTATATATATTGTGATTGTATTTCAATACAAGTGACTTTCAATTCTTCAACTTGTGATTTTGATTTTCTTGGAATAGTATTTTTTTCAGATGATTGGTAGTTACCTTCCTTTATTTTTTTTTATGAGTACCAGTTTTCATATGGGGTGGTAGACAACCTTATAGTTTTGATGGTTGTTGTTTCTGTATCTTTCTATTTTAGCACCCTGAATTGCTTGTGTGTTTGATACCCGATGACCGCCTTGGTTAGTATGACTAGTATACCTAGATGAGACTTTCACTACCACCGTATGCCATAACCCTGGACGTTGTCCTTTTTGATGGTATGTTGTATTTAAGTTCTGGGACTTTTATCGTGGGGGTTTGACCTAGAGGGAGTATGGACATTTTAATTTCGAGGACGAAATTTTTATAAGGTGGGTAGGATGTGAGCACCTTGAATTTCGGGTTATTTTTTTATTTTATTTATTTCTTGATTGATTTTTAATTTTGATAAATAATTTATTCTGTATTTTTTCTTAAGTGTACTTTCCCATGCCTTTGATATTTGGAGTGTCAGGGATGTTCAACTCTGAAAATCTTCTTCACGAGTTTTGGAGTGGACATGATTACCTTCATGACGGTATATAGTGTCCCATCCAAACTTGTTCCCTTGTGCTCTTTCTGCTTCGCTGAACTTCGGAACAATTTAGACCATTTGAATATTATTTATTTTCCCACTCTTTTCCTTGATCATTTTCAGCGCGTTACCATGACTTTTAAATTGGGAGCGCAAGACCAGTCAGTTTCTTGAAACCAACTCCTCATTGATGATCTACTCGAGACGCTCGTCATCCATGACCTTCGTGTCCTACTCAGACACGTCATTTTGTGCTCCATTTGATTCGCACAACTTTCCCGACACGTGACCCGATTTTATTTTACTCTACGGCGTCACATTTATCTTCCAACTTGATTTGTGGGTCCCCTGTCGACCAAAACCTGTCAGCCCCAACTATGGACATGGCCCACTTTGAGCCTACTACCCGTCCGCCGCTTGTGTCCCATTTATTGGAATCCCCATGTGCTACTTATTTACACATGATCATCAACGTCTAATTTTAGTTCGATTTTTGCACAATGTCCAGTTTTGACCCAATCCGGCTCCACCGAGTCCAGTCCAGCTCCATGATTTTCTCTATCATGACACCCTCGTATTTTTCTTGTCCAAAAATATTAGTACTCCTCTACATATTTTTTTTCTATATTTAATAGAAATTTCTATTGAATTAATCTCCATTGGAAAGACCTATTTTTAGCTAATTTAATCCTAGCCTTTGATTCACCTAAACAAATCCTCACCATTTACTCTTCCCTCACATTCACACAGCCTCCCCTCTCTTTGTAGCCGGCCCTAATTTCTAGGAGAGCCACCTCATCTCTCTCTCATCATTTATTACACCTTATCCCTTTCTCTCTCTTCTTCTTTTCAAACCCATGCAACAACTCCTCACAGCAACAAACCATGCCACACCCGACCACCTCATCTTCCCTCCATGCACACCCCAACCTCCCCTGGCCGTGGCTGGCCGTCGACCACCGACGCGCCACCACCATCTCCACCATCTCTTCTCCTCCATCTCCTTCTTCCTCCTCATCTTCATCACACCAAGCCGCCACCATCACCACCATTATCATCCTCTCCGACCGACCACAACGGCTATCACCACCGTAGCAGCCCCGCCACCTCGCCGTCCCTGCCGTAGCTCGCCGCCGCTGCGCCGCCACGAGCAGCGCGCAGCGCTGTCGTCACCACCAGCAGCGGCAGCGCACGCTGTAGCGCGCGAGCGCTGGCGCCGCGACGCGCCGCCGTGGGCCGACGACTCCCCGCCGTGGTGGTCCCCCCACTGGGCGAACTCAGGCCCGCCTTCCCCTGGCGGCCAACGTCCTCCGGGACGCGCCGTCGAGGCGATTCGTGCGTTTTGAACGACGTCCCGTCGTGATGCGCGCGGGATCGAGTTCGTTTTGACGCTCCGTCGCAGCGACTTTGTGCGTATTTTCCTGGAGATCCGACCGTTGGATCGGCGATTTCTTTGCTCCGTCGCAATCTTGGTATATCCACCTTCATCCCTGTCAATTTTCGTCCGTTAATTTTATCGTTTGATACATGAAAACTGGCCACCAATTGACCGTTTAAATTATATTAAATTTGGACAGCTTTGCGGGGCCAACTTCGTCAGCTTGTATCTCCTCCACCGTAGCTCCTTTTGGCGTGCTACCAGTTCCTGTGCAAAGCTGGTATAACCCTCTTACTACCCCTCCAATTTTGTTTCATTGTGAGCTTGTTTGATTGGTTGAATTCGACGCCAAAGTTGGTCGTCCGAATTCGTAATTTCCAACTTGTAAAATTCTATTTTTGAACAAGGGACTCTAGATTTCATTTCTGACACCACCATTAGATTTGTGGCATCGTTCTGGCATGTTTTCATATAAAATTTGTTAGATTTGGAGAACGTGGGCCCGGGCACGCATTTCGGTACAAAGTGGGTCCTACATTCTAGGTCAACGGAACTTTTTAATGCCGGCTCATCGGAATCCAATTTCGGATATATCGTTGAGTTCGTATCGTCATTCTGGACTCGTTGACATATAATTTGCTAGGTTTTGATGGACATTGGGTCTGACACGCATTTCGGTGCAAGTCGGATACCAATATCCGGGTCAACGGGTCATTTTGAGATCGGCTCACCGGAATCCAATTCCGGAGATACCGTTGAGTTCGTATCATCATTCTGGACTCGTTGACAGGTAATTTGCTGAGTTTTGAGAACTTTGGCTCCGGCACGCATTTCCGTGCAAACCGAAATTCCAAGTTCTGGTCAACGGACCAAATTGAGATCGGGTCAACGGAATCCAATTGTGGAGATACCGTTGGGTTCGTATCGTCATTCTGGTTGCGTGGACATATAATTTGCTATATTTTATTGACTTGTTTTCTTGCACGTTTTTCGGTGCAAAACGGCTCCGACACGGACACCGTTTTGACCCGAAATTACCTTTTTGCCCTTATGTCCAAATTGGACCGTTGGGTAGGCTATCCTAGCTAATTTGACCATTCTGGACACGTTGGCGATGTTCATTTCATCGTCCGACAATGTTTGTTGATAATTTCTCTGAGTTTAACCTTTTTATAATTAATTAATAATTAATTCATATAATATTCGTATTTCGGGATTAGTACAATGAAACTGAGATCAGTCAATTTCAGTGATCTCACATCGCTGAAATTGGCAAGTTGGATACGTGGATCACTATAATAAGATTATCAATCTTACCGATAATCTTCTTATCTCGATTTGCGTGCCGTAAGTTTCGACGTACAAATAACGAAGTACACTTTATATTAGATTAGATTTACCCTGTTTGACCAGAGTTGACCAGTTGATCCAAAGTCAACTATAAGTCAACGCTTGACCTAGTTTGACTAGATTATTGACCGGAGTCGACCTAGAGTTGTTTTGACTTAGAAGAACCTAGAATAATATAGATTGCCTGTAGGGATTCATTTATTTAACTTGAACACCTTGTAACCTGTGTTGCTTTAAATAGGACTCTGTGGCTTCAGTGGGACCTCCTATACTTATCAGCTGTTCAGGTTATCGAGGCGAGTACATTCTCTGTTCATTTCATATCCTGCTTAGAATTATTTCTTGCAGTAGATTACTTTACTTGTACTGTCACGTTGGTCACACGAATTGGTACTATATGGATCCCTTCTTGAGATGTTATCCTTAGGGAGCATCGGGTACTCTATGTTTTGTGCGTTTCACTTGCATGGCGTATCACTATGCTTCGTTGATTCTTCGATCACTTGTGACATATACTCTTATGATCACAGAGTCATCCTGGAATCCTTATCCCATTTATGGGTCTACTATGTATCACCTTCGGGGTCTATCACCTTCGGGGTCTGAACATAGTATCATAACATAACCTGGCTGGATCCTTGTGTATTGATTGGGGGTACGGGGGAGTATAAATGGACATGTGAATAATACACCAGTAGTGTAGCATCAGAATCATTCCATAGTGTAGCATCAGAATCATCCCAGGCCATTTACATGTTCATATTGTACTCTGACTCACTAGTCACATGCTAGTTCTCTATGTATAGTAGATATTTCTATTACAGTTATCTCTCTGTTTATATACTATTTTCTTTCAGTACCTGTATCTTACTTTACTGCATGATTATATTTTCTAACCTGCTATGATCTGTTGAGATGTACTGTGCTCGCTCCAGTCCTGACTGGACCTGTTGATAAATTTTACAGATAGCCTGGAGGTGCCTGCTAGCCTAGAGGAGACACATTAGAGGTTGTTAGGTAGTTATTTCATTTTGTCTGGAGTTGTATTTACTTTGTGGATTACTGTATCTTTATTTGAGTTTTGAGATGTACTTCTGGGTTCATGTATCTTAGACACTTAGACTTCTATCTCCTGTATTTATTTTGGATTTCATGTTTTATCTATCCTTATCATGCTCTACCCTAGATGTGATTGAGACTGTATCTGCTATGTCACCCCCATTCGGGGAGTATATATACTGCTTGGCATTATAATGTTAGATGTTGTGACCTAGGACAGCGTTCTACCGCCGACACTGCGGCGTAGGCTGGGCGTCGTTACGTTCTCGTGCCCTAACTCTAGGGTACGGGTCGTGACACTATGGGTTTCCATGGTTTTGATCTATCAAACTTGGTTGTTTTCGAAAACTAATGGTCCTATGTTGTAGGAAATTCAATTCTATCCAATTTTGACCTTTGAAAACTTAGATTTCGACTTGATTTGAGGAAGTTATGGCCAAAATAATTTTGGTCAAACTTCTATGTTCTTCTGTCCTGATTCTGACAGGGACGATGAATAGTGTCTGGCCGCATAAGAATTTCTGGCCACATGAGCATTTTTGGGCCGCATGACCATTTCTGGCCGCATGAGCATTTTGAGCCGCATAAGAATTTCTGTCCGCATGACCATTTCTGGCCGCATGAGCATTTTTGGGCCGCATGACCATTTCTGGCCGCATGACCATTTCTGGCCGCATGAGCATTTTTGGGCCGCATGACCATTTCTGGCCGCATGACCATTTCTGGCCGCATGAGCATTTTTGGGCCGCATGACCATTTCTGGCCGCATGAGCATTTTTGAGCCGCATAAGAATTTCTGGCTGCATAAGAAATTTTGAGCCGCATAAGGCTGATTTTTGGTTGATTTTGATTGTTTGATGCTCTTTTTGACTGATTTGTGGCCAGAATTTCTCCAAACTTCCAACATGAAAGTTGTAGATCTTGTCTTGGCTTCAAAGACCTTCATGTCTCACTTTAACCAGAATTTACATGTAACTTTTATGTCACGAGGGGTCCACGCGACTTCCTGACTTGACCATGTTTCGGACCTGATTACCTGTATACGTGGTGGTACATGTTCTAAGTGTGTATTGAGATACAATATTAGTATGCACTGCGGTGCTATTTAATGTGTGCACTGAGGTGTGACTCTACGTGCTAAGAGATCATTCGTGTTATATGTCAATACATGTGTACCTTCCAGCACAGTCATGGTAATTGGTCAGTAATAGTGTCATGGTAAAATGATTGTTGTTTGATGCATTACACTAAGCATGGATCTAGATTGAGCCGATGTGGATTCATACTTAGGGTACACGTACTATAGTACGATATATAGGAGGATGACCATGTGACCACGACATGTAATTCCAATATCGAGATAGGGTTAATCTAAGCAACTTAAATTGGTAGAAGCATTGGGAGGGAACAGAATCTCGAGATCGTACATCACCAGCCGCCCTGGGTCCCGTCCTGGCGCGTCGGGTTGGCTGCCTCGGATACTGTATAGTCATCCGCACTAGTGGAGTGCAGTATCTGATTTGTGACTGCGGAGCCAGCTCTTCCTATAGGAGAGCTGGAACCGTTACTGCTTATTCTAGCGCGGTGGCCTTTCGAGGGACCGGTGCATTTCGTGCTTGCTTGTATATAATGGTTTGGCTAGCCCTGCTGGAATGCGATACGATCTGAGGATTCCTATATATATATATATATATATATATATATATATATATATATATATATATATATATATTGCATTACTGGGATAACCCAGGCAAATCATAGAAAGCCGTAGGATTGATTGGCCGATTGTAAGCTGACTTGTTTGTGATATGTTTTCTTCTGTTAGCTACCGAGGAACATGGACTATCGTGGTGCGTGGTCCAACCCATGTCCTTGTTTGGTTGTTGGGTTGGGCTATTGTGCTGCGATAGGCTATGGACCGAAGTCGCGATCAGAAGCCCTTTTTACCTGCCCATGGTTATAGGATATATCTTATCTCGGCACGATATTGGCACCGTTTGTCCTTGTTTGGTTGTAAGGGTGTCATATTGTCTCGATGATATGGTATAAGCCTATAACTCGTGAATCAGGTCTTATTTAACTCATTGGATTTATCTCACTCTTTTGTGCTCCCTTGTGGTACTTGCTATTCGGGGCCTGACCCCGCTGGTTTTGTTTGGCCAGATCTCGTAGCAGCTCCTGAGGATCCAGCCTTCCACCCGAACAATGGTGCATACCAGGAGTATGGGCGCCAGGGACCATGAGTGGGTTTCTTCTTCACCGCTCTGATATCTTCTATTTTGTACTTGGCGTTTAGCCACCGGCACTTGTTTAGCCGGCAGTTCTGGATACTAGTTTCCTTTGCATAATTGTAATTAAATCAGACTGCAGCTGATTATAGTTATGTACTATTGACTCTCGGAACTAGCTCATCATTTTGCATAGCTAGACTCATGAATCATTCTGATGAAGCGTCGGGGACGCCTTACTGCTTTGTCTTATATGATCATTATTTACTGCTTCTTGTTTTGATTGATTGAGACATAGATGCTCTGTGGGACCATAGGAGACCTGATTGTAGCATGCACCCCCTAGTCTCTTGACAGCTACGATCGCCGTATGACGTTTATATACCTCATACGGTGTAGCTGGCCTAGTCCGTCTCAGTATTCCGGTACTGGGGCGTGACAAGGTTTTAGTGGTGGCCCATGCAGGTCTATTTTTCAGACTTGTGGGGTGTTGCGATTATAGGAGTCTCAATCAAAACATGTTTCCCTTGATCTCCTGATTCGTTTTCTCTTTCTCCCACCTTGATTGCTAACTTGATTGTCATTCTCGATTCCTTTCCGTCCTGTCTTTTGATGCCTTGTATCCTTTCCTTTAGGGTCACATCATTCTCGGCTATTGGAGGAGCCGGCATGGGAGAGAATCCAGTAGATCAGGGACCAGTTGGAGATCAGCAAGGAGTAGCCCCTCTACCTGGACAGATTCCCATCGAGAACGTTACTGAGCATGAGCCAGTTGAGCTACAGAGGCCAGAGGATCCCGTACCTCCAGTGATGCCGGTAGTACCAGTAGCACTAGATGCGTTGGCACTATTGCAGATTATTAGAGGGTTATTGGAGACCCAGCAACGCCAGACGGCAGCCCAACAGCAACAACAAACCCGACAACAAGAACAAAATGTGCTACAGAATCAGGGGTTGTAATTAGCCCTTGAGAGAAGTGTCAGAAATGATTCAGGAGCGTCCGGAAGGCTTTGTCGACTTAACCCGAGATATTTTGACGGCACGGAGGATGCCATCACAGCGGATGCTTGGCTTCAGGATACAGAGGCCATATTGACCGCAACAAAGGTTCCAGCAGAAGAGAAGGTTGACCAGGTCAGACTTTTACTTCAGGATCTCGCCCGCGATTGGTGGGCATCGAAAGAGGTTGGAATGAGGCGTCCTGTTCCCTGGGATAGCTTCAGTACCAGATTCAAGGCCAAGTACTTTGGCGTGGTAGCGCGATATGAGCTACAACAGAGGTTTATCAGTCTCAAGCAGGCTGGTAAGACGGTGGATGGTTATGCAGCGGAGTTCTGCAGGTTAAGTAGGTTTGCTCGAATGATGGTGACGACAGAGCCAGAGAGAGCAATGAGGTTCCAGCAGGAACTTCACCTAGAGATTTTGCAGCTGGTCGAGGGGCACGACTACCAGACATTCGATGCAGTATTGACGGCGGCTCGGAGGCACGAGCTTACTATTCAAAGGTTATCAGCAAGGACTGGGGACCAGAAGAGGTCTCATACGCAGAGTGCTGGGGAGGAGCAGTACCTCGGACGTCAGCACCAGCACTTGGCGTCCGTATTCGTGATGCAACACCAGTCACGACAATTACGACTGCACCAGTTCGACAGCAGCAACAGAGGAACCAGCAGCAGCGTCAGGAAGCACCAGTGGGTTGCACTTACTGTGGTAAGGGAGGGCACACTAGGGATGTGTGTCATTCAGCTAATGGATTATGCTTGAGGTGTGGCAGTCCAGACCATAGGATTGCCAATTGTCCTATGATGCAGAGGCCAGGAGGGCCAGCTCAACGGTTTTCGGCGTTGCCAGCTCCAGAGGTAGCACCGTATCAAGGGCCAGCACTAGCAGTGAGGCCACTAGCCCAGCGCCCATTACTGACGCAAGCTCAGATGTACCGACAAGCACAATATCAGGTTGGACAGCAGGGCCAGGAAAGGCAGGGACAAAGGCAAGAAGAATTTGGAGTGTTAGAGCAGAGGTTGGCCAAAGGCGGTCAGATTGTGGGTAAGATTTCAGTATTATTCATTATAATTCCTTGAGTTCTATATTCGAAGAGTAAAGGCGACTTTCTCGTCTCACTCATCTACTCTCGTATCATGTGATACGTGATATTCATCATGTGTCTTGATTACGAGAGTACGTCCTGGGCAGAGTCTCGTTCTTGATTTAGTCATTGGTACCGACTTATCTCAAGCATTGACCCTTGTCCACTTTGGGTGTTAGTGTAGGACCTCGAGGACGAATTCCTACCTGACTTGAGAGGCATATTTTATTCGTATGTCTCCGATCATTTTCTTCTAGGGTATGATTATTGTTTGTGCTCTTACTTAATTATTCTTGCTTCCTTAAACTGTTCATGTGCCATATGTTGTTTGATAATTGTGCTTGCTATATGTCATGAGTGTATTTCGTGATCTTAGAGCGCGCTCGACTAGCCTTATCGAAATTCCGAGGACGGAATTTTTCTAAGGAGGGTAGAGATGTCACTCCCCATTCCCGGAATACGTAAATTTTTGATTTTTCATGTATATGGTATCTGGCACCTGTATCTTTATTGTATGTATCCTGTATTTGTAACTAGCCATGGCATGGAACAGTATCTCGTCGCGAATTAGTGTGCCACCCCTTGTCCTTGTTTGGTTGTAGGCATGGTTCACTATTTCGATGATATGATTTCTGAACCGTATTGTGGTTAGGATTTTATTTAATTAATTTAATTAGTTGTATCATGTAGCAATTAACATGTCATTAGTCACATGGTTAGAGCATGTTTAGGGCTTAGGGTTTTCTTAAGCCAACCCCTATATATATTCTCTTTCTCACTCTCTCTCCTCATTCACTCTTTTCATTTTCTTTTCCTTCCAACGTTTAGGCAAGTACATCTTGCACTAAATGGAGAGATTATTGCATTTTTATTTCTTGATTTTTGTTTGATATTATTTGTCTATATTATTCTTCTCTTCATTCTCTACAAGTTTAGTTCTTGGAGTTTTTGATTTTAATGGCTAGTTTGGTGTAGATCTAAGTTTCTAAAAACTAGGGTTCTATGGGTTTTCATGGTTTTGATCTATCAAACTTGGTTGTTTTCAAAAACTAATGGTCCTATGTTGTAGGAAATTCAATTCTATCCAATTTTGATCTTTGAAAACTTAGATTTCGACTTGATTTGAGGAAGTTATGGCCAAAACAATTTTGGTCAAACTTCTATGTTCTTCTGTCCTGATTCTGGCAGGGACGATAAATAGTGTCTGGCCGCATAAGAATTTCTGGCCGCATGAGCATTTTTGGGCCGTATGACCATTTCTGGCCGCATGAGCATTTTGAGCCGTATACGAATTTCTGGCCGCATGACCATTTCTGGCCGCATGAGCATTTTTGGGCCGTATGACCATTTCTGGCCGCATGACCATTTCTGGCCGCATGAGCATTTTTGGGTCGCATGACCATTTCTGGCCGCATGAGCATTTTTGAGCCGCATAAAAATTTCTGGCCGCATGACCATTTCTGGCCGCATAAGTATTTTTGAGCCGCATAAGAATTTCTGGCCGCATAAGAAATTTTGAGCCGCATAAGGCTGATTTTTGGCTGATTTTGATTGTTTGATGCTCTTTTTGACTGATTTGTAGCCAGAATTTCTCCAAACTTCCAACATAAAAGTTGTAGATCTTTGTCTTGGCTTCAAGGACCTTCTTGTCTCACTTTAACCAGAATTTACATGTGACTTTTATGTCACGAGGGTTCCACGCGACTTCCTGACTTGACCATGTTCCGGACCTGATTACCTGTATACGTGCTGGTACATGTTCTAAGTGTGTATTGAGATACAATATTAGTATGCACTGCGGTGCTATTTAATGAGTGCACTGAGGTGTGACTCTACGTGCTAAGTGATCATTCATGTTATATGTCAATACATGTGTACCTTCCAGCACAGTCATGGTAATTGGTCAGTAATAGTGTCGTGGTAAAATAATTGTTGTTTGATGCATTACACTAAGCATGGATCTAGATTGAGCCGATGTGGATTCATACTTAGGGTACACGTACTATGGTACGACATAAAGGAGGATGACCATGTGACCACGACATGTAATTCCAATATCGAGATAGGGTTAATCTAAGCAACTTAAATAGGTAGAAGCATTAGGAGGGAACAGAATCTCGAGATCGTACGTCACCAGCCGCCCTGGGTCCCGTCCTGGTGCGTCGGGTTGGCTGCCTCAGATACTGTATAGTCATCCGCACTAGTGGAGTGCAGTATCTGATTTATGACTGCCGAACCAGCTCTTCCTATAGGAGAGCTGGAACCGTTACTGCTTATTCTAGCGTGGTGGCCTTTCGAGGGACCGGTGCATTTCGTGCTTGCTTGTATATAATGGTTTGGCTAGCCCTGCTGGAATGCGATACGATCTGAGGATTCATATATATATATATATATATATATATATATATATATATTGTATTACTGGGATAACCCAGGCAAATCATAGAAAGCCGTAGGATTGATTGGCCGATTGTAAGCTGACTTGTTTGTGATATGTTTTCTTCTGTTAGCTACCGAGGAACATGGACTATCGTGGTGCGTGGTCCAACCCATGTCCTTGTTTGGTTGTTGGGTTGGGCTATTGTGCTGCGATAGGCTATGGACCGAAGTCGCGATCAGAAGCCCTTTTTACCTGCCCATGGTTATAGGATATATCTTATCTCGGCACGATATTGGCACCGTTTATCCTTGTTTGGTTGTAAGGGTGTCGTATTGTCTCGATGATATGGTATAAGCCTATAACTCGTGAATCAGGTCTTATTTAACTCATTGGATTTATCTCACTCTTTTGTGCTCCCTTGTGGTACTTGCTATTCGGGGCCTGACCCTGCTGGTTTTGTTTGGCCAGATCTCGTAGCAGCTCCTGAGGATCCAGCCTTCCACCCGAACAATGGTGCACACCAGGAGTATGGGCGCCAGGGACCATGAGTGGGTTTCTTCTTCACCGCTCTGATATCTTCTATTTTGTACTTGGCGTTTAGCCACCGGCACTTGTTTAGCCGGCAGTTCTGGATACTAGTTTCCTTTGCATAATTGTAATTAAATCAGACTGCAGCTGATTATAGTTATGTACTATTGACTCTCAAAACTAGCTCATCATTTTGTATAGCTAGACTCATGAATCATTCTGATGAAGCATCGGGGACGGCTTACTGCTTTGTCTTATATGATCATTATTTACTGCTTCTTGTTTTGATTGATTGAGACATAGATGCTCTGTGGGACCATAGGAGACCTGATTGTAGCATGCACCCCCTAGTCTCTTGACAGCCACGATCACCGTATGACGTTTATATACCTCATACGGTGTAGCTGGCCTAGTCCGTCTCAGTATTCCGGTACTGGGGCGTGACAAGGTTTTAGTGGTGGCCCATGCAGGTCTATTTTTCAGACTTGTGGGGTGTTACGATTATAGGAGTCTCAATCAAAACATGTTCCCCTTGATCTCCTGATTCATTTTCTCTTTCTCCCACCTTGATTGCTAACTTGATTGTCATCCTCGATTCCTTTCCGTCCTGTCTTTTGATGCCTTGTATCCTTTCCTTTAGGGTCACATCATTCTCGGCTATTGGAGGAGCCGGCATGGGAGAGAATCCAGTAGATCAGGGACTAGTTGGAGATCAGCAAGGGGTAGCCCCTCTACCTGGACAGATTCCCATCGATAACGTTACCGAGCATGAGCCAGTTGAGCTACAGAGGCCAGAGGATCCCGTACCTCCAGTGATGCCGGTAGTACCAGTAGCACTAGATGCGTCGGCACTATTGCAGATTATTAGAGGGTTATTGGAGACCCAGCAAAGCCAGACGGCAGCCCAACATTAACAACAAACCCGACTTGTTCATAGTTTTCCATGGTGGCCGACCTTATCTTGCTCAGTTGTACACTTGTTCATAGCCGGTCGGATGGAAAGCCTGATCATGTTTTCCCAAGCCGATCACATAACGTACTAATAATTCAAGTCACATTTTATATTTATTTATCATAGGAGGCTAAGTTCTGTTCGGTAGAAGGATTACAACCTCGGTCCTTGTTTGGTTTAAGGGTTGTAACTCGGCTTCCGGATAGTTCCCAAGTCATCCTATATATATATTGTCGTCCTATTCAGTACTCACTGAAGAACAGATGGCAACTCTAGAGGGGGGTTAATAGAGTTTATAGCGATAATAGCCATTTAAAAAATTAAACTCTTTCACAGTCTAAGAATAATCAGAGTAAGTGCGGAAATTAATAAGGAGCAAGAAAGCATACGCAAACACAGCCGATTTTAACCTGGTTTCCCTCGTGGAGGACTAGTCCAGGCCTGAGAACTCTAGCTCAGGATTAAATCCACTATTTGTGAAATAGTAGTTACACCCGTGCCTTTTCTTCAGAAGAGCACGTCAACTTCTTACAAAGGATCGCAGTGGCGATGCTTGGAATTTTCCAAGCGACTTCTTGAACTCTTGCACAAGACTCCTAACTAAGAGATGCTGAGCACTCGAGACTTAGGAAGCTTGTGGCTAGTAGATGAAGAAGGGTATGGCTTATATTGAGCTTAAGAGAGAAGAGAAGAGAAGATTGGATGAATGAAAATGAGAGAATTCTTGGCCTATTTATAGGTTTTTAGCAGACAGAATTCGGCCAGAATTCTGGTAGAAATTTTCAAAAATTTGGCCGTTGGACAACTAGCAACCAGCCAACCCTAAAAATTAGGGTGCTAATTTTTAGGGGACAGAGTTCGGCCCGAACTCTGTGTGGAGGCAGAGTTCGGTCCGAACTCTGTATCCAGAGCACAGAATAGGTCTAAGGGTCCAATGGGCTTATTTTGGATGTGGAGCTTTATGGATTTTGGATAAGTTATGGGTTTAGTCTCAAGAGCTCAGCACAACTCAGCTTAAAATCATTCTAGACTCAATAAATATAAAAGTACAGACTCAAAAATGACTGCATTTGCAAAACTGAGCTGTCGTCTGGCTGGAGCTGAATGTAGTCGTCGTGTGTCGTATTGAAATATTACAAGTATTATTTGTCAATGTTATCAATATTTGGTTGACTGTGACTTTGTGTCAACAATCTCCTCCATATTGATAATTGACAAAAATAATAATTGTATATTCAATATTCATACCTGGACACATGAAGCGACAAAAAATAAAATTTAGCTCCCCCATAATTAGTGCCGAGTCTTAAGAATAGCTCCCCCGTAAACAATGCTGGGAATCTTGTTGGCTTGTTAAGAATATTCTTCCAAAAGCACATATAAACCAAAGGCATATATAAAAACAGAATATACACATATCTCCCCCTTTTGGCATTTAGCAATATGAGATAACAAATAATAACTGGTAAACATATCCAAAGGAGAAGAAACTGCAAATAAACTAAGATAATGACCAAATGTCTCAAGAGTCATATAAACTGATAATAGAACTACCAAAGTCTCAAAGGTCACAACTCATAATAAGTCTACTACAAACCAAGTACATAAAAGCAACTAAAGCAAAAAGCATAAACAATAATCTAAGATCCTCGGTAGCAGCATCAAGAGTAGTCCATATCCATCATCGAGCATGAGATGGCCCGACGCCGTCCGATGGATCAGTAAAGGAGCGACGTGGGTCCACAAATGTCGCATCCGGATCCATGTAGCGACGGACCCAAGGGTCATCAATACGAAATCCTTCATGATCGGGGTCTCGCTCCATAGGAGTGGGCATGGTAGGATGGAGAGACATGGAATACCGAATGTCATGCAGCGAGTTGCTGATAGCACTCATTCTGCAAGGTGGTCCGATAATCCAGCTGAGTCCAACGATCGTCCTCTAAAGTAAAGCGATCTCGGAGCATGGTCTGAAGAGACCCAAGAGTGGTAGGAAGAGGAGGAGGATCCTGTCCAAGAGGAGGGGCATCTGGCTCATCATCAGAATGCTCAGACACTACTGGTGAGCCAATGGCCGCCTGAAGCCTCCTTGCCTTAGAGAGGAAGGCAAGGGCAGATAAGAATGGACACTCATCAAGGGGTACATGAAACGCACGAAAGATCATAGGAATGTATAATGCATAAACCAAAGATCTTGGTTTCTTCCTACTGTTGATCATCTAATCCATCATTGTGCGTGGAAGATTAAAGGAAACATGGAAGTGGAGATGGTACAATGCTGAGATCTCAAAGTAAGTGACTTCATCGGTAGAACCCGCTTTGGGTAGAATGGTGTTGAAAATGATCCGATAAAGCTCATAGAAATAAGGATTAAGGAATTTAGCCAAAAGCTTACGAGGACGTGTGTTAGGGCTACACAAGTCGTCCTTAAAACTTTCAAGTGAAATTCCTTCGGAAAATTGAAATGATCTAGCTTCAACAAGCTTTTCCCAAGAATTTGGCTCTTGAAGCTCAAGATATTCGGCCAATTCTAAATCGTCAAAGGAGATATCAATTCCCGCAACTCGTGAATAAATATGAGTGTCATCATGGGTTACATTGCAGTAAAACATTTGAATGGCACTACGATAAATGACCGAATTTGTGGTAACAAGTTCATCAAGGCAAAGGTCATGAAATAATGCATCATATTATGAGAATATAGTAAAGTTGATGGGGTGTCCCACAAACACCGGACGTGTCCGAAAGTCACTAAACCAATCATTTGAGGCGTCTAGTGATACAAAAATTCGGTCGTCATAAGTGTTTGGATCATGGGGACGTGGAGGATTGAACAACGGATGGATTTGTTGTTCAATGGCCGGTGCAACGGGTGGTGCAACGGGTGGTTCAACGCGGGAAGGAGCATTCGACGAGGATACTCCCTCTGTCCGAAGTCTCTTTCTGCGGTTGAACAGACGAGGAGCCATAATACAATAGATAATGAAAGAAATTGAGATATAGAAAAGTAAGGAATTATACCTCAAACTAGTGATGAACAATGAAGGAGAATTGAAAAATAAGTCTTCTCCTTGAGTTTGGGGAAGAATGGAGCTCTAGAAAGGAGAAATTAGGGTTAGGGTTTTGAGAGACTTGAGTTGGAGAAGTGGAGAAGGTGGTAATGAGGAAGGAGAGGGAAGAGAAATCGAAAATATGGTGAGGGTTTCTCTTGGTCGGAGCAAAACATGGCCATTGGATCTAATTTTTGATCAACGGCTGAGACTGTTCCCGGTTCTGGAACAGTCAGGCCGAATTTGGCCCGAACTCTGGTAGGGGCAGAGTTCGGCCCGAATTCTGGATCCTGGCCACAGAACAAGAATCAGGCAGAAAAGTGAAAAATATTGGTTAAGTAAAATAAAACCAATATAAGACATGAGTATAATTACAGAAAAGATCCGATAGGTAAACAAAAGAATAACAGATAGTGAGTTTTAAGCAGCAATATGAAGTTAAAAAATTAGTATTTCAGCATGTGATAAATGAAAATGAACCATATAATAAACAAGGAATTATATCATAATTCAATATTTTGAAGCTGCCATGGGTTAGCTGCAGGGGCCGGATCCCAGCTAGCGGTAGTCCTGAGGACTAGTGTACCGTGTCGCTTAGGCTTTTATGCCTTGTTGTCAGAAGGACCCTTTCGGCTTGTACCCATAGCAAGTTCATCATAAGAGAATTAAGATATACTCGATATTTACGCAGGTTTATTTTAATTTACAACAGCTTCATCTAAAATTCTAAGTTCACGACAAAGAAAATTGAAGCGCTCTTCGGATAATGGTTTTGTAAGGAAATCTGCTAACTGATGATCAGTGTCAATAAATTCTAAGTTAATCGTACCATTTTGCTGATGATCTCGTAAAACGTGGTGACGTATTTCAATGTGCTTCGTGCGTGAGTGACAAATAGGGTTCTTAGTAAGATTTATAGCACTAGTGTTGTCACAAAAGATAGGAATATGCATGAAAGATAAGTTATAGTCTTCAAGGGTTTGCTTTATCTACAGAATTTGTGCACAACAACGCCCAGCTGTGATGTATTCAGCTTCTGTTGTAGATAGTGCGACAGAATTCTGCTTCTTGCTAAACCAAGAGACTAAAGTTTTTCCTAATAAATGATATGTGCCGCTCGTACTTTTACGGTCGACCTTGCATCCGGCAAAGTCAGCATCAGAGTAACCAATGAGGTCAAATAATGTTGACTTGGGATACCATAGGCCCACTGTAACCGTACCCTTAAGGTATCGAAAGATACGCTTAACCGCGGTCATGTGTGATTCCTTAGGATTTGCTTGATATCTAGCACACAGGCAAACGCTAAACATTATATCAGGGCGACTGGCAGTAAGGTAAAGTAGACTGCCTATCATACCTCGATACTTACGTTGATCTACGGGTTTGCCGCTATCATCTGGTTCGAGTTTGGTTGAAGTAGCCATTGGAGTGCTGATTGGTTTGACGTTGTCAAGGTCGAATTTCTTCAGCATGTCCTTTGTATACTTTGACTGACAGATTGTAACACCCAGTTTTCCAAATGAGGGTATTTTGGTCATTTTTAAAAATTTTAGAATTTAATTTGTATTATTATTATTATTTATAATTAATGTGATTTTTGAGTGATTTTTAGAATAATTATTTTTGGTGTTTTAGAGACTTTGACTTAAGTTGACCTTGTAGACTAACCTAGTAGAAAACCTAGGTCTTGACTTTGTGATTAGGATTTGAAAACCTAGGTTGACTTAAGTTCATGAGGATTAACTCATTGGGATTAGTTTGGTGAAAATAGGAGCTAGTTTGATTAAGTAATGGCTTGTGAAGTCACAAGTCATTTTATGACTAATAGGCTTAATGGCCCATAGCCCACACCCATTGAACCAAGCCCTAACCCTAGGAAATATAACCAGCCCACTATGGTCAGCCCCCCCTATTTATATGCTCCTAAAATTAGGGTTGCCTCTTTAGGAAACATTGCCATTTGGAAGAGGTGAGTCCCCATCTTTGTAAATCCTTAGAAAATCTATTTTTTCTTCAAATTCCTTCAAACAAATTGCATTAGGACCTAATGATAGTTTTCTTGCTGTTATTAATGAGTATTTACAGGAAGAACACAATTTGAGGAAGTTTGGTAGTTTGTGGAGCTCTTTCCATTTGGGAATTTTGACCCATTGTTCACCTATAGGTATAATTCCTTCCATTGCTCCTAAATTCTGTTAAAAATCATTTTAGGAATGCCCTAGCCCTAACCTAGCTGTAGGAATAGCTAACCCTAAGTTTTGTGTCTAATTCGTGTCCTATTTGGACACGTATCTGTGACATGGTACATGTGTTCGACGAAATGCCCCAAAGGACATTTCGGTTGAGTTTTAGAAATGTGTTTGAATAGAAATTAGGGTTTTGGTCTTGCTTATGAGTTTCTAGTGTCTGAGTGTGGTTTTTGTGTCGTATCGGGCCACGGGGGACACGGGAACACGCGGGTGCGTGTGCGCGCGCGCGGCACTGTGCGTGCCCTGCTACTCGGGGTTTGCTGTGCAGTGCACATGCCACTTCAACACCTGATTTTTGACACAGTGGTTGGGGCACTGTCTGACACGAGGCTCGCAAAGTTTCGCGAGTCCTCGTGTCGTGTCGGACACGCTATTCCATGTGCACGGAGAAACCACTGGTGCGTGTGTGTGTTGTGTTTGTATTCTTATGTTTTAATCGTTTTTAAATGTTTTAAATTATGTTTTAATGATTAAATAGATCCTAAATATCATGTTTTAACCTCTGTTATAATATCTACATGATTAACTAGGGTTTTTGGATGAGGAATATGAAATTGAACATGGGCTCTTTGTCATTCCTGATACACTGTGCTGATACTGTCAATTCCAGTCTTCCTAACCATTTTAATTCCTTATTGTGTTATGTTTTCAATTGATTTTGATCCTTACATGTTAAATATCATGTTAACTAAGTGTAGGGCATTCGAGTTTGGTTTTGGAATGTGTAAAATAGAATTTTGGTATTCATGTTGAGTTGATTTTTCCTGTGTTATGTGAACTGAATTTGTTTCCTGTTTAGTGAACTGTTAACTGATTTACATTCCACTTTCCTTTTCCAACTAATTGATCCTGGTTTAAATTGCTGTTTTCATTGATTGATTATTCCTACATGTTTGTTGAAACAGTTAAATTCATGTAGGCTTTTGGTTTGGAAAGGGAGTTTAGTATGGGGGTTAATTTAGAATTTGTTGAACTATTATTGACTGTAAATTCAAACCTGAGATTAAGTTCCACATCTAAGAATTTAATGTGTTCACTGTTCCCTTCCTTTAAACTGAGTTTAGATGTTGGGTTATACTGTTTTGTCTGAACTAATTTCCTTTTGTTCATTGATTTTGTGTTGAGGTTCAACATTAACTTGAGATTGGTTGTGTTTCCAGTTTTGATAACTTGGGCTTTATAAGTTGAAGGTATTGTTTTGATTCTGAACTGAATTCCTCTTCCTGTTAATTGCAATGTTGTTCTTCTTAAGAACTAAGTTGTTCCCATATTTCTTCCTTAACTTGAAGGGGGAGGGGATCCTTGGTTCACTGCTAACTGTCCATGCTTGATTATTTTGAGATGTGGACTGATATTGGATGCACCGTTTTCCTGGGTTCAAATTGAACTGAAATGAACTGCTGTTCATGAGTTTACTTATGTTTGATTTCAATATTCTTCTTAATGACTGTTATGGTTCACTTGAATTGATTTTCCTTCTTTTATATTAACTGTAAACTGAATTCTTTACATTATTGCAATGGGGTTTCCTACAAAAACCTGAGAGTGTAAACTGGGTTTCCAGATTTTGTTTCCCCTTGTTAACATTGGGTTGCAACTGTGAGAAGGGAAATGTTTTGGTTGTTAACTGAATTCCCTTCCCTTCCTTTACTATCCTTTATACACACACATCCATTCCACATGTGTATACACTGTTTTTCCTGTCAACTGAACCCTGTTTTCCAGTTCTTAGTGTAGTCACTGTTTTATGGCATACTTACATTGGTCACCCTCACTTGACAGTCACCACACCCCCTTCCACACACACATACATTTGAACATTGTGAGTTTCCCCTCCCTCTATACATATATATATATATTTATATTGAGAGGTATATATATATGTATCCTATATAATATATCAATGTGTTGTACTGTTATATATATTAGATATATATATATATGTATGTGGGATATATCATAGATAGCCTATATGTGTATTCCTATATTAGATTATAATATATATATCTTGTGTGTATTATAGTTAGGCTTATAGATTGACTTGTGTAGATGAGTTATGGGTTGGCTTATGGCATGGTATGCCTAGTATGGAGTTTAGAATAGACTAGTTAGACTGTTTGACTTAGGTTTGACTTGGTTGACCTAGTTTGACTTCTAGGATTGACCAGAGTTGACCAAGAGTTGACTTTGGCCTAGATTGACCTAGATTCATGTAGAACTCATTGTAGTGCATATTATTTACCATTCTGGACTCGTTGTGACTTGTGCTGTTCTAATAGGAGCCAGACACCACTCCTCGGACAGTATTTTCATCTCGGACTTTCAGTTAGCAGGCGAGTACATTCTCTGATCTTTTCATACTTACCTGGATTATATTCTTGCTCTAGATTACTCTACATGATGCTGACACGTATCTTCACGGATTAGTACTATATGGATCCTTTCCTGAGATGTTATCCCTTTACGGGTGCATCGGGTATTACATGTTCATGTACTTTATCATATGCATCAGGTACTCCTTGTACTCGTACTAGTTCATGTTTTTACATGTTCTCATGTGCTTTCACGTGCCTCATGTACTACTCATTACATGAGTTCACGTATCCTTATTTGTATTCATGTGCTTATAACATAACTTGAATGGATCCTTGTGTACTGGTTGGGGCGGGGTGAGTAGAATTGGTTATGTGAACACTATCCCCAGTAGCTGTATAAATGTGCCTCCTTATTTGTATTCATTTGCCCCCAAGCCCTTTACAAAACCATTATGCTCTAAATCACGTAGCCACTTACAGGCTCTACTATCATGTATTTACTTTCAGTTACAAAATATCTTCTGTTTACTCGTACTTCCTTTTCAGCACTTCCTGTATTTTACTCTATTGCATGATTTATACTCCTAACCTGCTATGAACTGTTTTGAGAGATATGTGCTCGTTCCCGTCCTGACTGGACCTGTTGAAAATTTTACAGTGAATGATGAGGCTCTGGTGCCTATCCCTCTTGGTGCAGCATTAGACATCACTAGTGACTTGGACCTGCTAGCAGTGGATGATACTTCTCTAGATTAGGGTTGTCTTTACTTTCTGGATCACTGTAGTTAGATTCTGGGATATTTCTGAGATATGTATTTATTTTAGTCACTTAGAATTCTGGATTTGTATCTCTGTGATGTTACATTCCTGGATGTTATCTATCTTTATCTTTCTATCTCATTTCTGTTCTATCCTAGATGTGGTTGAGTTATATTCTGTTATGTCACCCCATTTGGGGATTATAACTGTATATTACCCTTATCTGTTAGATGTTATGACCTAGGACAAGCGTTCTACCGTCGACACTGCGGCGTAGGCTGGACGTACCCACGTCACGTGCCCTTATTCTAGGGTGCGGGTCGTGACACAGATGAAGGTTCCATTTGACATTTGTTTGACTTGCAGCCCAAGAAAGTAGTTGAGCTCCCCCATCATGCTCATCTCAAACTCGGTCTGCATACACTTGGCAAAATCTTGACAAAGGGTTTCATCAGTAGAACCAAATATAATATCATCTACATATATTTGTACTAAAAGAATAGTGTCTTTGAAAGATTTTATGAAAAGTGTGGTGTCAATTTTCCCTTTTGAAAAACCTTTCTCAAGCAAGAAATTGCTTAGCCGTTTATACCAAGCTCTAGAGTCTTGTTTGAGGCCATACAGCGCTTTCTTTAGCTTGAACACGTGGTCGGAAAATCTGTGATTTTCAAAGCCAGGAGGTTGTTTCACATAAACTTCCTCCTTAATAAATCCATTCAAGAAAGCACTTTTAACATCCATTTGAAATAATTTGAAATTTTGAAAATTTACAAATGCACAAAGCATCCGAATGGATTCCAATCTAGCAACAGGAGCATACGTCTCATCGTAGTCGATACCTTCCTCTTGGTTGTATCCTTGGGCTACTAGACGAGCTTTGTTGCGTGTGACTCAACCATCTTCATTCACTTTGTTTCTAAAGACCCATTTAGGGCCAATAATCGAGTGATTAGCCAGTCTAGGAACGAGTTCCCATACTTGGCTCCTCTCGAATTGGTTGAGTTCTTCTTGCATAGCAGAAATCTAAAATTCATCATTGAAAGCTTCTAGAATGTTTTTCGGCTCAATTTGTGAAATAAAGGCAGTGCTAGCAATAGAGTCTCTTAATGATGATCTAGTAGTTACTCCACGTGACACCTCACCGATCATCAAATTTTCTAGGTGTGATGGCTTGAAAGAGAATTTCTTTGGCAAGCCTTCCAGAGAATTAGTTTCGGTTGTGGTAGTCATTGGAGTAGAAGTTGATGGCTCAACATCATCATCAAGAGTAGTTGCTGTACTGTTATCTTCATCAAAATTCATATTTGTAGACTCTTCCACAATTAATGAGCGTTTGTTAAAAACTCTATATCCCTTACTCTTGGCAGCATAGCCAAGAAAAATACCATCGTCAGCTTTGGCATCAAATTTGCCTAAGTTGTCTTTGGTGTTAAGGATAAAACATCTACAGCCAAAAACTCTAAAATAAGAAGCATTTGGGGTTCTCCCAAACCAAAGCTCATAGGGTGTTTTCTTCGTAATAGGACGAATAAGCACCCTATTTAAAATGTGGCATGCTGTACTGACAGCTTCAGTCCAAAAGTATTTCGGAAGTGAAAACTTGTTCAACATGACTCTAGCCATATCGCCAAGAGTCCTATTCTTCTGCTCCACAACACCATTTTATTGAGGAGTTCTTGGACAAGAAAACTCATGATCAAAACCATTTGAATCACAAAACTTTTCAAAATTAGAATTTTCGAACTCGCCTCCATGATCACTTCGGATACGAGTAATCATGTAGCCTTTTTCGTTTTGAACTTTCTTAACAAAAATCTTGAAAACCGAAATAGCATCACTTTTATTTGTAAGAAAGAAAACCCAAGTAAATTTTAAAAAGTCATCAACAATAACAAAGGCATAGAGTTTTCCACCAAGACTGGCTACTCTACTAGGGCCAAATAAATCCATATGGAGTAGTTGCAAGGGTCTAGTAGTGCTTACAGAGTTTATGGAATGGAAAGAGGACTTGGTTGTCTTATTCAACTCACATTCGGCACATACGGTGTCCTTTTTGAATGTGATATCGGGCAAGCCTCTAACTAGCTTCTTGGTCGATAGTCTGGATATAGTATCCATATTTGCATGACCAAGACGCTGGTGCCATAGTAATCTTTCATCTTTATGAGCATATAGGCATCTACCTGCATTGTTAGTATCTATAGGCAAATAGAAAATATAAATATTATCCTCTCTTACCCCTTCAAAAATAATGTCTTCTGTTAACCTATCATAAATAACCTATTTGTTTTGTCCAAAGTTAATGTCATACCCATGGTCAGCAAGATGACTGATGCTGAGCAGGTTATGCTTTAACTCGGTCACTAGGCAGACATCCTTTATTACGGGAGAGGGAGGATAACCAATATTACCATTACCTATTATATAACCTTTTAGGTTGTTGCCGAAGGATACATATCATTCTCTCTTCATCGATAGTGATGCGAAAAGATTTGCGTCTCCCGTCATATGCCGCGAGCATCCACTATCGAGAATCCACTTACTCTTAGTTGAGGAGGGAAGGTCTACCTACATCAAGAGTAGATGTGACCTTTGGTACCCAAGTTCTTGAGGGTCCTGAAGAGTTAGTTTTTGGAAACCATGCATATATCTTTCTATCTACTAATCTTCTAATTCTACATTATGGTGAAATGTGTCCATGTAAACCACAATAAGTACATATATCATTCCTATTTATATTAGGAGCATGCTGATGATGTCTATAAGTATAGTGATGAGGAGAAGTATGAAGATACGTAGAATTAACATGGTGATGATGACTATGTGTAGAGTGATGTGGAGTGATATGGTGATATTGTCTATATGGTATAGCATGGTGATGATTTCTATATGTAGAGTGATGTTGATTGTGTCTTTGTGCAACATTGTGATGATTGTATCTAAATATAGCATGATGATTGTGTAACATATGAGAGTTATTCTTTCGTGCATGTGGTTTGTATCCTTTGTGAAAGTGTGTGTGTATATGTAAGCATGATTATGAGCAGCATGTGGATAACGTGGTTGACTAGTATGAGTGGTGTCATGCTTTGTGTGTGTCTCATGTGATTGGGTTTGAGGTTGAGCAACCTGTTTTCCCAATTTAGTCTCTAGTTTTTTAGAGACAGCTTGCAGTTCAGTAATCTTAGCATTCAAACCATGCATCTTAATGATAGAAATCTTGTGTCTACTCTTTTCTTCTGCAAGCTCCGTGTTGAGTGTTGTGATTTTTGTGTTTGTTGTTCAATGCATGCTTCGGCATCATGTAAGCTCATTTTAAGCTTAGATACCTCATCAGTGACATCCGTGGGTGAAGTGTCTCTAATGTTATCAAGTAATAGAGAAAGTCTTTGTATTTCAACTTTATGACTTTTGATTTTGTCCTTGGCATGTTTGTATTTACCAATGACCTTTTTGTGATCACTAAGTAAATCGGTGAAAGCATCGCCAAGTTCATCAAAAGTGAAGTCGTCAAGAGTTTGTTTGATACCTTTTCGGACGTCGCCATTAGGCACACATTAGCCGTATCTTGAGGAGAGTTCTTTTCTTCCTCGGAGTCACTAGCTTCGCTTTCATGCTGAATGCTTGTGTTGGCATATTTCTTTGAGGAAGACTTCTTGTATGGCTTCTCATAGCGGTTGCTTTTCTTCAAGAATGGACAGTCTTTTCGGACGTGTCCAGTCTTCTTGCAACCGTAGCAGGTTGGCTCTTCTTCGCCATCTTCTTGTGGTTTCCTTCTTTCTTCGATTGAAGCGAAGGAATTTCTTGAAGTTGCAGACCATAAGGGCTTGATCATCTTCTGAGTCATCATCATCCGTCTCTTCGGGTTCAGTCCTTCGTCGGTGAGCTTTGAGTGCGATCTCCTTGGCCTTAGGAGCAGGCTCTTCGAAGTCCTTGAGGTCAAGCTCATGAGTCATTAGCTTTCCCATCAAGGTCTCCATGGACATGGTTGTGAGATCATTTCCTTCAACGATGGCTGTCACCTTAGGGTTCCAAATCTTTGGAAGCCCCCTAAGTAGCTTGCGAATCTTCTTGTGATTTGAATATTGTTTGCCGAGCGAAGACAGGGGGTTGATGATGTCGAGGAATCTTGTAAATATTTGCGTGATCGTCTCATTTGGCTTTATCTTGAAGGCCTCATATTCTTGAGTGAGACGGCTTATCTTTGATTCCTTGACTTGGGTGGTTCCTTCATGCGTCACTTCTAGAAGTCTCCATACTTCATGAGAGGTGGTACATGTAGAGACCCTGTTGAACTCATTCCTGTCTATAGCACAGAATAAAGCATTAATAGCTCTCGCGTCTAGACTTGCCTGTTTCTTCTCCTCGTCAGAATATTTGTCATGTGATTTTTCAACAAGATCACCATTGACAACTATCCTGGCGGGCTTTTTGTAACCGTCAGTGACGATAGTCCACAGGTCAAAGTCTAGCGACTTGAGATAAAAGCTCATCCTTATTTTCTAATACGTGTAGTTAGTTCCATCAAATAGGGGAGGCCTATGAGTGGACTGTCCTTCACCGTGATTGGAAATCAAGGATTGTGTGGTTGCCATGGATCAGCTCTAGGATGTAAGTCCTTGTAAAGAGAACAGAGCTCTGATACCAATTAAAGAACAGATGGCAACTCTAGAGGGGTGAATAGAGTTTATAGCGATAATAGCCAATTAAAAAATTAAACTCTTTCACAGTCTAAGAATAATCAGAGTAAGTGCGGAAATAAATAAGGAGCAAGAAAGCATACGCAAACACAGCCGATTTTAACCTGGTTTCCCTCGTGGAAGACTAGTCCAGGCCTGAAAACTCTAGCTCAGGATTAAATCTACTATTTATGAAATAGTAGTTACACCCCGTGCCTTTTCTTCAGAAGAGCATGTCAACTTCTTACAAAGGATCGCAGTGGCGATGCTTGGAATTTTCCAAGCGACTTCTTGAACTCTTGCACAAGACTCATAACTGAGAGATGCTGAGCACTCGAGACTTAGGAAGCTTGTGGCTAGTAGATGAAGAAGGGTATGGCTTATATTGAGCTTAAGAGAGAAGAGAAGAGAAGATTGGATGAATAAAAATGAGAGAATTCTTGGCCTATTTATAGGTTTTTAGTAGGCAGAATTCGGCCAGAATTCTGGTAAGAATTTTCAAAAATTTGGCCGTTGGACAACTAGCAACCAGCCAACCCTAAAAATTAGGGTGCTGATTTTTAGGGGACAGAGTTCGGTCCGAACTCTGTGTGGAGGCAGAGTTCGGCCCGAACTATGTCTCCAGAGCACAGAATAGGTCTAAGGGTCCAATGGGCTTATTTTGGATGTGGAGCTTTATGGATTTTGGATAGGTTATGGATTTAGTCTCAAGAGCTCAGCACAACTCAGCTTACAATCATTATAGACTCAATAAATATAAAAGTACAGACTCAAAAATGACTACATTTATAAAACTGAGCTGTCGTCTGGCTGGAGCTGAATGTAGTCGTCGTGTGTCGTATTGAAATATTACAAGTATTATTTAGTCAATGTTATCAATATTTGGTTGACTGTGACTTTGTGTCAACACTCACTTTCTATTATGTATCTTCTGTTGATTTTGTCTTGTATTTCACATGTTCTACATGCTCTTATGCTATACTTTGATTGGAGGCTAGGTTCTGTTCGAGAGAAGGATTACAACCCCGGTCCTTATTTGGTTTACGGGTTGTAGCTCGACTTTCGAATGGCTCCCAAGTTTCCCATTATCTTTATCTTGTATTTCATTATACTGTCTCTTATAGAATTTGTCAATTCATATGGAACTGTTGTTAGTGTTTGTACTTACTCATTTTCCTGACAGGATACCGTTGATATATTACAGATGACTCTGAGGCAGATTGCCCGACCTATTATGGGTTCGAGTTAGATGGAGTAGACCTGGACCGTGGCTTGATAGTTGAGCCACTGGACTTTGCATACCAGAGTAGTATAGCTTAGTTAGGTTTGCCTGGACTGCGATCCAGCTTTTATTTTAGACTGTAGCAGCTTATATTATATTTTGTGACTCTGTGATGTTGTTTGTTTCTATCTGAGCTATGTTGGATGTTGAACTCATTTCCTGTTTTCAAATCTATCATATTTCCTTTCCGTGCTATCTACCTTAGTTTTATCTTGTGATTGAGACTGTATTTGCTATGTCACCTCCATTCGGAGTGTATATACTGTACATGTACCTTTATACTGTTTAGTTGTAAGTATTTGTAGACGACCTATACAGCGTTCTACCGCCGATTCTGTGGCGTAGGCTGGACGTAACCACGTACTCGTGCCCCTAATCAGGGTGCAGGTCGTGACACTAACTATGGCTGCACTTACCTGGCAAGAAGCTACTGCCATTACACTAGCACTTGTCTGTGTTTGAACTGTAGAATCTCTTTTGTTGAAGGTTTAAAGCAATACATATTGTGTTAATCTTGTAGTAAACAACTCTTAATATATATATATATATATATATATATATATATATATGTGTGGGTGGTGTGTGTGTGTGTGTGTTTTGTGTGGTGTTGTGGTTGTGTGTATTATTATAGTTGGTGTGTGTGTGTGTGGTGTGTGTGTGGTGTGTGTTTGTTTATATAT